>BMAV01008970.1:0-118212 GCA_019973955.1 Trichonephila inaurata madagascariensis
AAATTTTTTATTTTCGACAAAATGCTCCCCCTTGAGGGATATCACGCCCCCTAGGGGCGCACCACAGTTTGAGAAACACTGGTGTATGTATATGGTACCGTTAAAAAAAAGTGTATAACTGAATTATTTCATAGAATAATTAGGCATTTCATGAAATAACTAGACAAGTTAGTTAAAGTATATAATAGATGAAATATTTCCTACTTTACCTAGTTATCCTATGGAATAATTGGTCATTCTGGCTGTGGAGTATAGATTTTTGTGGCCACTCTGGCACTAGCAAAGATTTGCTGTGAGGAACTGTTCTTACAGCTGAAGATATATTTGAACTACCAAATTGTGTTCTTATTTTTTGCTGGAGAATCCATCTGTCAAATTCCAACAAAAGTAACAATATGTGCGGTGATAGCAAGATTCGCTCCAAAACAGGAGCATAGCAAAATGCATTGATTTAAGAGTACATTTGAGCCATTTGATTAAGTTACTACAGTAAAACTTATGAGCATAATCTTGATCTTCAATTTGGCATCAAAGTAAAACTGATACTCAGTTTTAAGAAGACGAGAGGTGGTTCATCATTGTGCTTTTAAAACCAATTTACCGCAAATATAGCAGAAACAGTCAAGAAATATTTTACAATCAAGAGGCATGATAAAATTAAACAATAAATAAATGATAGATATTTTAATAATCTATATATATAAAAGGGGATGTTTGTACAAATGACCTCGCTCACTCCAACACCGATCTCCGATCCCTATGAAAAGTGACATGTATAAGTATTTTTTGTAGAGAGGGTTTTTGTGCTATCATCTTTTTTATACCCCCTTTCCAGCATATCAACTACAGCATATCAACTTCTGCACAGTTCAATCAATCCCCAAGTTTCCAACATAATCACTAAAAATGATGCCAACACATCGCTATGTTTCCATTGAATCTTCATTATAATGTAAGGAACGGCGTTGCTTGCGAATATTACAATTTTAATCTAAAATAAAAACATCAGAAAGTAATATAAATGTACTACACATCCAGATATAAATTATTTACTCTATTTTAAGCATTCATTATGCAAAATGTATAGCAATGCATTAATTTACTTGGGTCTTACAACGCAATTTAAATCAGTCATGCGTGTACAGCGATGTGTTTGCACCTCGCCTTTTGTTGTGGCGTCCACTTCTGTACTAATGAAGTCAGTGTAACAAATTTATCGTCTGAGATTGCCCAATAATGCGCGCATGTGCGGCCGATTGTACTAGACCCAAAAATTCTCGGATGGTTTTTCAATCCCCGAATGAACAGTTCAACACCTTCTGATGGGTAGTTACGTAATAATAAGCCATAACTTTTGGATACTTTGAGCCTAGACACACTGTATATGATACAATTATTCTTCTCTATTTCTGCTACAGCCTTTTTAATATTACATAGTACCTCCAACTAAAAATTGAACCATGTCCCAAATGTTGAATATGGGCATTCGTACTTACTCTCTGTACTTTGTTCTGCAGTCTAACACCTATTACAAGAAATATACAGGATCTTTAAGCCATACTTACGTTCAGAGCGTGAAACAATGCTAACTAATTAGTCTCATAAGCAGATGAAAATAATTATATTATCCAGTATTGTATTGCAGCTTCCTTCACTTTGCTATTATTCATAATCGATGCATTGATTGAAACGCTGTTTAATTATTTTTTCATGCATAGCTTTAAAAACCTGTAAAAGTAGAGTGGTTGAATCTCTTGATCAAGTAATGGAAAGAATGAGGCTAGATCAACAAATGATTCGTTCTTTATAGTAAATTGTTACTTCCTCACTTTCGAAGCATTAAAACATCGTAATTTTATCAGTAGTTCAGCACTTCTCAAACTGAGGGGTGCGCCCTTCTAGGGGGGATGATAACCTTAGAAGTAGGGGAGCGAGTATATTGAAAAGTCGAAAACAAAATATTCTTTAAAAAATTACTAATTTGTTGAAAGTAAGCAAACAAAATACATTCTGACATAGTAAAAAATAAACCATTTACACTGATATAATACATTTATAAACGTATCAGTACTACCCAATGTATTTTATAATTAATTAAACAAAAAAAAAATACTAATTTAAGAACAAGTTTAATAATTGCCAGTGACCGCAGGGGCTTGTGTGTGTGTGTGTGTATGTGTCATATGTAAAATTATATGCAATAATTAACTTATCTTGATATTTTGTATATATACTTTTTTTTATAAATAATCCCTTAGCTGCCGATTAAAAGTTACGCTATTCGCTCCCCAACGCCAGCGTTTTGCACATGCACACACATATGCGGTGTATGGAGGGAGAGGGAGAAAATGAATAAATAAGAAAATCATCTAAAATCAGTAAATCCTTCGCAAACACTGCCAAAGTCATTTTATTGCACTCCGAAGTCTTCGGAATAATTTTACGGATAGTAGTGAATAGAAAAGATCGTACTTCGGAAAGACGTATATAAACTTGTAGGGCAATTTACGTGCTGGCTGAGCAAAACGTTTATATACGCATGCGGCGCTTAAGAGGTTAATGTCGTATTTTAGCTTTTAGCGTCAAAAAGTATTGTATTATCGAATTCAATACATTATCATTGAATGGAGGGGAGGAGGCGCGAAGAAAATTATATGATTGAATAGTGGGTCACAAGTATTGAAAGTTTGAGAAACACTGCCGTAACGGATGGGATACTTAGTTATATTTTCACTTTAAAATGTTACATCAAAACAGTTTGTGTTAATTAAAATTTTGCTAAGGACACATTTATAATTAAATTTTGCGACTGTGTGAAAACTTATTTGGTTATGATAGTTGAGAGAAATTTAGAACTCAAAAAAAATAAGAAGAACCTATAGTGAGCATTCCAAATTTTGATAAGTCTGAAAGTAGTTATTTAGAATAAATGAGAATATTATGATGTTCGTAAGTATCAAAGCTGTTTTTAAATCTGTAATTTGTTGCCACTTACTAACAACACTTATGGTTTGGTTGGATATCATGTGCTAATAAAAGTGAATGGCAAATTTTAAAAAAAAAAAAAAGATTAAAGAATTTTTTCGAAGAACAAATAAAAACTTTTAAAAATAATACTTTTTTTTCCTAATATAAAATCAATGTACACATTATAAGTGAGTATAAGAAAACCATAAATAATTGACAAATTTCTGTGGCAATACATAGTAAACAGAAGCAAAGTTACTCTTTTGTTGAAGTGAAAGCCATTGTTCGCAAAAATAGGTGAAACATCGCGGGATGCAAAATCTCATCGATCTACTGCTGTTCTGTAAATGCGTTAAGGCAGCGTTTCTCAAACTGTGGGGCGCGGCCCCCTTGGGGGCGTGACCAATGTACAAGGGGGGCGCGAGCATATCGAAATGTTGAAAATAAAAGATTATTTTTAAAAATTATTAATTCACAGAAAGTAAACAAACAAAATACATTCTGACATAATAAAAAACAAAATAAACATGTACATTGATATATTTTACATTTATAAATGTAAAAATGCTACAAAATGTATTTTATAATAAATTTAAAAATTAATAAAAAATTTTAAAAGAACCAAAAAGGAGCTTTTTAAAATTTTATAACAAAAGTATTTTTATTTAAAAAATTTTTTTTGGGTTTATAAATTTTTTAACTGTAATTTGGTTCCCCTTTTTAAACACTTTATTTTTTTGATTTTGGGGTTTGAGGAATAAAAAAAAAAAAAATTAAAAAAGAATTTTTCAAAAAAATAAAAACTTTTTAAAAAAGAATATTTTTTAATAAGAAAATGCCTTATATTTTATATAAAAACCTTAATTAAAATTTTTTGGGGGTAATCATAGTAAAAAAAAAAGGTATTTTTGTTATAATTTTTTATTGTTCTAAAAAAGGTGAAAATGGGGCCCAATTTAAACCCCCTTTTGAAAATTGTTAAAGGAAAAAAAAAGGGGAATTGGGATATCAAAAAAATTGTCCTTTTATATCTTTTATTTATGGGTTTAAAACCAAAAAAAATTAAAAAAGCCCATCATTGTTCTGAAGTTTACAAAAAATTTCGATATAAATCATGTCCAAAAGGTTATTTGCATCAGGGATTCAAAAAAACACATTCCGATCACCATTTTTTCTTGCATATTTAGATTTCTAAATTTGGCCCCCCTTTTAAGTTAGAGTTCTTAAAAAAGTCATATCAGGGCTGGGGCAAAAGTCCAATAATTTTTGGTTGCTGTTATAATTGTGGGCCTTTCCTTAAATTTTTTTTCGGTTTTGTTTTATCATTATTTCAACTTTGTTTTATAGATTTTGTTCGCCCCAGTGTTCACCGATTTTTTGGCTTCCTCCATAAGTTGAGGGAACTAAATCGGGAATTTCTCTGCATTAAAATATTTTAAATTTTGTATACCCCCCATTTTTTTTGGAATCAGCTCAACTCAGATAGTCACTATTCCCACCAACAGGGAATATCATTCGCAATTTCATCTTATTCTCTCAAATAAAACCTTTCTCATGCATTGAACTTTATATGATATAGTGTATAAATATATACAAGGAGAGGAGGAGCATATACCAGTTGATTCAAAATTAGTTCGACCATTTTAAAAGCATTTAACTATTTATTGTAAATATTAAACATATAAACAGTTAAATTTTTAAAAAAAAAGTTTTTAAAATTTTTTAAAAAATTTAAAATTTTTTAGTGGGGGGAATTTATAATTTTGAAATTTTGATCCTTAAACGGGAAAGAAATTTTAAAAACTTTTGAAAGACATTTGCTCAAATTCTGTTATAAATAAGGCATTTAAAACAGAAAAGACATTTTTCTAATGAATTACTATCTAAACTTTGAAAACAAATAATTTGGCTGGCAATCAAAAGCTGAAGGAAAAAAATGTGGACGAAAGGAAATTCTTAAGGAAAAAGAAAAAAGAAGCTAAAAATGACTAATCGCTGTAGAAAATTCTCTTTCTGCAAGAATTTCAGCAATGAAATTACAGGTAACGGAAACGACAATTTGTCGTCAGATAAAGAAAATTGGCCATAAAAAGTTAATAAATCAGTATGTCTTCAAATGTCTGTTAAGACCATAGAAAAACGAGGAAAACATTCTTGGCCTATGTATTTAATGTTGCGCAAAGGTAGATACAAAGTATGCATAACTTCGGATGAAGCACTGTTTCATCTGTCATTCACAACTGACAAAACGAAAATTTCACTCAAAAAACGTTGCAAAGACGCACCTGTTTTTGCAAAACGTAAGTTGACCGTCAGATGTTATGGTGTTGATGGGAATGTCCTTTTAAGGTTTAACAAAAGCCTTTTTTGTAGAATTAAAGGCTAAAATTGATGCTAAATACTATCAGAATAAAGGTTTGAAATATTTGATCAAATAAAGTATATGCCTTTACACTCAAAGAAACTTTGTTTTCCACCAATATTCTGCACTAAGTCATACTGCAAAATCAACTAAAAAATGTCTGAAAAATTAAAAAATAAATTTTCTGCTACCTTAGAAACAGCTAACGCCATCCTCTGACAATGTTAATTGAGATTTTTTTATGGGGATATTTAAAAAACAATTCAACAGACATAAAGCAAGAACACTCCAATATTTTCAAAAGGCAATCAAAAAGGGAGTTGGAAAAACACCCCCAAAATTGGTCGAAAAGTCCTTTTGGTTTGGCCGCAAAGTTTACGCAAATTGTATTATGTTAAAGGAAACTACATTGAAATTTCATGTAAGTAGCTTAAGGTATCCGACTACGTTGGGGAACCATGATTTTAAAAAAGCGCATAAATGTATAATTTTCATGATATTTAGTGTCACTTCAAATAGAATACATGTATAAAATTGTTTTAAGGACATTATGACAAAAAAAATATATTTAAATACACTATTTTGGCAAAAAATTAACTTAGAATAAACTTTTTTCCAAATGCTCTCCTTTTGTGAAAAATGCTTCCATTGTATTAATATTTTGCCTGTTTATAGCTCAGACCTCTGTACAGAGGCACAACTATGAATTTTGAAAAATTCAAATTATATTCAGAGTTACAACCATTTGAAATAATTATCGGTGTATTTTCTTAAAATTTCTCCCTTCTGTTTTCGTAAAACATGGATAATACAACTTCCGAGTTATGCATTTCAAAAATTCTAGTTGAGCCTCTGTACAGAGGTTTAAGCTGAATACTGGCAAAATATTAATACAATAGAAACATTATTTACAAAAGGAGAACATTTGGAAAAAGGTTATTCTAAGTTAATTTTTTGCCAAAATACAGTATTTAAATAATTTTTTTTGTCATAATGTCCTTAAAACAATTTTATACATGTATTTAATCTAAGTGACACTAAATATCAAATATTATCCATTTACACGCTTTTGAAAAATCACGGTTCCAAACGTAGTCGGATAACTTAATTCAATAAAAAATTATTGTCATCTGAAGTTGATCGCAGTATTTATGAATCAACCGGTACATAAAGCTTTACATATATACATATACATGCATAAGCTTCACTAACTCGTTCTTCCTGGATTAATTCTTCCTCAGACGTTATTAATTTTCCTATATTCGATAACAAAAACTGTATGAACTGGTTTGTACCTAATTTGGAGTTAACAAAAACAAATTCTTCTAGAAACAAATCAGTGAGTACCATTTCCTCTTACTTTTTAACTGCATATTATTGTCAAACAATATTAGCATCTATAAAATTAGCAAGATTCAAGGAAAAAATATCCTAGATATTTCTCAGAAAGAAAAAAATGTTTATAAATTACGAGGTTTACAACTATTGTCTTTAAAGCAACACTTCTCAAACTGGGGGGTGCCCCTCCCTAGGGGGTCGTGATAACCCTAGGAGGGTGTGCGAGCATATTGCAAATTCGAACACAAAAGATTATTTTTTGAAAGAAAACAAACAAAATACATTATGATATAATAAAATAAAACATTTACGTTGATATAACTCACTTATAAATGTATCAGTATTGCACAGTATATTTCATAATTAATTTAACAATTCTACATTAAGAACAAGTTTAATAATTACCAGTGACCCCACGGGCTTGTCATACACTTGCGTAAATTATGTGCAAAAATCAACACTTACCAAGATTTATACGGTTTATAATTAACCACTCAACTGCCGATTAAGTGTTACGCGATTCGCTCAAAAAACAAACAAAAAACACCGTTTTGCACGTATGCAAGCGTATGGGGTGTATTGGGTGGGGAGAGGGAATAGAGAAGCAAATGATCTGAAACAAGTAAATCCTTCACAAACACTGTCAAGGTCATTTTATTGCTTTCCAAAGCCTTCGGAATAATTTTATGAATCGCAAGTGAACATAAAATATCGCATTTTGAAAGGACGTATATATACGTCCAGTACAATTTACGCACTGGCTTGGTGAGACCTTTATATACGCCGGCGGCACTTAAGAAGTAAATGTCGTATTGTAGCTTTAGCGTCAGAGTATCGTATTATCGAATTTAACTCATTGTTATTGCATGGAAGGGGCGTGGTGAAAATTATGGTTGAATATTGGGCCGCAAATTTTGAAAGTTTGAGAAGCACTGCTTTAAAGCAACCTAATATTCTTAAATTTTAAGACTGAAATTAATATGAAACAATGTTTGTTATTTGTTCTGTTCGTGAGATGAGTTTTCAGTGCGTATAATATGATCTTAGGTGCGCAAGATAATGCGTATAGCAAATTTCGAAAATAAATGACATCTATAAAAATTACGCCCTGAAATCTAAATCAATCCATGAAAAGATAATGAATGTAAGATAATTTAATAGCATTTGCTCGTATTCGCTATACTTATTGAGATCCTCTTCTGATAAATATATGTGATATCAAGAAAAAATACATCATGTATATAAATTCTTCTCATGAATTACTTTAGATACTTTTCAAAAATAAAAAGATTGGGCTAGTTTTAAAATGTATTAACGAGATGAATTTGTATTTAAAAATGAATGCGCGAAATTCAAATTTCTGTTTTGTATATCAATTGCCTATGAAAATCCATTTTCCAGTTAGAACTTTTGTTAAATATTAAAATGATGGTATTTTTATATTGATAGGTTATTTAAAAAAAAAATTGTTTTAGCAGCGGAAATGGAAAATATTTTTATTTTATCTACAATATATATCTGTTATATCAAAGTTTTATTATTTTTTTATTTTTAAAATACGCATAAGAAGATCTTATAAATTAAAATGCTAATTATTAAATTTATTTCAAAAAAAAAAAGTTTTATTATATTTTATAAAAAAAAATTGGCTAATAAAATTTAGTATATAATATTTATAGTATAACCGCAAGATTTGAAATTTCTAGTTTAGTATTTATTATATTTGTATATTTATTATATTATATTCTTTTGATGGAAAGGGTGAATTTTTTAGAAATTGAAGAATAATTTACACATTTAAAATTTTCCCTTCATTATACAATATTTTTTATAAAAGCTGACATTAGTTCTAAATATTAAAAAAAAAAGTTGTCGTTGTCGTGTCCTTCCCGAAGGAAATGAATGAAAGTTGCCAGAGCCTGATACACAGGTTGGACTTCTACACGATAGAGAGTGACACCTCCTATCACTACCTCCACAATTTAGCATTAAACTAGAGGGGAGGGAAGTATATATATATATATATTCACCAGCCCCTGCACCTGCTGTTTCTGCTGCGAACACTCACAAGACTTTCGGACCCACTGATTTAACGAGCACGTACTCCGTGTGTATTTGGTGGCATCGAACATCAAACCCAGGCCCTCTGGTTTGGAATCCTTTGCTCTAACCACTAAGATATCCGTCCCCTTAATTTTTTAAAAAAATACTTTGACCATTAGAAGATCTGTATATGCTTAAATATTATTTTACCTATAATTTGGTTTTTTTAAATGTCAAATAAAATAATAATAAAGTAAAATTAGAAGCAAGACAAAAGTTAATTACGCAAAATAAAAAATGTGGAACACAATCTTAGCCAGAATAAATCAAAGAATAGATTGAATGTATTTTAAAAACAGACACATTTCAAGTCTTCAAAGTTTAGTTGTCTGAAATAAATAAGCAAAATCAAAATAAGAACTTTAATTTTTATAAAGTAATTAATGCAGGAATGAGAAAAAAGAAAAACGCATTTATGTATAGCATTAAAATTTTACTACGAGTAAAATGTCAGTAAAAAATGTAACAGTTTCGAAAAGTCTAAAGTATCACAATTTGAGGAATTTAATCAAGATTTTAAAAAGCGGGAACGGCAGTTAGATAAGTTAATTTAAAATTGATTTATACAATGAAACACATATAAAAGAGAACAAAGGAAAACAACATCGAATTAAAAACAGCGAGCACTGTCTTACTAATTGAAGGAATTATCCGTTGTGTCACTAATTTAGCTTTTGGACTTTTTTCATTTGAGAAATGTGCGATCACACAAATTATTTTAGATTATTTTTGTTACTTCTAAGTAAGAAAATAATATACGCAAGCATGGTAACTGAACACTAATTGAAAATTTTATTAACAAAGATGTTTTTGTAATTTAACTTCTACTTTTTAATACGTTTGGTTCAAAGTATAACTTAGATTCCTGGGTTTTAAATTAAAGTACTGAGTCATGGTAACAGTAATTTAGAGCATAACTTATTATTCTTGAATCAGTCAATTAACAGAAAAAAGTTTGAGCACAAAGTTTATAAATAATGAAGAATGAGAAAAACATTAAATCAGAATTCTAATGTATTTCTTAAAATCTTTTGTTATGTTGTTAGTAATGCCACCCGATCGGCAAAGTCCAGATCGATGCCCACGAAATTCATCATGGCAGCTTTGAGCACCATACAGGTGACAGTACGATTTGGTTCGTTCCCCCCCAAAAGGGAACATGGGGGTGGTCGGGGCCTCAACCTCTCTTCCTTTCCCCCAACCACGCGGGGAAGGACTTGCGGCGGGGCGTTTTGAGTACCCTCCCGCGGCATATACATTTACAAACATCCATGTCTCCTCCGGGGTTCGAACCCAGTCCCTACGGCACAGCAGTAAGCGTTGCTAACCACTATACCGGATGGACAACCATCTTTTGTTATTCATATATACAGTGCTGGCCAAAATTGTGGAAATTTTTTTAAATTGTTTTTTTTAAGTTTGTATTCTTATTTAAAATTGTACGTTGCACAAAATGCTAAGTATTTTACATCATTTTAAAGAGCATTTAATACTAAATTCAATACAAAAACGAAAATTTGAATATTTTCAATGCATAAAACGTTATGATGCAATAACTGTCGATATACTTTAAATGCTGATGATAGACAGGGAGTTACCAGAGCTTAGTGAGTTTGTCTTCATTCTTTATTACAGCTTCACATCGATGTTCCAATGAGCAGAAAATAGTTTTAAGCTATGCTTTCGTTATTACATGATGCCAGGAAACAATTATATTCTAAGTATAGTTCTTTTTTTTTTGTTCATGGGACTTCATTCGGACAAGAGTTTTCAAACGGTGCCACAAGTTTTCGATAGGATTGATGATAGGATGATTTTTTTTTCCTTTTCTTTTTATGCGCAGATAACCAAATGCTATGTATGGAAACACTTAGACAACAATTTTAGAAAAATAATATTTGTTTCCTTTAGCCCAATGACAATGCATTCTAGGTCAAATAAATGTGTGATAGTACTTTGGGAAGTTTGTTTTTCTAATATTAATGATGAATGACCGCTATTTATGATGATAAATTTCCCTGATGTCGAAATGACGCCAGCGGACGTTCAATGTATTCTTAGCTTTAAAACTTCTCCTAATTAACCTGCTAGCCACAAAAGAAGTCACAAAAAAATTTAAATTCCCTGCAAAATGCAGAAAGGAGAACAAGCTGAACAGGTTCTGGTTTCAAATTGACACCGATGGCCATTCTAATGTTAAGGCAAATAATTTTAAATTTCCATTTCCATTTAATAACATGAAGAAAGTAGCAATTTTTATCTTTTGTGAGTCTTTTGTTTTTCGAATAAAAATTCATCTATTACACTGATCTCTTTATTTAATTCAGTATTTAGATAGGTAAAGTTTTCATGATATTCTTGGTAACATTTTGAATGTTTTCTCCTCTCAAATAGAATTCAAGTCTTCAGTAATAAAAATTAATTGATATATTTTAAAACAGTTTCATACAATCGACAAAACTGTTGCGGACGAAGTATTCTGACGACCACTTTTTTTGTTATAAAAAATGAAACACAAGAAAAGTATTTTTAAAAAAAAAGTGCTACTCGATAAAATGTGAGACTGTCTTTCTACACAGACATTATTTTAAAAAGATAGAGATAAAAAAAACTTGAAAAAAATTCCTTTCGAGTTATCTTATAAAAAAGTACTAAATTATATATTTCTGCTTGGATACTCTAACTTCTAGTTCTTAAATCCCCAAAAGAAAATGTGTTCTGTAGCAAAGATTTCAGATTTGCTCTTGATAAATTTTGTGGATTTTCCGAAGTTAGAAATTTTGGATAAGTCTATATTCTTCCAGATCATATATATATTTATATATATAATATAAAATATATATATATATTTTATATATATATATATATAAGCACATATATATGAGAATTCTTCTTTTAAAAAAAAATTGGATTGGATAAAATGAATTTTCAAAGATATAAACTTTTTTAAAAAATCAAAAAAATCAGTGTAAAATAAAAATTCCCTTTGAAAAAAACTTTTAAACTTTTATTATTTGGAAATTTTTTTTTTATGCAGTGGTACTTATTGTTTTTAATGTATGTGTTATATTGCTTAAAAATATAAAAGTTAAAATTTGATTTTAAAAAGCGTTTTTTTACCCAAAACTTTTAAACCTTCGTAGGTTTTTCTTTGAAAATTGTCTTATGGTTGAATCAAGCACTTTGGAGATTTTATCGAAATATGCATAAATATTCTTAACATGGATAGAAAATGGATTAGTTCCTCTTCACTTATTATTGTAGTCTAGTCTCTCAGAAAAAACAAGCTTGTTAATGTTTGGATTACTATGAAATTATTGATAAAGGTTATAATATGCGATAAGTATAGTAGTTCGAATATTATTAAAGATATTATTTTAAGAATTTTAATTAGATAAGAATAAATACATTGTTTTATATTGACTACTAGCTGCATGACTCGGCATTGCACGGGCTTTCTCTTCTTTTAAAAATTTTCCATTCCTTCGCAAAATCAAAACACTTCCATTATTCTTTTTTGAAATTAGTTAAAATGTTTTGTTTTTCCCCCGGCGTTGCACGGGCTTTTACCGAGTGTATAACTTAATCCCTAAGTTAATTTCCTCTTTCCTTTAAGACGCCAGCACATCTTTGTGGATGTGTACAAGTATGTTGTGAGTGATTGCTATAATGGTGTTATTAAAATTCACTTTTTCGAAAATTGTTCACTTATTTTCATTCTCAGACAGGTTTCTTTCCCCACCATTTACCCCCCGCTTTCCACGAACTTTTTTAAATGCATAACATATTTTCCAAGAAATTCCTCTTTCGCTGTGAGCTCTTCCTCGTGTAAGTTCTATATTAACACCATTGTAATTTCTTAGCCTTCGGAAAAGAAAATATACCTGTTTTAAAGTATCCGACTATGTTCGGAACCGTGATTTTAAAAAAGCGCATAAATGGATACTTTTCATGATATTTAGTGTCACTCAGATTAGAATACATGCATAAAATCTTTTTAAGGACATTTTGACAAAAAAAAATTATTTAAATGCAATATTTTGGCAAAAAATTAACTTAGAATAACCTTTTTTCATAATGTTCTCCTTTTGTGAAAAATGCGTCTATTATAATAATATTTTGCCTGTATATAGCTCCGACCTCTGTACAGAGGCTCAACCAGAATTTTTGAAAAATTCTCATTATTGTTTGAGTTACCAGCAATTGAAATAATTATTAGCGTTTTTTTTCTTAAAATTGCTCCCTGTTGTCGTAAAATATGAATAAACCCACTTCTAAGTTATATATTTCAAAAATTCTAGTTGGGCCTCTCTACAAAGATCTGAGTTATATACAGGCAAAATATTATTATAATAGAAGCATTTTTAACAAAATAAGAATATTTTTTTTGAAAATTGGTCGTTCTATGTTCATTTTTATTTAAATATTGTACTTAAATAATTTTTATTGTAATACTATTCTTAAAACAATTTTATGAACATTTTCTAATATAAATGACACTAAATATCATAAATATTATCCATTTATACGCTTTTGCGCAAAATCATGGTTCCGAACGTAGTCGGATACCTTAAAAATAGTTGTATGTTGAAAAAAGACAGAAAAGAATAATTTTTTAAAATTTTAAAGTTCCACAACTGTATTAAATGTTGACGTAAAATAGTAAGCCTTTTTTAAAATGTTCGACACACAGGAAAAACGTTTCATGCAATTACCTTTCTAAATGAAGAAGTTATTAAATGTTTGATTTAAATTTTGAATATTTTTTTAAAAATTCCTTTAAAAAAGATTTTGGCATTTAATTTTTTAAATCTTTGATCCTAAAAGATCAAAGTATGAACTTTTTAAAATAAACCGTATCGTGCGAAATAAATGATCTCTCCAATTCTGTCATTATATTTTGTCTGAGTTCAACAGAATATTAGTTCGCTGTTTAAAAAAAAGTCGGGAGTACCAAAAAATTTTCAACTACCGGTCATTCATTCCTGTCGCCGCGTATTTTTGGAAGAAACGGCAAATAACACCCTACCCCCAACTTCCCGCTGTCGTATATTTCGAAGGGAATTTTCATATTAAGTAATGTGACATAACGCAAAGGGGATACTTCATTCAAAATTTAAAAAATTTTTAAGAGCAGGGTTTTTAAATTAATGCCTTCAAACTTCACACATCGATTTCGAACTACGTTAGTTATTAAACAAGAAATGTAACAAAAATACTGTATTGATTAACTCTCGCAAAAAAAGAACAAAAAATTAAAATCCGTAATTTTTAAGTAACTTATTTTAATCTTTGTAGAGATTTCGGATAATATTTTTCTTCAGATAGAGAAAAGTTTCGTGAAATTTTCTTCAAAATGACGAAGTTAATAAATGTCTGCTTAAAATTTTGAGTACTTTTTGAAAAATCGTAAAGTAAAAAGTTTTCGACATTTAATTTTTTAAATAACTGATTCTAAACGAGAAAATCCTGAACTTTTGATTGTAGAATATCAATTCATTAAATCGAAAGGAAATTCAAACGGAACGATTTTGAAGTCAATTTCATAAAAACCTATCGATTTTGACATAGATTAGAATAAATCGTAAAAAAAATATAAAATATCATTGTTTATAAAAAAATTATACCGTATCGCATTAAATTAAATGATTTTTCCGATTACATAATTATTTTCTGTCTGAGTTTGATAGAAAGAATTATGTGGCTTTTTTAAAAATGTCGAAAAATCGGAACTTCTTTAATCTTAATCCAAAAAACCGCTCGGTGGAATAAAAAGCCAACAGGTTAAAACAATTATCCGTTTTAAGCTTCTTAATTAACATCTTTTTTAGTAATTGCAATATAGGAATGTAAATAGTCAAAACGGCTTCCGGATCATTTCCCGTCTTTTGGTACCTTTGGAGAGTTTCTGCGTGTTGCAATTCGAAAGAAGATAGACGCTGAAACAAAGATACATAGATACATTTGCTAACGTACAAATTTTAATAGTGTAGATTTGTAAAAATAATGACGTTTACTTCGTTTGACGATCATTATAGCCATTATCTTTTTCGTGCTCTATCAAAAACTTTCAATAAAGTTTTTCGACTTCTCTGTTAAAACTTCAGTGTCACTGAATATAGAAATTCGATTTCTTTTAGGTATTTTTAATCACATTTAAATTCTGATTTATTATCGAAAATGATATCTAATTAACTCTTTGTTCGTCTGGAATCCCTGAATGTGGTGATATAACAGTACGGTTAATTTTAGTTTTATATTATATAAAGGGATATATATTATTATTTTTTTTCTGTAATGGGGTTGCTTATTGGTATTTTTTACCTTTGCAGACCTATTTCAGCCCTCAGGAGCTGGTATCACTTTTTATTTCGGCACCATATAAGAGATACTTATTGCTGCAAGTAATTTTGACGCCCAGTTTTCTCCTCAGAGGGAGGCACCTGAGTTCTGACGATGCGAAATTGAACTTTAGAATTTAATTTTGCCTAGGCCACCTAAGCCAAACGGGCACTCCAAGGGATTTTTTACATTCTGCATAATCATATGGCATGGTCACTGTCGATTTTCTGCATCATGAAAATCCACCGACTTGAGCCGGGGTTGAACCTATAACCTTGGGTGCAGAAGGCTAGCGACAAACCACTACGGCACCCAGTCGGCACTTTATATTATAAAAAGGTAGACATTTTTAAAGGTAGATATTTTAAGATTTTTTGTAGATATTTTTATTTAAATTAAGCAAAAGTATGAATTACTAGTGAATCCTAGTGGCTGAGTGGTTAATACATTGCTCTTCCACACCACATGTACGAGATTTAAATCCCGAGCTGGGCAATGTTAACTCAGCCTATCTTCCCTTCAGTGGGTCGATAAAATGAGTACCAAACTTGCTTGGGAACTTAACATTCGGAATTTCACGTCAGACTGACAAACTGACCGGAACATCTGAGTCGCCAAAGATTGATGTCAACGTGGCTGTAATTGTAATTCTTAAAAAAATTATTTTAAGCAATTAATTTTTATTAATTATAATTTAATTATTGTTTTGTTATTCAAAATAATCATGAAAATAAAATTTCAGCTCAATTAGGCGCTTTAAAATGTATTTTATTAACGATTGAATATTCCACCAAGATAAATAAATAAATAGAGAGTGTGAGCTAATAGTAGGAATTCAAAAATTAGTAGCATGATGAGAATTGCTGCTTACTGGGGCATGGCAAATCCAGAATATATAGTAGTGTTGGAGTACTTTTATACACGAAAAAAATATTCCAATTTCGGGTTATATTCTTTAACGTTACCCAAAGACAGCAAGAACTATTTGTCCTGCATTTTTGAAGAAATTCTTTCTCCCTAGTCTTAGAATGCTCCTCAAAATATTTTTATTATATTTTCTGTCAATACGATGCACTCTTCTTGTAAACAAAACATACAAATTTTACTCTGTTTATTTTCAAACTTATTTTTATGGAGATAGCCTCTTTTTTATCATTTCTTGTATCAAAGCAAGCATTTGGAATTCTTAGACATGCTAGAGGCAGATGTTTTCAAAAACGTTCTTTCTACGGTTTCAGGAAATATTTCTGGAAGTTCACTTTTACTTATTGAAGGCTTGCGCTTCTACAGTTTTATGAGATTTATTTGTCAATTTTTAAAAATTTATTATATCAGTCACACATATTACAAAATATTACTTGATTACTTATGATTTAAGGAAAATCGTACAGCTTTACAATAAGAGTCGTTTTTATATATATAATAATCATTTTTTACTTATATAGCAAACTTTAAGTTATTCGACTGCATTTGGAACCGTGATTTGGCAGAGCAGCGCATAAATGGATAATTTTCAGCGATGTTGAGTGTCATAGATTGGGAATATATATATATACAATTAATTTAAGGACATTTTGACAAAAGAATTATTTAAATACAATGTACAGCAAAATTAACTTAGAATAATTTTTTCAAGTATTTCTCCTTTTGAAAATACTTCTATTATAATAATATTTTGCCTGCTTAATATATAAGCTCAGACCTCTACAGAGGCTCAAATGAAATTTCTGGAATGCATAACATAGAGTAAGATTTATTCATGTTTTACGACAACAGAGGAGAAATTTTAAGAAAAACGCCGATCATTATTTCAGTAAATTTTGTAACTCTGAAATAGTAAGATTTTCAAAAATCATGGTTGAGAGAGAAGTCACCAGCAAGAGGTCACAGGCTATATGCAGGCAAGGAATATTAGAATAGACATTTCCGCAAAAAGTAGACATTTTGAAGAAATTTTGTCTATATTAATTTTGCCAAAATGTATTTAAACAATTATTTTATCCAAAATATCCTTAAAACTAATTTTATACATGTAGTCTAACCAGCTGACACTAGTATAATCTAACCCGCGGCACGAAAATATCGTAGAAAACTATCCATTTATACACTTCCTGATCAGATACATATTGAGAAAAAGTATTCCGGATTTTCCTTAATTTTTAAATATTTTTTTCATTTGCTATCGTAGCATCATTAATCCTTGAGAGGTGACACGGGGCACACAGTCACCCAAGGCTCTCAAAATCTATAATTTTCGGAAATTTTTTTATTTCTTACAGATGATCTTTTCAGTATAATTTAAAATGACAATCTTCATGGGAACTAAAATGTATTTTGTCGTCCAAATTATCAGAAAACGCAACACCTTCTGGAGTTTTATTTTGATATAGGACTGCTACGCACCAATGTGTTTTTTATGCTCGCCAGGATGGGTGATAACATTACAATATGATTTCCTTGATATTTTTATCGTGTACTAATGTAGTTACAATGGTGATAACGTATATTAGAGTTCATTTATATCATAATTACTATTTAATTATATTATATGATAATCATATTATATTATATAATATTATTATATATAATTTCTATTATATTGATATTAATTATTGATTTATATTGGTTATATTTAATCTATTCCTGTATTCTTCATTTGAAACATATTTCAGAACAGTTCTTTACAATTAAATTCCTGACGATTTATTACCGCTAGGCCGCCGTCTTGGAATCCATGTAACTCGAAAACTACCGCCGCTTGGAGTGTAGCACTCCTATATCAAATTTAGTTCATTTGTGGAGTTACGCATTCTGATAACTAATTCGAAGATTTCTCATCACTCTCTCTTTATTTTTGGACGTGGTAAACATTTATTTACAGTCTTAAAAGTTCTTAGGAGTGACCCGTAATCCACCCTTACACAGGTATAAAACCATATTCAGAAAATGACTTAAGGCAGCATCTTTTTTCAGTGAACGGCTGTGGTTTTGAGTAAGCTGTGTTGTATGACTCAAAATGGCTTATAAATATAAATAAGTAGAATGTAAAAAAAAAGCGTCTACGATCTCTATTGGATGAAGTTGAAACAGACAAAGCAAGGGAAGAACGTGAGGAAATAAAATATATTAATCGCACTTATTAAAATATAAATATAGAAAACTGTCGGCTTATGAAACGTTTAGATTAGAAACATTTTCAAACAATTCCTAAAGAACTGCACGAAGAAAGAAAAGAAGCCATATGTGCGTGTACCACAAGACAAACTGCACCGTCACAAAAAACCACAAGCAAGAAAAAGTTCAACATAATATTTCTTGAAATAAAAAAACTTTAAAAAAAACAAAAACGAACAAACTTTATAAGTTTTGCAAAATATGTACCTGTAATGTTAGGGCCTTTTATTATTTTTTAAGGTCACCCTTTTAAAAAAATTTTTGTTTTTTAATTTGGGTTTTTTTCTGGAAATTTACAAAAAAAAATTAAAGCCCTTTAAAAAGTTTTAAATCAGCGTTTTCAAATTTGGGGGGGCCCCCAAGGGGATGGAGCATATTAAAAAGATAAAAAAAAAAGATTATTCAAAAATTTTAATTTACTGAAATTAAACAAACGGGATCATTCTGGATAAAAAAAAAATAAAATTAACATTTCACCGATATAATAAATTTATAAATGATCATCCCAAAAAATTATTTCAAAATTTTAGGAATTTCATTAGAGCAAGTTTAAAAACCATTGACCCATGGGGTTTTCATATATAAAAAATTTTATACAGAAATTATTTTCGTAATTTTAAGGTTTTAATTAACCCTTAAAAGGATAAAGGTTTTGTTTTTCAATGCCACCCTTTTTAATAAAGAGCGGGGTGTAGGGGAGGGGGAAAAAATAAAGCAAATATCCTTTCCAAAACTTCAAGATTCTTCCCAAAGCCTTCAGAATAATATTATGGAAAAGCGGTGCACAGGAAAGGGATCGGAAAGAGGGCATATAAGTCGGGAGCCCCTTAACGCGTTGGATGAGTTAAATGTTTATATACGTCGAAGGCATTTAAGAGCTTAAAGTCGTATTGTAGCTTTAGCATTATTGAATTTAATATATTGTTATTTTATTGTAAGGAAGGGGGCGCGATAAAATTATAATTGAATATTGGGACGCAAATACTGAAAGTTTGAGAAACACTGATGTAGGTATACTTTCCTTTTGTTAAATTATTCACTTGTATTACGATTTTTATTTTGTGCACTAAAAATGACAATGAAAAACGACTTGGGTTGACTCAGTCACTCCAAGTGGCCACTAACATTATCATCGAATGCGCGACTGATCCCGGGTTAAAAAGGCTTTAAAGAAAAAAATAGATGAAGTGTGCTCTAAATTTATTTTAAAAGCCTGTTGAGGGTTAATAATAACAAAAAAGATCTGCCTAACCCAAAATGGTAAGACACACAGATTAGCACTCATTCAAATTTTGTTTGAATAGATATAAATCTAAATATCCTATACTTTTGTTCTGCGTTTTCTTTAACTAATATTCGATATTTATGAGGATTATTAAAAAATAAAATTTTTAAAATTTTTAAACCAGGAAAAGGGGTTTTAAAATTGGGATTGACACTAGGAAATTATGTTTCAATGATTTCAAATTTGGGGGAACTCTATAAGAGGGATCACTTTTTTGGGCCCCTTATTTGTTATTCAAATTTCCCAAATTTTCCCCCTTTAAAAAAACTTTCGGTAACCCCACCCCACAAGTGTACACCAAAAAAAAAAATCACTGGGAAACCGGGCGTTTTCAAGGGGTTTAAAATTTTAGAGGGGTAAAAATATAAAACCAAAATTTTACCCCTTTTTAAATTAAAAAATTTGAATTTTTATCATTATTTATAAAAGAATGAGGCTTCAGAAAAAGGGAAAATGCTTTAAAATGTAATTTATAATCTTTAAAAAAATTTTGATACGAAAAATTAAAAACATTTCTTTTTAAGAAATATTTTTTTTATTGTTGGGCATTTCTATTTTTTAAAAAAAGGGCCTTTTTAAATTTCTAGCTATGTTGATTTGGAAAAGTTAAAAAGTATCCTTTTTTCACTGAGTATTTTTTTTACTAAATAAAAAAAATTTTAGTTTTTAAAAAAAAAAACATATTTTTTAAAATTTTTTTAAAAAATTTTAAAATATTTTTCAAATAAATTTTTTAAAACAAAAAAATATATTATTCCCAAGTTATGTAGGGTTTTAAAAGAATGATACATTTTATAATTTCAAAAGTTTTATACATCAGAGGCCCCTTTTTGAAAAAAAGGGCGAAAACCCAAAAAAATTTCTTAATACTTATTACAGAATTTTCATATATATATAAAATAATTTTAAAATTATTATATTTCCAAAATTTGTACTTTTTTTAAGGACAATCCCTTTTTTTAAATAATAGGGAAAAAAATTGAATTATTTAATAGGGAAATTTTTTAAAAAATTATAGCTGTTTTAAAATTTTTTTATGTTTTTACCCTTCTTTTTTAACAAAATCAACCCCCAATTTTATATTTGCAATCCAGAAGAAGTAGATAACTAAAAAACATTCAAGGTATCTTAAACCTTTGAAAGAATTAAATACCAATTTTGTAGAGGATCTTCCAAAATTATCATAATATAATTCAGTACATTTAATTAATTTTATTTTATTTTAGTTTGCTGAAAATTTTTTTTCAAACTTTTTCGTTTTTTTCAATTATGTTTAAAATTTACTTTTCTTTTTATCAGAAATATAGAAAAAACTTTATTAATTGAGTTCTAGAATAAAGAAATGCGATTATCTGCTTGGATAGCAGCAGTTAGAAATTGAATTATGTATTGTACAGCTTTCAGAGAAAAATATTATTTCAAAATTTTATACAAAAAAAATCTGAAGTAGGTACTATTTCCAATGATTAAACTGAATAAAACAATCTATAGCAAAAAATTTTTTTTTATTTTTTTAATTATTCCCCAATCATATATTTTGTTAAAATATCATAAGGTTATGCATAAAATATCGCATTTAAAATTTACTATAAATTTAATCATAAAAAAAAAAAATTTTTTTTTAAATTTTTAATTTCTATCAAACCTTTAGAACAAAAAGAGAAATATTTGTTTGAAAATATTTCTTTTTGTTTACAAAATTAATAACTAGTAATATAAAAAAAAAAATCAAATTCCAATTTTAAAGGATGAATAGAATTTTTTTAAAAATTTTAAATTTGAATAAATTTTTTTATATATGTATATATATATTATTATAAAAAAAAATCTTTCATTCTTTTTAATGAAATTTGGGGAAAAACAATATATTTCGTCAGTTTTTCCAACACTAAATCTTCCCTATAGACTTTGTTCCAATTAAATTTTTGGAAAACAGAACCAGTAGAATCCTGAAAAAACCAGCTTTGGGGAAATTTTAATTCCACTATTTTTGATTTCCCCCTATAAATCCCTTTCCCCGTCAAGTTTTTGCCCCTATAAAATATTGAACACTTGTACCCAGTATTTTCCCCATAAAGGGAAACCCCCTACCTCCCAAAAAACAATAAAAAACTTTGAGATCCATAGCTGTCGTTACTGGATCTTTGAAATATGCGATATATATATAAAATAAAAGTGAAGAAGTACTACAACCTACAGTGCTAAAGCAGGAAGAAATTAGAATTCACCAGACACAACAAATGAATACAAAAAGTTTTTGGGACTAAACGGGAGACCATTATGATTTCTAAAGCTGTCGCTAAGTAGGCCAGCGAATTAGGGTTAGCAATGCTTTATGGATCTACCTTCCCCGTACAGTAGAAACTTTCGACATAATAGGAAAAAACCAAGTTGAAAAGTTAAATCCCTTATATATATATATATATATATATATATATATATATAGGAGAGAGTGAGATAATAGTAGGAATCAAAAAAATGCAATAAGCAATTAAGCTAGCAACTTTCAGATTGTATGAAAATAAATATAAAACATCAAAAAGTAGACTCAACACTTTTCCAAAAGTGTCAAAGCTCAACATATTTTTTCCATGTTTCGTTAAACAATATCATATAAAAATTGGAATATGTAAGAAAAATTAACGATTAAACCATAATACCGATTGAAAACGAATGTTTTCAAACCAAAATGAAGGTTATTGCCCATGTTTCCCTTTTCTGATGCGAAAATTCACCATTTTTTTTTCAAAGATTTGACATATACAAGGTGTTTCATTAACTAACTCAGTGTTTCTCAAAAAGTGGGGCGCCCCCCCTGGGAGGGCGCGATAACCCTTCAAGGGGTCGCGAGCATATCGAAAATAAAAGGTTAAAAAAATTAATTTACTGTAATGAAAAAAAAACAAAATACTTTCTGATATAATAAAAAAATACAGATTTACATTGATATGATTTATATATATCATCTGGTGAAAAAAGGTCATCAAAAATAAAAGATTCTACTTTGAACGCTCATTAGCTATCTTTGATCCTATAACTAAATAAAAAAATATTTTGTTGGCTTTACTGTAAGCCTACGATGAGAGATTTTTTTATTACGTTTCTTTTAATCTAAAATATTACGTTTGCTGGCTTTCAAACTTACTGGTATGGTTACCTGCATCCCTTTTTTTTTAGGAAAGTTGTAAATTATATAATTCTGTTGCGTTTTTTTTCACAATGTGAAAGAGTTTCATGATACATGGATAAGCATATTGAGCACTTTGAAGGATTAATTGACCCAGATTTATTTTTATGAGTATACTGAAACATATAATACAAAAATCGTTAATTCTGGGAAAATTGTTTATCTGTTACCAGTGACCCTGACAGAGAATCCTCTAATATGACAGTCTTAATGGGAGCTAAAATGAATTGATAGCATATCTCCTTTTTTGGGAGTGGCAAACGTTTTTTTAGAATCTTAAGGTACTTGTTTAGACTGAGTTCCCGGCACAACCACTATTTTTCAAAAATATTATCTTGAACATGCTGCATTTTCACCTATGAATAACTTAGTGGTTTTAATTGTGATGTTGTACGACTGATTACGGTTTATAAATGTAAATGAGCAGAATATAAAAAAAGAATTTGGCATTTGTGATCTCTCTGAAAGGAAATTGAAGCTGATCAAACAAAGGAAACACTTGTTGAACTAATGCATATTAATCATGTTAGTGAAAGTAAATTTGAAAAAAGCAATAAACATGAAACGAAAGGAAAATTTTCAATAGCTACATTAAGAACTTTATCAAGAAAATATGAAGCCATAAGTGTACCGATAAATGCACTTCACCCTGTCAAAAAGACACATGCAAGAAAAAGTTCAATAGGATATTTGTCGATCATCAAAGGACATTAAAATTACAATAACGTGAACAAAATGTGACAGTTTTGCTTGCAAATAACTTACCTGCAATTTTAGCAAAAAGTGTCTGAGATTTGTGTCCTTTATTAAGGTCACTCACATTTGGAACAATTTAGTTCAGTTTTATTGGATATTTTCTCAAATTATGAATGGCAAATAGAAAAATACTTGAAATAGGTGAGTATATTTTCTCTTAGTTAAATTATTCGATGAAATTGTGATTTTTATTTTGTATATTGAAAATAATTATAAAAAAAAGAATTGGGGTGCTTCACTCCCCGCTACCATTAACGTTAGTATCGAGTGCACACCTGATACCGGGCTTTCTCGCTTTAAATATTAAAAAAATAACACAATTGTTATTCATTAGAATTTTATATTCTTTTTTTATTACTTAACATTTATTCTAAATGCTAATTCTGCGAGGCTTAAAATTACAGTTCATTCAAAACCGTTTATAATATGAGTATTCATTTCAATAAATCATTTTACATTTTTGTATACATTGTCATGCACTTGGTTTTACTCTCCTTACAATTAAGCTATTCTATCAAGAATAATATATTATAATTTTTTTAAAAAAATAAACCCGTGTTAAGAGTGGGTACTTCAGCCAGTATAAGAAAAAGTTTAATAATTATCAGTGACTTCCATGGGCTTGTCTTGCAGAGCAAAGTTTTTCAAAGGAAGAATAAAAATTAGAAATTGACACTCAGAGTTATTTTTTGATATTTAGCTCAGATCTATATTTTGTATTCAAAGTAGCCATCGCAGAAAATCCGGATTCACAAAGGTATGCTGTTAAAAATGGTAATAGTATACAAAATGCTTTTGTTTTCAGTGCAGAAAATTCAGCATTCACCTCTATCCAGAATTCAAAGATTGATTTATTACAAAATTGCCCTTTAATTTCGTCATTGGATGTGAACTCTATGAAGATCTCTTTTTCGGCAGCTGAGAGCCCTTCTGAAGTATTTTGAAATGGATCCCTAACCCATTCGTAACTTACTATCAATTTTCCCTCGTCTGTGTACTTGTTGATGCTTTATTATCGTCGAATGCTCGCTGCGATTTAAAAATATATCCATGATTTTGTTTTAATCCACTGCCGCGCGTAAATACTTAATACCATGAATTACAATTAACACGTGAATTATGAAATGTATATTCAAGAGAGATACGGTAGCTAATCGATTCAGCCAAGACTGACTAGAATTGTACGAGGTACAGCATTTTTACATGTTTTGTGCAGACGTCTGTTAGGTTGACTAGACTCACATGAACGTTCACAAGAATGCCAGATGTAATGGATATGATAAAGAACAACATAGATTAGGCTATTTTTTATTGACATTTGTACTTTTAGAAATGGATCTTGAAGGAAATAAATCTTAATTAAATATTTTTCCTCAATCTGTTTCAATTTAAAAATTAGAGAAAGAAAAATAGCATAATTAACCTATTACTTAAAAGTAATTTACTTAAAATATATATTACTTAAGAGTAACATATATAAAAAAATTTAATACTTATCTTATTAATACTCAATTAAGAACAAGTTTAATAAGTATTATCGACTTCCATGGGCTTGTCTTGCACAGCAAAGTTTTTCAAAGTTTTTTAGAAATTGACCCTCTGAATTATTTTTCTATATTTAGCTGATATCTATATTTTGTCTTCTAAGCAGCCACCGCATTTTGCAATATGTTCCAATTTAAAAATTAGAAAGGAATAAAATAACATAATAATTATCCTATTACTTAATTTTTTTTGCTTAAAAGTAACACATATACAAAATTTAATACTTATGTTATTAATTTCTACGGTTTATAATTAAGTTTGTGTATTGTAACTTTAGCGTCAAAGTGCATTATTATTGCATTCAGTAATTTATTAATGTATAAGGGGGGCGCGATAAAAATTGTGATTGAAAAGGGGGGCGACAGTATTGAAAGTTTGAGAAGCACTGAACTAACAGACAAGCTTGCAGGGTGTGAATTGGGAGCAGATACGACTCGGAATCGCACAAGAATGCAGAGTTTCAAATTCTGTAGTTGCGAGCTATGGTGCAAAGAAACCGAGAAAAAGAATAAAAACAGCAGCTCATTTATAGAACAGGAAACATTTTATTCAAAGGTTGCGCTGCAACAGATGTTCGAAGTTATCTGAAAAGTCTGATAACGAAGCTGCATGGAATTCCTCACATTCTGGAAGATTCCTTCTGGCAGTCTTGCGGAGAATGGCGCTTAAGCTTAATGGCTTCATAAATACTGATCTAAATTGAAAACGTCAATTGCGATCCGTTTTCCGAGGTCGACATGCTGATCGTGTATGGAGCTGCAGATTGAAACAGGCAAGCCGCTGAGTGAATGTACCAGGAAGGTTACCCAAACAGGCGTATTTCACATCACACAACCTTCGCAAGTGTGAACAAAAGTCTGCGGAAACTGATGTGACGGGGCTTTACGTGATTTTCTATTAATCCTCTTGGGGAATCTTTGGGGCCAGCAATTGAGTTATTTCACAGCCATCCCTCTCAAGAAGAAACCTTAATATGTAGATCAGCTAGTATATATGTAATGGAAGGAGGAGGAAAAGAAGCTGAGTTGCGGAAAGCAGTACTGTTACGTTAAGGATCGGAATTTAGACCCTGATTATAAAAAAAGGGCTTTGTTTTTAAAAAAATTAAGGAAGTTAGGGGTTTTTAAAAAATAACTTTGAAAAAGTTAAACTATTAGGGTTTCGGCCCATTCACATAGATTGTTGAGCTTGTTATATCCGAGATTTTCTCTATAGTTGGTTGTCTTAATTTTTATATTTGATAAAAAAAATTAGATTTTTATGACTAGTTTGGGCATCAATCTTTTCCTTCTACAGATTTAGGTGGGTAGATGAGGAGTATTCCCCAGGCGAAGGGCCCTCTGACTTTTTAACGAAAACTAAAATGAATCGACAGTGAATGACGAGAACACCTGGCAATGAGCAGGTGGTCTTACGTCTGGTGGGCCGGATCATTGGCCTGCCAAATAACCGGACCTATGGACTACTTATGGGGTCACATGAAGACATTGGTGTACGAGATACACGTTTCTTTAGTTCAAGGCTGTTCTCTCGAATATCTGTAGTTGATGGCAGGATATGGAATGCCAGGGTCCTTTCCCGAACGTAAGAATTTCTCGCGCCACTTCGGCCTACTAGATGATTCTGGTCAACTTCAAAACCTTTGAGTTAATTTGAATGGAATGTTTTCTGTCCCACTAATGTGTTGCTGTTTCTATGCTTTTTCTCTGTTTCTTTTCAAAAAGCTCAAAAGGTTTTGCAACCCTATTCCCCATGTACCGTCTCTCCTGTACCCTAACACCCCAAATTTTCGTTAGGTAGTGAATCACCCTGTATATGTAACCATTTTTCACTATTTTTACGTAAGAGTAAAACAAAGGGATATTAACTAGTAATTTTCCAAAATTTATTTCTTGGATTGAAGTTCATTCCCCTATCCGTAAGAATGAAAAATAAATAAAATAAATTCCAATTGTTTTTAAACTAAAAAAAAAAAAGTCACGGAACATAAGTCAAAATACAGCATGTAGGAAATAATTAACTCTTAACTAATCTTTTAATAACATTAAAAGAAAAAAAATCATGAAGGACATTAAGCTTAGAAATTCTTTTGTTACATATTTTGTCTCATTATCAGAACAATAATATTTTATCGATTGAAGTTCTAGGTGACAATTCTTTGTTCTTGTACCTCTACTTGTACTCAGTAAAACATTTATTTATTTATTTTTTCAAAATTTTCTATTCCTACAGAATGCTTCGAAAATTTGAATGGAAAATATTCAACAAAATACTTCAAAATAAAATCGAAGCATGCCAAAATAAACTTACATGGGACAAATATTTTGCTACGCGTATATGTGATGCATAATGAATATTTCAAACATGTCAAACAAGAGTCATGTGGTAGCCTGTCGGTTTTGCATTGATATGGGAAGTCTTCATACGTACGATTCAAAATTATAGAATCAATAAGGATTCGGAAATATAAATAGTTCTATTCTAACCCCAAAATACATCTAATATTGCATATATATATTGAGAAATTAAAAGCTGAGTTACGAATTAACAGAAATCACATAAAATAATGATGTACAAAATACTGGTGTTTCACTAACATATAGAATAAAAAATAATTCGAATGGTTATAAAAAAATGAAGTTTAAATTATTTATTTTACAAATACCAAACTTTAACCCTAAAGCCAGCGTTTTTCAAATTATGGGGTGCGCTCCCCTAAGGGGGTGTGATAATTCTACACAGGAGACGCGAGCAAATTGAAAAGTCAAAAACATAAGATTATTTTAAAAATATTTATTTATTTACTGAACGTATAGAAACAAGATACATTTTGACATAATAAAAGAAAAAACACATTTACACTCTGATATAATACACTTAAAAAATGATCACTATCGTATTGTTATATATATATATATATATATATATATATATATATATATATATATAATATATATATATATATATATATTTAGTTTAACATTATTAAGTTGAGAACAAGTTTAATAAATGAGCCCATGGTGGTCATATAAAAAATTTATATACAGAAATTAAACATTATCTTGAAAAATTTTTTGAAGGTTTATAATTAATCCCTTAACTGCCGATTAAAAATTACGCAATTGTCCCCCAAAACCACCCTTTTCCACGGGCTGGGATGTGATATATTGAGGGGGGGGAGGGAATAAATAAGCAATCCACTGAAATAATTAAATGTTCTCAAACTTTGTCAAAATCCTTTTTTGCATTCCCAAAACCTTTGGGAACTTTTTGATACAGTGTAGATAAAAAAATCGATTTTGGGGAAAACCTATATAATCCGGGGGAAATTTAAAGCTTTTTGGGTAAGGATAGTTTAATAGTGGTGGACTTAAGAGGCTAACATTTTTCTGACTTTAGAGTCAAAGTATAGTGCTATTGAATTTAATACATTGTTGTTGTAAAATGGGACGGGGACGAGGAAAATTATGATTGAATATTGGGTCGCAAATATATAAAGTTTGAGAAGCATTGCCTTAAAACCTTAGTTCATAGGCTCTCCACAATACTTTTTAACAATATTTTCACTACTAGAAAGAGCGAAACAATTGTTTAAATTTTCCCAGATCATTATAGCCTATTAAATAAGTAATGTCAAAAAAAATGTTAAGTAACTTCAACACAGCACTTTTCATAAAAAGCTCATGTATGCCTAAGCGGTGCTACTAGGAATGTTATAATAAATTAGTAAATATCTAGTAAATATTATGCCAAACATAGAAATGAAGATATAAGGACTGTTATAAAAATATGAAAATGATAGTTGTTTAATAATGAACTACTAAAATATTATAGGGTTTATTTTAAAAATACTTTGGAATGTTATTTAGATCGAGATAAAAAAAGAACCTGATGGAATTTTATTTTTTCCGATTAGAATATATTCCATTCTAATAATATTAGTTGGCCACTCAGTATTCATTTGTACCATTCTGAAATTTAATCTTTTTTTATACTATTGTACTTAAAGTAAGAATAACTAAGCGTGTAGATTGATTCAAATTCTTCAATTTACAAACAATGGCAATTATTTTAATAGTTATTTCCTATATCGTCGTCCTAATTATCAGAATGCATTACTCCTTCTGGGGTGTTAATTGGATATCCGAGTGGGTACAGGCCAAGTTGTTGTTTATGTTCACCAAGATGGGCGATAGCATTTGCAATATGCTTACCTTGATATTTTTATCGTGTGGTAACCTGGTTGCCATGGAGATAACGTATATTAGTTAATTTTTACTGTTTTTTTTTCTTCATTTGAAATATATTTCAAAATAGTTCTTTACAATTCCTGAGTTCCTGTCAATTTGTTATCGCCAGGCCACATAACTCGAAAAACAACCACTGCTTGGCGCGATTCCTTAATCGCACTAAACAACGCTTGGCGATTTGCATTACTATGCCAAATTTAGTTCCTTTGTGGAGTTACGCATTCTGATCATTTGACCGACGATATGCTTCGTAATATAAAAAGAAATTTCTTTTAAGAATTGCAAGGCAGGAAATCAAAATAAATAGTGAAACATGAAAGGTTTTACAATAAGCCCTTTAATTTACTAATTTTTGATTGTTGTATTTTTATTGTGTTATTTACCTTCCTCATCTTAATTTATTAACTAAGTTATTTTGTAAAGAAATAATGATCACACTCAAACTGTGCCTTGAATGAGATAAATTAAACACAAATATATTTACCATTAACATTAGGGAACAATTTATTATCTCATCTCTGAATTTAGAATAAGCACACACACAATTCTGCCTCTATCTTGAACAGTAATAAATTTTATTTATTGCGCATGCTATTAAAATTTGTAGCCATACTTCTATCTCATAAAGTTATAACTATATATATACTCTTCTTTTAATAAAATTTATTGAATGGTATAAATAACATTTTTGTGTGTGTGTGTGTGGAATATACTTCAAACGTAGAAAGATCTATTGGTCTTTTTTATTTCAGAAATTCAACAATAAGTAGGTTTTCAAAAGGAAAAAGGATTTGAAAAAATACCCAAAAAGAAATGGTGCAACATGGTGGGTCAGAAAGGAAATTGAATTACGTGTATGTTTCGGTATATTGGAAACTTCCATTGGTGTCCAGTGACAAAGAGTCCGCTTCTGCTTCTTGTCTTTGGGAACAAACCGATTTTTCCTCAGCCAAGTTATTGTCTTTTCAGAACATTTACTTTTTTAGGAAAATTTGAGTTGTAGTCTGGGATTGTGACATTTCGGAATTGTCAGCAATTTTGTACCATAATTTAAATGTAACATATTCATACATTCGGACCGCTAAATAGCAAAGTTGCTAAATACCGAAAAACATTCGTTAGAAGAAAAATTCGTTATAAATATATGTTCATCTTCCAATATTCTTTCTGTGAATCACATAAAAGAAATTTTAAATTTATAAACACTATTATTAAATAAGTAAAAAATATATAGTAACTAATATAATATTTGTATAATAACTAATATAATAACTATATAATAACTAATATAATAAGTATATAATAACTAATATATTTACTAATATAATATAACTAATATAATAACTATATAATAACTAATAACTAATATAATATTTAATAACTAATATAATAATTATATAACTAATATGATAAATAACATTTATGTATTACTTAATATGATAAATAATAATTACATAATAATTAATATGATAAATAATAACTAATATAATAACTATATAATAACTAATGTTATAACTAATATATAATTGCTAAAATGAATTATTCACGCCTTTTTGTAAATTAATATGTATTTATTTTATATATGTTACCTATCAAAAAGAAAGAAAAATAGCAACTCAAATTTCTTGACTTCCTTTATCCACTTCCTGAGGAATTAAATGTTTTTTTTATGCTAAAGAGTACTTATACGTTTCGACATTTTCGAGCTACAAGAAATGAAGCTACCAGTACGACTGATCAACACTACAAATGAACAAAGACTATTTCAAAGATGTGTTGACACGAGGCAACTCCACTGAGGGTAAAAGGGGATATCGAAGATGTTTACAGAGAGCTGTACAATGGGGTTAAAGATTGCACCTCTTGGAAAAAAACACCAGAATTCTCTTGATCTCGACCAGTTAGGCATCTAATAAAACCAGTTCAAGATTTATGACCACCATAAAATGTGTTAAAAGAGATAATAACTTAAAATGCCCAGAAATACTCAAAAATAGGAAGAAAAAAAACAAGAAAAAAAAATCGTTGTACAGAAATTGCACTTCTCTATTGGGAGGTTATTTTATGAAGAAAATCGTTAAATTAGAATTCACGCAAGCTCGTGATTCAATCTTTTTCACAATACAAAAAAATCTACATTAGCAATTTATAAGTAAAACGAAGAAAGAGATAAATAATGGTTTTAATATAATGAAAACGTTTATAAAATATATGCTTACATAAAAGTATATGTAGATATGGTATGAAATATTGTATAAGCCAAATCACTTTTATTCAGGAATAATAATTTAAAATTTGTGAAGGGAATTTATATTCATGGAATATCAGAACTCATAATTTACATTTATGTGCTTTTGAATTACAATTAAAGGCACTTTATAAAGATATCAAATGCTTCGTATTATCAAGATATGTACATTAAATAAGATATTTTTGTCTTTAATATTTTAACAATATTCACCACTTCGAAGCCTCTAGAAATAATGAGGAAAGTATTAATACCTATTAACATTTGCCACAATTTTAAGGTTTTAAATCAACCATGGTAGTCACACATTTGTCTTAAAATTCTGAATAGTTTGTTCCAGTTTTCAATTAATTGTGTTTATAATTATATGTAAGTTAAAGTAATAAATTCATTAATAAATGAGTAACAAAATGCTTAATATTGTATATTGGTAATTTATTATTATTTTTTTACTTCATACTGATTTTAAGATAACGTTTTTCTTGCTATATTATTATTTTGAAAATTAAGTAACTAAGTTAACGGGTGAAAGTAGGTATAGACTTTGTAATGAATACATAAAAACCATCGAATTGTCTACTTTATATTTTGAACTGTGATAATTTGAATAAGATATTGTAGATATTTTTCCATTTACTAATTGTAATGTATTTTGTATTTCTTACAACGAATTTACTATAGTAAATTACCATTTCAATAACTCTTTATTGGATGTTTCTGTGCAGTTTGAGTTTAAAAAATTAAGAAATATAAATATAGTTAAAAATACAATAATAAAAATAATGACGAGAGCTAAATTGATAAAAGTAAGAGTTAACTGCCACAAAATAAAATATTTCATTGATATATCTTATTTTTCACGTTGTTCAGTTTTTAGGACATAGTATCCCAAGACAGTTATGTGCCTAAAAGTTCAGCCAACCAATGGACTCGATTCATCTGATGTCATAATCACATGACAGTACGCTAAACAACAGCCACGAGTTTCATTCGTGTTCGATTCGACTGAGTATTTTTGCGGCATTTTCGGATATGCACAGTGCCGATTTAAGATAATTTAAGGCCCTGGCGCAGATCATCAATAAGCTCCCTTGGTACTGTTGGATTGAAATTAATTACCAGAAGACCTGATATGTGTGACTGTCCAGCTTATCCGGGCCCGTGTGTGCCCAATGGATAATCCAGCACTAGAATTGCAACTACTATCATATAACAAAATGAAATACTGTTGTGTATTAAATTGCCATAATGACTGTTGGATGAAAAGTTTTTTTTTGGTTTCCATTGAAGAATCCATCCTTATTAAAAAAATGGATACAAAACTTAGGTCGAACAAACTTCAAACTATTTAACTATTCATCAGTATGCTCCAATCATTTTGAAGAAGCATGGTTTTTGTGTCAGCCTTTCCCAACAGAAGGACAATAAAACCACAAATTCAATTCCTACAAAATTCTGTTTTTCTAGCCACCATCCAACCAAAGAATATTACCGAAAGAAATAAATCTATAGTATCACAGAAATTAAAAGATGTTCCAACAGACATTTTGACTGAAATGGGAGTACTTTTTAATAATTTCTGTACTTACGCATTATCGCAACCATTGCCAACGTTCAAGATAACTCCAGGTTGGCGACTCCGATTTCGCTTGTGTCGTATGCGCTGAATTGGCAATCATGTACTACGTTTCTTATAATATCACCAATAGGCTGCGATAATACGTAAGTATCATTATTTCATTTTCAATATTTTTTTTATCGAATACGGCGACGATATTTAAAGTTTTGAAAACAGTCTCAATTATTTTCTGAGCATTTCGAATTCAAAGAATTTTAATTTTGTAAACATAAAGAAACAGATTATACGATTAGCTGTTATTTTTATTTGATAATCACGTTACAATAGGCAAACGATCACGGTGTTTTCTGTTGATGAATCGACCCCATTAGTTCTATGTAATAATACAGATAAAGCGATAAACTTTTCTTTAAAGCATTCTAGAAACACTTGTAATAAAATTTTAATTTCACACAGGAAAATTCGTAAAAACAAGTAATATTAAACCTTTATTATGCTTAAAATGAAATATATTAAAATAGCGGTGTTTTGATAAATGGGATTTATTTAAAAAAAACATAAAAGCATTTTTCCTCAAAATAAATATTATTTGTTGTTTTTATAAAATTTACTGAAAATTCTCAGTCCAGTTGGTATAATAGCAGTATGCATTTTTCATTCGACAGAACTTAAAATTCAGCTGATTTATTTTTATTAATTTAGAGTAATTCAATGAGTTTTTGAATTTTTCAGGAAGAATATTTTAACATAGTAATAATAAAAATATAATTTGATCCTCATAGCAGCACTGAACTTGTTGCTTTTCAATTCCAAACATCAATTCCCCTTAATTTCTGTTTCGTCTAACGTTGTTCGCAACAAATGTAATCCATTGCACCAGCTTTTGCGGTTGTGCATAATTTCAAACAATTTCTGAATGACGATTTATCTTTTCATAAACCAACCAGCGGCGACCACAAAATTTCCATTTTGGACTGTTGTGGGATGGTACAATGGCTGTTTACATTTAATCGAAGAATTAAATTTGTTAATAAGAACTAGGCTTAGTGTGTTCTACTTGTATCTTATTACAGAGAAACGTTGTGTGAGAAAATATGTACTGAGTAGGAAAAAATAAAAGTGTGCATAGATAATTCATCTACATCTTATCTTGTATTTCTTTTATTACTTAAAAAAATACTTTGACACGCATATTGTAATTTCATTTTATAAATGGTGTGGAATTGTTAAGCTTCGTGTTTGTTAGTTTTGGAAAGATTATTAATATACGATGATCTATTGAAATATTTGTAAGAAGCAATCAAATTAAATATGAATTTGAAACCTAAATTGTATTTAAATATTAAATTGAATTTACTTACTTACTCTTACTTGAGTCTTAAATAATTGTTTAAAAAGACAATGAAGAATTATTGTTCGAAATATTCTTTATCAGAGAAATAAAACTTCAAAACGGAATAATGTCTCCCACTATTAAAAAAAAGCTAATATTTTATCTTATAACATTAATTTCTGAACAATTATATGTATTGCACTAATTGTATACAGTTTTGTAAAATTCATTGATGCAGACTTTTGAAGAAATTTAATCAGAATTTCAGTTGTAAAATACTTATTGATTATTATGGACACCATGTGAAAAAAAAGGTAAGGTAATTTTCTGTTTTAGGAAATAAAGTTCTCTATGGATGTCTGTTTAAATTCCCATATTATTGTTCATAGAATTCTCACTTTTTATTATTTAAATCATATTTATATTTTTCACCATCATCAGATCCTTTCTATTCATCATTTCATAGTATGCCTACTATAACAGTAATATATAGCATTGGTCGTTAAAAGTTGAAACCAAATATGGTACAGTCGGACTTGGATTCAATGCAATCACTCTTAAGTGTAGCGGTTATTTATTATTTTGGGCGAAGTTACATGGGGTCAACAAAAATTATAACAAAAGTTAAGGAAAAAGAACATAAACTGTTTTACAAAGTGATCACATTCATTCTCCTTGCTTAACCCGTGCTGAAATTAGATGGTCGCTAGAGGGCACTTTTGATGCTTGAGGGAGTCCGTATGGTATAACCAAATGAAATCAAAGCGGTGGCAATGCAGTTCGTATTTTTCTAATTCTTTTATTTACACCACAGGGACTAAATTTGGTTTTCTACAGAATTATTTGCAATATGTGCTCAAGTTCATATCATCAACATTCTATCAACGTAAAATTTTTTAGGCTTATCTTATTCAATTTAACATTTATTTCGATAAATACCTTGATCATAAATTCTTCAGAACTATTTCCGAATTCGAATACCGCGCTTTTTTTCTTCTTTGTAATGAAAACACTGTTTGCGCCACTAGTGAGCCAGCACGGTTTACAGTTAAAAACTAAAATCTGCAACAACTATTAAAACAATAGTGTTTAAAACAGAGTATCATTTTGCTTACGAAACAAATATGATTTAATCTGCTTCTTTCTCACATTGTTCCTTGTAAATACTGTGGTGAATTTTATTCGATAATGTCGCTGATTGGGATTCATTATTTCAAGTATACGACTACCCCCTAAAATCGTGCGTTTTACCAAATATTGACATTTTTTTAATGATTTTCTTGTAGATCATCTTATTAGCTTTATAAAAATACCAAGTTTCTTATTTCCCATTCACTAGAACAAAGACTGTTTAGTAGTAAAAGCAGATGCCACTATTTTAACCAACTTGTCATACTTTAAAATGCGTTTTAGTCAAAATGTGTTTCCTTCAAAATGCTCAAACGGGGACAGCAATTGCTCAAAAGGTTTTGAAAATAACTAACCCAAATTTTTTGTGTATGTTCTATATAATAGTAGAAATGTTTTAACCATCAAATTTATCAATCATTGGTTTGTTACAAAATTTACGGTCCCTTATGTGAATAGAATCACTGCTTTTTTAATCAATTTCATATAATAACTAAGATAAAGTGCTCTAGTTTTTATAAAAATTAAAATATCTCGTATCCTGAATGTCATTTCAAAATGAACATCGAAGCAACAAATTCAAAATTTTAAAAGTGAAAGCTTTTTCATAAACTTTTTATTCAGAATGGCCCGATCTATGAAATGTTTTGTCAGTGTTTACCAATTTTTTTTTCATTTTAGTAATAATAATTTATTTTTCTCTTCTAAGTGTTAGCATATTTTTATTAAAGTTTACTATATAAATCTGAAAACCACAAAAAAATCACCATATCTTTATTTTTTTAAAAAAAGAAAAACTTTCGCAAGTAGTCGGATATTTTAATGCAAAAAGTATTATAAACATGTGTAGATATCTTTTCTTTCCAAAGTAATTAATTTTTCTGAAGTTCTTTATTTTTTTGGTTCAGAAAATCTTTCTGTTTTTACAGGAAAGAAGCCATACAATTAATAATAAAATAAACATTTTAAACAACTAATTATAAAATAAAAATCGTCTGTCCTCTATATTATGAAATAAAACAAAACATTGTAATTGCGTCTAATACATAAAATTGGCACTGAAATTGGTGGTATTATCCTAAACGTTACTAAGAGAAAGAAAACTTCTTTTTTACCAACAAAGAAGTTCTATTTTTAAATCAGTTCAAAATATAATTTTTTATTTTTTAACGTAGTTTTATACAATTTTTTATACCAACATCATTGATCCCATCTCGTAACATCGTGAGCAGCTGCTGGCTCACGACTAATTATAGTAATTAACACTAATTAAAAGAAAAGTGAAACTCGCTTCAAAATGTAGGCACCATAATGATCACTTCAAGCGCAGCATGATCTTGTAGAAGAATAAAACTTCATTATTTTGCTCTTTTCAACTGCACGTATGACGGTTTAACGTTTAGCAATCAAGTTTCAGCTTTGTTGTGAAGAGTCTTTAGTACTTTTGCCTTTGTATTTTAATGATTTTAGAAAGTCTTGCACTTTAAGCTGCCCCATAAAGATTTTTTTTGAGTGTTTTAAAAGACGCCTGCTCTTAAGAGTCGTGTTGCTTTCAATTGCTGCTATAAATGTATAATTTTTTAAAGAATGAGTCAAGGCATTAAAAAAAATATTTTTTTTCGGAATAACACGTGAAAACTATTTGATCTAACATTAAAAAATAATACAAAATTGATGTAGTAATATTTGGTAAGGGGAATGTTTTGAGTTCTCTGTTAATAATGATTTTTATTAAAAGTTTATCGAAAATGTAATATAATGTCTTATGCATTTTCTACATTAATAACATATTATATTTAGATATAATAAAGTCTTGAATAATTTTTTAACTGCAAATTTATTTTAACAAAAATTAATTAAAGGTCTTTTGTTAGATATAAAGTAAGGTAATCTTTATTATGGTGTTTGTAGATAAAAACATAAGAAAAAAAATTATTTGAAATAATATACTGTTTCGTTGAGTCTAATAACTCTATTTTTGTTATCTTGATTATACAGGGTGCGGCAAAAAACCCGGACAAACAATTTTTTATATAACTTTGTAAAAATTAAGAAATTAATAAAATATAACAAATATTAATAAGAGTTCACTCGTACGTACTAATAAATAAATTTAATTAGTTTCAAAGTAACCACCATTTGCAGCAATGCAGATGCACAAACGTTTGCACAAATTTTCAACAATCAACATCAAGTATTTTACCATTAATATACCCCATTCCCGCAGAAGTGACTACTTTAGGAAGTGCAAAGTTTTTTGAGGTTTAGTACAAGTCCTGGACTCTAAAATGGACCATACACTGTAATTCATGGGATTGAGAGTCGACGAAAAGTTTAACATTCTTCAGATGATATCATGTCTGGAAAATTCGCTTTGCACCATTCTTGTGCCTTTTTGGCTTTGCAAACTGGTGCAGAGTCTTATTGAAGCATCCAAATTGCGTTTTCGAAATGCTTTTGGTGCCACGGAAATACAATAGCTTCAATAATGTCCCTCTTAATTTTGGAATGATTTTTAACGTCTTGTTTACAAGAACCAAGGTATTTTGCCACGCCAAAATCCACCCCAGACCATGACCGACTTTGGGATATTGGCGATGTTAAACAACCGGGTGCTTGGAGCACCCACACCCCAAATTTCCGTTTTGGTAGTTATGAACTTGTTGAACATAAGGGCTTCTCTTCAGGAAAGGAATCTGTCCCCAAAGCTGAATTGGGGCCCCAAAATTTTTTCATCTTCGGGCCTACAGTTGTTTTTCATGGGGAAACTGAACTTTTTGCAACCGGGGGCTTATCCAATCCGTTTTTTTTTTTTCCTTACCGATCTGTCACTTATTCCATGTCACGGATGTCTCATGGAACTCGTTTCTCTGGATCTTTTTTATGCTTTGATTCCTTGAAGTGTTTACAGGGGTTTTTGCCCACTTTTTGGGGGCGACCGTCTTTTAATTTTAAAAAACAGATTGCATCAGACACTGTTTGCCGAAGTACATTCAAAACGAACTGTCGTTTTTTTGCGAACAAATCTAAATACAGAATTTTTTTCGACATTATCAAAACACATAAATCAAAGTAAAAACTGGGAAATATAGTTAAAACATTTTATTTTTAAAGTGTTGATAAAAAATAAAAAACACCCCAAATTTTAAAAAAGGAAATTCGTTAACTGTTCTGGAGGCGAAATTTTTCGGGTTTTCCCGCACCTGTAAATAAAAAACTTAAATTTTTTATAATTAATTTTTTGTTAAAATATGTTTTTTTGGAAACAAAATAAAAAAACCCTTTCCCTTTAAAATATTTTCAACATTAAAAAAAAAAGGGTTGATTTTTACCTTTTTTTTTCTATATACACACACGTCTCCTTTTCTCCAAAATATAATAATTTCTATATGTTTTTCATTTCATGAATATGATTAGTTGTATTAGAAACTTAATAATGGCAATTATGCTCCATGTTCATTTATTAAAAAATAATAAAATAAAACTTTATTTTTCTATCCTTTTGCATTGTTTCGTATTTATGCTGGATCTCCAAATTCAGAGAAAGCATTTTTTATGTATATATTTTTTTATCAATATAATTTGAGTTGAAAAATGTATTCATTCGCAATTGATCTTCAAATTCCCTATTTAAAACGTTTGCTCTGCATTAGTTCGAGCAACAGTTTAATAGGCTGTTTTATAAACCTTAGCTTATCTCATTTGCAATTTTGATCATGAGATGTTTCTTTTTTTCTGATAATATGGTATTCTAAACTTGGCTAAGAACAATGCTATTTTTTGGTATATAACTGCACTGATTATTCCTGTGCGAAAAATATAGTTATTATTTCATTTTATGGATATACTAATTCTCTTAAATTCCTTTTCTTGTTTTACTAGTACATTTCAAAATAAGACATTTTCAAACGCTTGCCTTTATGATTATCCGTCATTGAGCAAGGCAACCATCAATAAAAATTTTTTATGAAATTTAAAATAATTTTATCTACACTTCCATGAGAAATACCAGGTTGCTTGAGATTTCATCTATTGGTTGGGGCAGGTGCCACTTATTGAATATTGCAAATGAAGCGATGTGCTCAGCTCGCTTGCAAATATTAGGTGTAATATGATCAAATACCTTAGGAAACCGTAAAGCGACTATATCCATCCCATATTTTATGCATGGATTTATCCCTTGTCTCAGAGAATACACAAAATAGCCACAAAAAAAAACAATGTCACTACAAACAGAGGCAGCTGTGACAGATGGTTTTAGTGGGGACACACACATGGCGATTATACTGAAACGATAAAGTCCATATTCCAAGTCTCAGCAGAAAAACACCTAAATGCTACCTCGGTTCACTGTATGTGAAAAAGATAATTTAAACAAGGAAATGAGCCTGGTTAGAGAGGCGCAGTTGGGGCAAAAGCTAGAATGGAACTACGCATCCATCTATAAGTGATGATGCGACAGGGCTTTAGGAAGTTTTTTCAAACTAATTTTCTTGGGGAATCTTTGGGGCCAGAGCAATTGAGTTATTTCACAGCCAACCCTCTCAAGAAGAAACCCTGATATGAAGATTCGTTAGAAGATATATAGTGGAGGTTTAGTAATCGAGATGAAGAAGGAGAAAAGGAAGCTGAGTTGCTGAACGCCTTCAACTTATGGTAAGTATCGAAACTTAGACGCGTAATTATAGAACGGACTTCAACTATTCAAATAAAGTGGGGTCAAGATTCGAAAAATTTTTTCTTAAATTAAGCGGTTAGGTTCCGGCACTTATTCCAAGGGTTTAAATAATTCCCGAATTCTTTCCCCAATAAAACTGTTTTATCATTATAATTGATAATAATGAATTGGTTTTATTATGGCTAGCTTGGGTCATCAATCATTACCTCCCACAAATCTAGGTCCAGTAGATGAAAAGATGGCTTCCCCTAGTGGGAGGTTATCACAATGGTAGTTCCGCAAACCACTGTTACCACCATTTTTCTGTACGGACAAGACACTTTTGATGCTCCCATAAAGATCTGAAAAATTACCTAGAGCCCCAATGGTTGCTAATGGTCTGTACTCAAGGTGCACGGAATCGGAAAGCTCGTGTTCTCAGTTGAGACACGTTTCTATTTTTCAAATGATAGTCACAATGTAGGGTGCAGTCGATGTGGTAACTATCTAAATTCTGTTGAGTCTGTAAAACTCCCTACCACACAACCATGAGGAAACATGGTTTGGAGCACCGTCGCGTATTGTTACAGGCTGCCTCCGAAGTCCATTCAAAGCATTATGACAGCCCTACGGTGCATGAATGATGCGCAGTAGCTAGTCACATTCCCCCTCCATTGGCAGATTCTCTTTGTGTGTTTGCCAAGTGTTTTAACTATTTTTCTCCACTTCCTCGTGATGTTGCATTTTTGAATCCAGGTGGTGTATACAGTGAAATCTGTTTTTGTGCTGTAGATAGGGACCGCATAAAAGAAATCTCACAAAAAAAAATATTTGAAAATTTCATAAATATAATTTAAAAAAAACAATTTTGTCGCATCTAAAAAATTTTTTATGCGGGGGAAAGGGGGGAAAAAAAAAACCCACTTAAAAATTTTCGGTTTTTTAAAGAAATTTATGAAAAATTAAAACAAAATAAGTAATTAAATTCCACATGTTAACATTTTCAAAACATTTAATTTCTTATTGTATTGTAACGGGTCTATCCATGAGCCTTCAATAATCCTTTTTGGCTAAATTGCTTTTTTTAAAAATTTTATTCTATACAAAACTTTCTCCCGAAGAAGAAGACACGAAGGGTAATATTTAACCATTAAATTTTAGGTACGCGTAGTTCGTGGTAAGAGGAAAGTAGCTGAGAGTTACTGGACTATTAATTGCTGAATAATCCAATATAGTTATTTGAAGATTTAATCAATAAATTTAGAATTAAATAATAACGACCGGAGGTCTAACAACTGAGAACGGAATTACGATAATTTAGACAAACGCTTTCCAAGAGTAAATTAATTGAATTATAATTAAATATATTACATATCCTTTCTATCGTGTAATTACTATGTTTAAAAGTGTGCATTTCTTACCCTGGGCTGTTAAATTAAATGAAAGAACTATAAATTATAATTGCATTGACTATGACTGATCTTTATTCTAACCTCCAAACACCTATAAACGTGACATTACGGTTACCACAGTTCGATCGAGACATTTTTCAAATGCACATACATAATTCACTGCTACTCATTGTAATCCAAAGCGCTCATTTTCCTGTGATGAATCAGTTGAAAATCGCTTTCATTCTTGACGATACAATTTCAATTGATTTATTTTTCAGCACCATAAGGTAAGTGATACGTTTTTGCGATGAAGGTTGGTTGGTCAGTTGCTTGTGAAGGTTACGATGCATGATTGAAGCTCTTTTTGAAGTTTCATACTCTTTTCGCAACTAGTATCTATTTTAAGAAAATGTTTTTCCGATATTTGTAAGGAAACTGAATCCTAGTGTATCCGCTCCCTAAAGAATCCGGTTCTCATGTCCGTCTTCATAATCTTTTAAATTATGGATAATGTCCCTATTATTGTAAGTTTCGTCTTCTATCAAGTGCGTGCTACTATTGCGTTGCGAAGAAGCAATGGAATGTGCATTGTTGAGAGAATGTTTATAATCAATTAACAGAGCGACTTGACGTGTATATATGTACACTGATAGAAAACATTACAGTGGCGCCAAAACCGTTGAACTTCATGCACCGCACAAAACAAATCGCATAAAAAAACCACACAAAAACAGTTGTAATATATATCGAAAATCTAATTTAGATATACATAATCGATATAAATTCGGAAATGGTTTTGTACACTACTTCTGAATACATTCTGAAATTACTAAATGTATTCCTTGAAATGATTACAATTATATTGTGTGAAAATACTGCTAAGACATTAAGTTTCTTAAAATAAACTACAGTTAATTAAAAATTTAAATATATATGATATAGAGAGAAGCACATCTGACGATGGACGTTTCCATAGTTGAATATAGTTCTAAAAAGATTTTATAGGACGATTAGTTTTACTCCTATAAAATGAAAATTTTACTCCTAAATAATTATCTACCCTTGGTTATACTTGTGAGAAAAGTGTAATTTTTTTTATCAATGGTGTATAAAGTAATGTATATGATTTTCATCAAAATAATACTTGATTTCTTATTATTTTGTTTCGCCTTACGAAATTTTTTGCCATTTTCATCCGACTTTATGAATTTTATCTGGTTATATTTAAATGTAGAGTAAAAAATGCTTTATATTTAAGTGTTTCTTTTTTTTAAAATTTAATCACACAAATGTTGTTTTTAGCATAAAATATGGTACAAATATATTCTTGACTGTAAAAGTGAAGCTCTATATATTTTTTTTCAAACTATAATGATAATCATTAAATTATGTATCTATACATAATGACTCGTAATTTGAGCACCTATTTGTTAAATTCAGGCTAATTATCAACGTTTCTTAGGCTGCTATTCAAATTTGATTAATTTCACAAACTCATTAATTCCTTCTTTTTATTAGTTAAAATAATTATATTCTAAGGATTTAAGAAAGAAGACAATTATGTAAACATTAAAAACATACGTTTTACAAAAATGAGATTAAAATAATTTTGTTCAAGGCATTAAATTTCTTTACGCATTTTTTTTTTTTAAATTCAAGCTTGCATTAGAGAAAGAAATATTAAATAAATTTAAAAATAAAAACACGCATGCTTTAAGTAAGTTTATATTCATTTAAATTACTCGTAAGGATTAGTTTTTGATGTTTTAACATAAAATATTCCGCATCAGAGAAAGAAAATAATTTCACTGATAAATGCATGGAATTCATATAAATGATCTTATTTTAATTTAAACCATTTAAAGAAATTAAGACGCATTTTGATACGAACGTATATTTAATTAACATATAATATAAACATAAAGAAATACTTTCTCATTAAATTAAGAAATCGTTTTCAACAAAAATGCATTCTTTATAGTAGGCAAGAAAAACAAGATGAATAATCAGTTGGAATTGATAGGAATTCTTTGAATTTTCCCTTTCACATTAAACTGATATTTTTTTGTTTTTGTTTTTCCTTTGCATTTATTTAAAATCTTATTCATTCCATGACTTCTATCAATTACGCTTAAACTTACAATTAATTATTAGTAACTTAGCTTTTATTGTGACTTTTATTAGACCGTGTTATCTAAATGTTTTGAAAAGCATTGTATTTTATATTACTTGTCTTAAAAAAATAAATGCATTGATAATCAGATGTCTTAGTACGACTTACTTTCGGATCTTGACACAGCAATTATTGTAATTATACTGTAATTTTAATTACTTAAAACCAATTTACGAATCATTCGTGTTAAATCACGTCATTAGTATGTTAAATATTTGCTTAGTTTTTTTTTTTTTGTCTCAAAGATTTAGTGAATATTTTTATACGTGGAATTTCTAAGAGGCTTTTAACTAGAAAATTACTTTTCAGTATATTTCTTCATCATAATAGTTTTAACAGTTACTCATGTAATTATATCCTGGTCTGAAACATGAAATTTTTTTCAATAACGCACAATATTAGATAGCAGCAAGTTTTTCTCATTTCAAACAACTCAATGAGTAGTATTTTATTTGCATGTCTGAATTATGGCTGTATTACATCTGTCCTACACAAGAATACAATAAGTATCTCCGATATATTTTTTTTTTTCACAAATAAGCCTCAGTTTGATTTACACTGCTGGCCACGAGAAGGACCAGATTTATCACAGAAAAGGGGCAAAAGAACATGTTGTAAAGGGGGAAAAAAATTAAAATTGCAGAATTTTTTTTTTGACATGTGGAAAAGAAAAAAAATCAGTAGTTAGTAAAGTCGCCACTGGTGGCTATAACCGCTGCCATATGCCTTGGCACAGAATCAAAGATACTTTGGATGTATCCTTGGGGTACAGAAGTTCATACGGCTTTCAAATATTGCGGAAGTTGATCTCGTGTAGAAGTGGGCAGTGTATATATCCCAGGGCAGTCGTTCTGTAAGCATGGACTACATGATAGATCAGGAAAAGCAGCAAGTCAAGGAAGAAACTTAAACTTTTGGAGACGGTGGTTTTTGTGAGAAAAATGCCTTTCAACACGGTACTTCCAGCGAAGTTTTCTTCCTCTTTTTTTGTCACTGACTGATGGTACGATACATTAGTGGACAAAAGAAGAAGGGTAGTTGTTGATATCCCACTGATTAGTGGAGATGTTCGCGGCTTAGAAAGTCCCTAAATACAAATAGTCTCCCTTTCTTAAGGAAACATGTTTTCTTGGAGAATCCAATGATGTAATTACTAATGTTTTCAGTTCAAGAAAATTTGAGAAATTTATTTATTTCATTTTTAAAAAAAGAAATTATTTCCTTACATTTTAAGCTGCTTTTCACCTAGATGTCCTCTTCAATATTATTAAGCCCATTGAGAGAAACAGCACAAAACAGTATAATGATAATATAAATCATTTCATAAAAAAATTAAACGCTTATATCATTGTAGAAAAAGGTACAATAAACTAATCCAAATTTAATTGATTTTATTTCAGAAAAATTTATTTACATTTTGATGCTCAGTAAATTTTTTAAATAGTTATAAAATGTTTAAAACTTATTTTTAATTAATTTAAATGCAGGAATTTGTTACACACCTGGTGTTAAGACTTGAAATAGTCAAATTAGAAATAAGAAGTAAATAAAATGATTCTTCATAATTGCACATAATTATAATCAAAAATACAAAATAAAATAAAAAGCAAAATTGCTGATCCTGTCTCTTTATGCTATAATGTAATAATGCTGTTTTCGCCAACACTGAAAAACTGCTGATTCACCCGAAGAATCGAAAGACTGTCAATTGCTAAATAATTTTAAAGGAAATACAAATGATTGTAAAAAACAGAAAAAAGGAAAATATTCGGTAAGACCAAGAAGTATTTTGGCAGACTGAAGAAAATTAAGACCTCTACAATTTCTTACCAAAGGTTGCAACAATTAGTTTCTTCAGATGATGTTTACAAGTTGTATATATTTATACTTTGATAATTTTTTTTCTTTATTATTCCAGCAGCAACTATTTTTTTTCACTGCATTATGCACCTGATCCACCGTTTCTACATTGCAACTTGTATCATATCCACCGTTTCTATTTTGCATCTTGCATCTGATCCAACGTTTCTACATTGCAACTTGTATCATATCCACCGTTTTTTTCTACTTTTGCACCTTGCATCTGATCCACCGTTTCTACATTGCATCTTGCACCTGATGTACCTTTTCAACACTTCGCTGCACTTTGAAAGCTATTACATCTCCAAGGAGTGAGCTAATATTTCTTATATATATGACTGAATATGCTTCATAGAAGCTTTCCTTAACATGACTTTTGCCCTCTACAGCAGTGTTTCTCAAATATGGGGCGCGCCCCCTGGGAGGACGATAACCTTACAAGGAGGGCGCGAGCATATCGAAAATAAAAGATTTAAAAAATAATTAATTTACTCTGGAATGAATTAAAACAAAATAAGTTCAGACATAATAAAAAATGCACTTTTACTTTGATATAATTTATAGGAGATATTAAGTCATCAAAAATAAAAACTTCTTAAATACCTAATTAGCTGTTATGATCCTGTATCCAAATAAAAAACTTTTTTTTTATTTGCTGTAATCTCAAGATGAGTGATTTTTATTACTCTTTCAGAGAAAAACAAATCCCAGACCCAGAATCGAAAAAATTTAGGAACATAAAAAATTCATCACTGTGATTATGTTTGAAATACTGCACATTATAGCTGTAATCTGTTTTTGCTGAAAATCTGTTTGACCTTGTATGTTATCGGTACAGTTAGTTATGACCCCTCTCTTATGTGTTTGTTTCTCATTTAGGGAAGTGGTAAGTAATGTATTTCTCTCTGTTGAGCTTTTTTCCATGCAAAAGAGTTTTATGATATTTGGAAAACCACGGAGAGCACTTTGAAGGATTACTTGGCCAAGACATACATTTTATTAGTAGTATGAAACATGTAAAGCTTAACGTAAAACGTTTTACACAATTTTTCTTAGCAGTAACATACATATTATCATAATGAATACACTTTTTACCCGGAAGTGGTCGCGCGGGACGCACAGATCACGAAATCTTTAATTCTGGCAAAACTGTTTATTTGTTACTAAAGAAAAATTGAAAAGTCCTTGAAAGTAGGTAAGTTTACCTTTTCTTAGTTAAATTATTCACTGGAATCACGATTTGTATCGTGTGCAATAAAATAATGATATAAAAAAAAGGATTGGGGTGACTCAATCACCCCACGTGACCATTAACGCTAGTATCGAGTGTGTGTCTGCACCCGGGATAAAACAATTTGAAGTCTTCTCCTTTAAATATTAAAAATAACTCTATTATTCTTCATTGGCTTTTATATTATTTTTCATTGTTTAACATTAATTCTAAATGCTAATTTCGTGAGGCTTAAAATTACAGTTCGCTTAAAACTAATATAATATGAACTTTCATTTTAAAATATCCTTTTACATTTTGCAAACATTGTCGCGCATTTGGGTTTACTCTCCTGACAACTCAGCAAGTCATCGAGAATGTTTTATTTTTAAAAAATGAACTCGTTTGAAAAGCGGGTAATTCAGACAGTATAATTTAATGTATCAGTGTGCTGCTACAAGGTATTTTATAACTAATTTATTAATACAAAATTAAGCGCAAGTTTAATAAGTATTAGCGACTTCCATGGGCTTGTCTTGCAGACTAAAGTTTTTAAAAGAAGGTTTACGATTAGAAATTGACACTCTGAGTACATTTTCTATATTTGGCTAAGATCTATATTTTATCTTAAAAGCAGCTTCCCCTTTTTGAAATGTGTTCCAATTTAAAAATTCGAGAAAGGAAAATAAAATATATATTACTTAAAAGTTACATATACAAAATTTAATATACTTATCTTATTAATTTGTACGGTTTATAAATAACATCGTTTTGTAGCTTTAGCGTCAAAGTGCATTATTATTGCATTCAATACATTATTACTGATCAAAATTATGATTTAAAAGTGGGTCGCCAGTATTGAAAGTTTCAGAAGCATTGCTCTACAGGGTTTACACGGATTTGAATTTTGAGCCTCAAGAAGAAGATATACCCGATTATGACTTTTTGAAACGTCGCATAAATATGGCTGGATAATGGATGGATAACAGAGATTTCTAAAGATCTGGCTTGGAGTGAGGTTTCTGACATTGTTTCTGGGCTGAATGGGAATAAAAGCTGAAGAAGACTTTATTTCTGAGACTTCGATGGCTGCTTTCATTGGGATATTCAAACTTGCGCTTCATTAGTCTTAATGTAATACCAAAAATATAGAAACTTGTAATAGTTAAAAACTTTTCTCAATATCCTTAACAATTCATTTAACACAAAATAAAATTTTGGCTTTCACTATTTTTGTATTCGTCTCTTTATTTCATTATTTTATTTTGTCTTGCAACATTATATACGTTTTCTTATAAATTCCTTTAATAAGTATATTAAAGAAACTTATTTTTAATATCAAAACTAAAACGAAACTTTAGAAATAATGCTTTTTAAACACACATTTTAATAAACTGAGCGGTGGCTTTTTTGCATTTTATGATTTATATCTTTTAAACTTATTGTCCCGAATGATGTGTTTTTAAACAGAATTCCACTGTTCGTATGACAGCATTTATCACATTTACATGTAACAACGTCTTCCTTTGTTCTGAGAGCAAGGTTATTATATATTTCATTACATTCAACTTCTCAAAAGATCATCAATCTTATCGACTTATGCTTCGTTACACTTTCAAAGACATTGTTCGCTAACTTACGATTGGCTTGAGGATTAGTGACGAAACAATGCTGCTGACGTCACCGGAATTATTAATCCGTATAATAATAATCCTTTAGATCTTTGTGTTAATGCATTTAACGAGCTAATGCTTTGGCAATGTTTGCAATGTTGAACTTATACAACGTATAATTGAATTTAATCCGCATCGATGAGATTGACTGATTGCTTAGCGTTGGAATTCGAAGCTAGGTAAAGGCTATCTGCTTCTTTGAGAACTTTAAAATATATATTAAGATAAATTTACAACTAATAATAATTGAATGTTTTTTATTATAAACAAAAATTGTTTACAAGAAAGATTATTTTTCAATTCCTACTATTAGCTCACACTCCCTCTATATTTATTTATTTATCTTTGTGGAATTTTCAATCGTTAATAAAATACATTTTAAAGCTCTCAATTGAGCTGAAATTTTATATGCATGATTATTTTGGATGACAATACAATAATTTAATTATAATTAATAAAAATTAATTGATTAAAATTAATTACTTAAATAATTACAAATACAGCCACGTTGGCATCTTTTTTTGGCGACTTAGCGACCCTTTTGGTGACTTGTATCAAAACTTGAAAAGGTTTTTTTTCTCCCGTTTTAAAGCATTCAGTTTAACTAAAATTTTATATACACAATTGTTTTGGATGACAATACGATACTTTAATGATAATTAATAAAAATTAATTACCACTAAATGTGATTCTGCCATATGTATATTCATATTTATATTAATTGTAACTATTTAACAAAAAGGGTGTACACTTAATTGTTAATCAATGTTAACAAAAACATTAATTGTAATATTTAACAAAATCTAAAATAAAATATTTCTTTTTTGATCTAATTAGGAAATGACTTAATTTTATATATATATATTACTTGTTTAATTCTCCAATTACGATCAGAAATCTGTGAATATATGGATTTTTCTTTTATTATTGAAGACATGAAATAATCCCCGTGCACCACAGGTATCACATGGGGCTTAAAGAAGCAAGTAAAACGAACAAAATTAGATAAATAAAATTAATAGGAAATAATAAATCAAAAGTTACGAAATAACGAATTAACACAACAAATAAGTTACAGAGTCAAAGATACATTACAAAATAAAACAATTACGTAACAAAACCAATGCAATGAAATTACAAAAACAAATAAAAATGAACCATTTACAAAAAATTACAAAATGAAATCAATGAAGATACAAAATAAAGTGAACGAAGCTTTACTTGAAACAAGTTGAGAAAAATTAGGAGGCCAGTTAATTTTAAGAACATGCAGTTTGATTTTCAGGCATTTTCTTTCTTTCTAACAATTTGCACAAAAAAATTTTAAGATGCTCAATACTTTGCACCGCACCAACATAACAGTCACAAAGTTTGGAAGGACACATGTTAAATCTATTGAGGTACAATTTTATACATGCTTTTTAAATATATGGTTTTAAAAAATTAATCTTACTTTAAAATTCAAAATATTCTAAAAGGCATATTTATACATTCAAAACGCTACGAGAAGTATTTCATTTTCTTAACGAAAAACATTCTTAAATACTTATTTAAATATAAAAACAGATTTATTTAAATCCATTTAAAAACATCGCGAGAAAGTTCAGTGGTTGTATGATTAGAGCAATGAGAAATGTTCACGTTATGAAACGAAACATATAGATGCCAATTCAGTGGCTCCTTTTTTTTTTTTGGTAAAATTTAATACTAGGTTATATTTAAATTGCCAAAAAAACTTTGCTGACATTGTGTGAATCCATTTTACGCTGTTTTGAAAGAGAAATTTAATTTTGGAAAAGGAATTTAGCCTTGATTATATATATATAGACAATTTTTAATTCTAGCGGGAAGTAAAAATAGCAATCCTACGAAATGAATTAAAAATTTTTTCACTCCAAAACTTGCATTAAAGCAGTTTATTTTCCAAGAATCAAATAAATTGTAATTTTGCTGAAGGTACTTTAAAAATATTGTGAACAAAGTCACTTCCCTCAACTAAATAGTTGTTATGTTCAAGATTTATAACAATCTGCACTTTTGTAAGAGAAAAAGAATTAATTCTTCCTTTGATTGTTTAATAATAAGCAATGACTAGTTTTATTTGCCACTGCTAATTTTTAAATTGTAGAAAGCATTGACTTTGTGGAAATAAAAAAAAAATGTTAAAAAGGGTCTTAATATCCTCCCATAGTATAACTTTTCTATATAGGTTTACTTAGTAAAATGTTTTGAAAAAAAATAAATAACTTCGTTTGTGCAGAACCTAAGACATTTGAAACGGTGAATAAGAAGATATATTATAAGTGCCAAATTATTAAACAGTCATTTAAATGAAATAAATCAAAATTCTAGAAACGAGAATATATTATTAAACATCCAGGCAATTTAGGATTAAAATTAGTTCTAATTAGATTAATTATAAAAGTGAGTCATCAATGATATCTCTACGAGGGGGGCGCGATCATATTGAAAAATCGAAAACAAATGCTTATGTAAAAGTATTACTAATTTACTTTAAATAAATAAACAAAAACAAAAACTAAATTCTAAAATAATAAAAAATAAAATATATATTTACACTGATATAATACACTTTTAAATGTATTAGTACTGCACAATTTAATTTATAATTAAATAACAATAATTAGTTTAGAACAACATTAATAATTACCAATGATCCCATTGGCTTGTTTTGGATCCCATGTGAAAACACACACACACATATATGTATATATATATATATATATGAAATACTAAAACTTTTACTATGGTCAAAATATACTTTTAATACGTGGCGAGTAGTTGATGTTAATACGAATGAAAGGTAGGGCGTGACAGGTGGTAAGTGAATGATACTGTATTACAAAGATGCAGTCTTGTAATTTATTAACTCCAATTTATTGTACTTCTTGAAACATATATGCATCTTATAAACAACAAGATTGGACGGCACAGCCCAGACACAGACACACAAAAACCGGCAGCCGGCTGACTACATGTTTACAGCGAAGAGCAGTGAAAGTGAGCTTTCTAGAGTTTCGCTATTTACATGCAGTGGGACATCACATGATTTAGAGGTGGGTTGATGTAGTTTCAACAGTCCCCGGTAGTTGGTTAGCCAATTAAATTAATTACATGGTTGCCCTAAGGACTGGACATTAAATAATTCAAGAGCTATTACCGATTAAATTACTGGATTTATAACATATATATATTTGTGTGAGTGTATCTTAACAATTCTAATTTTTAACGCAACAATGGAAAGAAATATATCAGCTTTCATATTGTTTCTACTTGACAGAATTTATTGACAAATCAATTCGAAACAACAATTCCTCCGATAGCCACTTAACAAATCATTACTCAAAATGTTTTTATTCCGAAAAATATAACTCTCTAAGCCAGTGTTCCACAAATGTTCAATATTTGCGTCCCAATATTTAATCATAATTTTAATCGCCCCCTTCCATACAATAACAATGTATTGAATTCAGTAATACTATACTTTGACGCTAAAGCTACAATACGACTTTAACCTCTTAAGGGTCACGTCTTGCTCAGTCAGTGCGTTTATTTCCCCCAAACGTATATATACGTCTTTCCGAAATACGATCTTTCTTGTTCACTGCTGTCCATACAATTATTCCAAAGACTTTGAAATGGAATAAAAGGACCTTGATAGTGTTTGCGAAGGATTTACTTATTTCAAAGAATATTTTACTTATTTATTCCTTTTCTCGCACCCCCTTCAAACACATGACATACGCGCTCCTACGTGAAAAACGGCGGCATTGGGGAGCGAATTCCAAAAGTTTTAATCGGGAGTGAAAGGATTAATTATAAACCGTACACATTTTCAAGATAATTGTTCATTTTTGTAAAAGTTTTATATGTGACAAGGCCATGGGGTCAATTGGTAATTGTTAACTTTTTCTTGACTTAGTAGTATTGTTAAATTAATTATGAAATGTATTGTGCAGTAATGATACATTTATAAGTGTATTATATCAGTGCAAATGTGTATTTTATATTTTATGATGTGAGAATGTATTTTGTTTGTTAACTGTCAGAAATTAATAATTTTTTAAATAATCTTTTGTTTTCGACTTTTCAATATGCTTGTTCTCCACTCGAAGAGTTATCATGCCCCTCTAGGGGCGCTGCTCTAAGCTCAAGAAGCTAGAAAACATTAAACTGCTTAACACAGTCACATAATTAGTATATTATATCAGAATCTTTTTTATTCCTGATATGAGAAATAGCTTTTCTTCCTATTTTTCTTTTCATTTTATGTCAAATTTTCTCATTAAGAGGAATTATATATTCCTTACCACCGAAACTCATTATTAAAGGCTCTTTGATCCTTCAAAAACAAAATTTTCTTCGTATTAATGGGAGCATTAGATTTCCATTACATTTTATTCCTCTTTTTATTTTTAAACATGAGCTATAGTTTTTCATGTATGGAAAATCATGATACCCATTTTTAAATTTAAACAGCTTTATAACAAGTTTAAAGTACCTGCGGATATATTACACTATCTTGGGCAAATGAATTAGTACTTGCATATCTTATATAATTATACTATTCCTTTTATTTATAGTTAGTTTATACGTACAGTCGTTTTCCATCCTTGCACTGTATTGGATAGTTTCAGTTATTATTATTATTATTTAAGTGATAGTGTGCAATTCACTTTGTTGATGGGTATATTTTAATTCAATTGTCTTTTCAAGTATTCTTCTGCACTTATATTTCAAGTTCTTGGCAATGTAAATTTATGAGACTGTTCTAACATAGCAAATGATAAAAATAACTATAATTAAATGTGTGTGTCATTTAACACAAAACTTCAAACTTTTGATGTATGAAGTAATTTTATTACAGAAAACATTATTTAAACAGAAAAGCATTTTCAATTATTCTTGTGATTTCTAAGCTGATATTAAATAAATTACGTTATGGAATTCCAATATTAAAAATATCTTACATATTTCTAGTCTTTTAAACAGTCACCCTTGATACACGGGTGCCTGTGGCTGCATACAAGTAACTAGAGAGCTGAGAAACTGTAGCCCCTCTGTTAATCGACAAATGGTGATATTCCCAGGCCATCGTGGCTCTTGGACGACACTTTCCCAGGTTTCCCCGATGAACTCAGCATCCTGGAACTGTTTCTATAAGTTAACACGATGCTGGACCTTAAAGCGAACTCTACAAATATGGACTTAGCACTGGCCTGCTTCTAGTCTCCTTAACATTCGCCACCTCATTCTATCATCTAAACGTTGGTGGTTACTCATTTTTACTGTTACAGTTTGAATTGAGCCGATTGCTTCAAAATAACACAGAGAACTCGCCTCGATGTGCTGGTGAACGAAATACGTCTTAACTTACACGCACTTATAAAGCCTGTTTTTCTGCAAAAGCAATGAATTTTTCGTTCAGTTCAGTTCTTTTCGTGCAATTTGATAAAATATGCAAATTCTCTTAATGTATTTCATCAATGTATTATAGTGGTGAATTCAGTTCAATTTATAGATTTTCTTGATGCACAGACAAGGTCTCTAAATATTTTAAATTGACTTATTCTTTTCTTTTGATTTATTTTTTTTAGTCATTTGGGTAAAAAGGATGTGTTACACAATATTCTTGATGATTAAGCTTCATTAAATATGTGACGGCCAAAGCCCTAAATCAGCCAGTTCGCGTTTTTGGAATCGTTGTTGTAAACTTACTTGCCAATATCCGATCTTTTATTATTTTGCTCTTTGTCGCAATTCGCGAGGGGGCTAGGAACGATCGGTCAAAGTAGGAAGAAATAAATTAAGAGCAAATTGTTTTACACATTGTTAAAAATGAAACATTTAAAAATGTGTACTTCTGTGTACTTTTTAAGTAAAATGTTTCAGAAACGAGATTAAACATAATTGACACTTCTGAGTTTAAGGTATCCGACTACGTTCGGGACCGTGATTTTATAAAAGCGCATAAATGGATAATTTTCATGATATTTAGTGTCACTTAGATTAGAATACATGTATAAAATTGTTTTAAGGACATTTTGACAAAAAATTATTTAAATACAATATTTTGGCAAAAAATTAACTTAGTATTTTTTTTTTTCCAAATGTTCTCCTTTTGTGAAAAGATGCTTCTGTTATAAAAATATTTTCCCTGTATACAGCTCGGACCTCTGTACAAAGGCTCAACTAGAATTTTTGAAATAAATAACTTAGAAGGGGGTTTATCCAAATTTAACGACAACACAGCGGAGCAATTTTAAGAAAAAAACGCCAATATTTACTTAAATTGATGATACCTCTGAAAATAATGTAAATTTTTCAAAAATTCTAGTTGAGCCTCTGTAGAGAGGTCTGAGCTATACACAGGCAAAATATTATTATAATAGAAGCATTTTTCACAAAAGGAGAACATTTAGAATAAAAATATTCTAAGTTAATTTTTTGCCGAAGTATTGTTTTTAAATAATTTTTTTTTGTCAAAATGTCTTTAAAATAATTTTATACATGTATTCTAATCTAAGTGACATTAAATATCATGACAATTATCCGTTTATACGCTTTTTTAAAATCACGGTTCCAAACGTAGTCGGATACCTTAAAATAAGTGTAATAAATAAAAATATGACGTCGTGTAATTCTTTTCTCATATTAAAGCCTTTATAGACATTATTCAGTGAACGTATATGATGTAACAACACAAAAGCGTGAGAAGATTACATTTGCGCCCAGCAATATCACGAATTATATCTTGAGCAAATGCGTTGCGTATTGTGTATGAATACAAAGTGAGTACTCAATTTATCAATTACCATTAAGAGTGATTCTTAGACATTTTTTGCTCCATAGACCTAATATTAAAGATCCCAGACCACATTGTCTCCAAAATATCGCTTCAAAAAGTATGAAACATTTGCAAAGGCAAATAGTAAATATAAGGGCTATTTAAAACAAATATGAAGGAAAAATAGTTTTTTTTTGTTAATATTATTTTGAAGACATTTCTTGGTTGGCACCGTCTGTCGAATTTCACCTACAATACGTCCTTATTAATATTTTATACATATGTGTCATTATATTTATCATAATTTACTCTTAATATTGTTTTTTTTCCTTGTAATAAAAGTTCGTATTTTATGAATTGTTATTCGGGAAGAGAATGCAATCTGGAAAGTTCAGCATTGGGTCTATGGAGCAGAAAAAGACTGGTTGTCACCCTTAAAACATTTCTTCGAAATCACAGATCTTGTGCGAGTTAACCTAGTTGGGAGTGCTTTGGGTAGCAGATCGAATGGTCTGTAACCGAATCCCTCTGGGCCCAACCATGTTAATCGGGCTTTGACCAAGAACTCCCACCCACTTCCCAAAATGATCAGCCAAAGTAGAATATATAATATTAATTGCAAGTACTTCGGACTTTGGCGAAACCACTTGGCCAGACAATTCGTGAACTGGCCGAACTTCGAGTTTTGGCTGTAGCATATATATCGGGTTGGAGGGAAAGTTCTGTCGTATTTTAAAGAAAATATTTGAATGCATTTATAAAAATATGTGTTTAATATTAATCAATTATATATGTTCCATTACTTGTTACAACTTGTTGCCATCTTTCAGGTAACATATAAATTCCTTATTTGTAGAAATTCTCGTACTTGGAGTTAAAATAGTCAGCAACTACCTTAGAAACTTGAATTTTTTTCCGTTAGATAATTTTGCAGAGATCTGAACAGGTAATAATCAGATGGTGCAATGTTAGGTGAATATGGTGGGTGACCAAGGACTTCCCATCCTAACGCATTCAGTTTTTGTTGTGTCACCATTGCAGTACGCGATTAGAGCATTAGCGTGGTGGAATACTCTTCCTTTCTGGACACTAATGCTGGAACTTTTTCTTTGATAGCTGCATTCAGTTTATCCAGTTGATTGCATTTTAGATCCGCGTTGATGGTTGTACCCTGTTTCAGCAACTCGTAGGACACTGGACCTTTCCTGTCCCACCACAAACAAAGCAGTACTTGTCGTTGATGGATACTTGGTTTTGGAACTGTTGTTGATGATGTTTCTGGTTTGCAGTAAGATTTTTTTCTCTTAATATTCTCGTAAGAATGCACTTTTCACCTCCAGTAATCAGCTGGTCCAAAAAGCAGCTCCACATTGTATCGTAGATGCTTGATGAACACATTCTTACACGATCAGGGCAAAAATTCTTTTCTGTGTTAGTCATGAGAATCCAAACACTTCGCTTTAACACGAAACCAAGAGATTTAATGTGATCTACAACAATTGTATGATGAATGCCAAACTCTTCTGCAATTTCTAACAACCTTGTTAAATGTGGATTATTTTCCAACATGGATCGCAAAAACATCATTATCGATCTTAGATGGTCATCAGATTGATCACTTTTTTGGGCTCAGATCCCGGAACGAAATTTGCTAAACCATCTTGACAAGTGCGAACATTTACAATATCTTTTTCCAAATATCGCACAAAAAATTTTTGCATGCAACAATGCATTGCTTCCTTTTGAATTCATACAAATGCAGTGTCGTAAATGCGGCTTTTATCTACTGACATGTTTTTTTCACTTTAAATATTACTAGTAAATGATGAACGGTAAAAAATGACTCACATATTATACAGCAAGCTAAAGAAACAAAAAAAATCAAATGACTCACTAGCCAGATCTGTTTTTTTATTTACAACAAAACCACCTGCCTAATTAAAATACGACAGAACTTTCCCTCAACCCAATATTATGTATAGAACAGGGGCGTAGCTGCTTCCATACTAGCCGTATCAATAATACGGGGGCCCGAATCAACTGGAGTCGCAACATGTGTTTACAGTACCACTAACAGGGCTTTCTTTTCGAAAAAAAGGCCCTATGGGAGTTTTGATTCGGATTCCATTGAGTAATAGCTACCCCAGTGGTAGAGAATCGTTGTACTTCTTTAAAATATAAAAGTAATCTAAGAAAGGAATACGATATGTGTGTGGAATTTCACAAATTTCTACTGAGTGGAGATCCCCAAGGTATAGAGAGATGTTTGAATCCAGTGATACTTCATTTGTATTCACGGTACAAGATATTTGAAGAAGGAAAGTCTAAATACTTGCAGTAAGACATGAAAAAATTTAAAAAATAATTATTTGAAATGTGATGAAAAATTGAAATGCAGTATCAGAGAAACAAGTGCGTGCAATTTAAGTGTTACAAAACTGAACATTATCACGCTCAGTAAGCGTATGTATTTCAGAATGCACTTTTTATAAATGGTTTCGAAATTTTTATCATATATTTTTACCTCATCTAATCTAAATTGTCAGTCAAAACCAGCACTTCTTGTAAAAACGCAAATACTTGAATTCATGTGAATAAAATTAGAATGAAAAAATGAGAATGGAAGTCACTTTTGTTTAGAAAGTGGGAATATGAGTAAAAGAGAAGAAAGGAATTTAAATAAGAATTTCATCACACATTTCAAATGTGAAACTATAAAATGCTGTGTTTACACTTAAAAGGATGCAAACGTTCGGACCGAAAGTCCATGGAAGTATACACACTATATGCAAAAAATGTATGCATTTATTTTAATATAGACATAAAATGCAAAACAAAATCAGTTTTTTACTTATTATGTTGCATTTACTATATATTGCTTCCCAAACTTTATATTATTTCTTAAAATACACTGCTAAAATACCTTTTTTTATATAATTATTAAATCTATTTTTCAAATAACTTTATGTTCGATATACGAATCGATATATGTTTGATTTACGAATCCTGTAATAAAACTCATTTTCCATTTATTTACGTATAATACAAGGCAAAATATAAAGTAGTCGCAAAAGTCAAACGATTAATTTTTTGCGAAACACCTACCATATGCAACTTTAAATTGTTTCCTATTTCTATTAACTACATTTGAACCATTTTAGAAATTTTAACAAATATTTTAAATAAATGTACCTTTTCACCGAAGTCTGATTACATGAAACTGATTTTCCAAGAAAAATTTATTTATCATTTAAAATTTGTAATATCAACAATTCATTTAAAGAATAAATATATTCTTTTTAAGTCCACAAAAATGTTTTGTTTAAAATACAATAACTGTATGATTTTTCAAAATAAATTTTCTCTTATGTATCTCTGTATCATTAAAACATAATGATACAGTGATACATAAGAATATTCATAACAATCATTAAATTGATTTACTCAGTATTACATATTTTATTTCCTTGAATACAAGGAACAAAGAATAATATTCGCCAAGAAACCCATAGAGATTTATATGTTCATTAATGAGGCAATACTTTACAACGACTTTCCCTTCCCTTTAATTAATGTTAATTACAATAATTAGTTGAGGAACGACCACTGTTTGGGTTGCTACAGAATGTGGATAATGGGCAGGGGAAATAAATTTGTATAAGAATACAATAAACAAATAAAAAATGTCTTAAGAAAAATTATGCGTTGTACTGATAAAAAAAATTGTTTTTTTGCTTCTAAAAAACATGCTACTTACCTTTGAAAATTTTTTTCGTTGATGTGCTAATTCTATGGACGTAAAATAATTAAAAGGTTTTATGCTTGACTTGAGGAAGAGAAGTAATTGTTCCTTTTCCTCCTTCATTTACAAGATCTGTGCCATTTTTTTTTTCCCTTTTGAAAAAAAAAAAAAAAACAATTGTTGCTGTCGTAAGTTCAGACGTAATCATTAAAAGGGCAAATAATTTGATTTTCCAATTTTTTTCAAAACATTATACTTAAGAAAAGTCACTTTTTATTGAATTTTTTTGTTAAAGTAAATTATAGTAGGTAAGGTAAAAAAATAAATAAATAAAAAGAAGAAGAAGAAAAAAAGAGAGAAATATGAATAGTGTTGACTTTTTATAAAAATAAATTCGTTACATTGTTTTTTGCAGACTTGTTCACTTGATTGCCATTAGCAAAAAATCAGAATTTTACTTAAAAACTACATACCGAAAAAAAATCTTGAGGTTCAAAAAATATGTTAAGAACAAAAAATCTGTGTTTCCAAATTTTATGCACAGTGTGACGTCTGTTCATTAGTAGAAAACTTTCCCCAAACTTGTCAAAATGATTTTCCGGGGTGACCAAGTTTTCCCGGGATCGGAATTGCATCTCCCAAAAATAACCAGCTATTCTTCTTGCATGCCGGGGGGGTTTTTAAATATGTCGGGCCGTTTGGGAAAACCCTTTTGATGTCACCAAATTTTTCCCTTTTCCCCCGGACTTTCCGGACGTTTAAAGTTTCAGCATCTATAAAAAAAATGCTCCTGTGACCAGTCTCCTTTTTTGGGAGTCACCCCAAAATGTGGGCCCCCGAACGTTTTGAATGAAGAGTAATTTTGGTTTTTTAAAAATTAAAGACAAACCACAGTGTAAATATGACAGGGGGGGATTTATAGCCCCCCAGATGGGGGATTTTTTTTTGAGTGGGGTTTGGGTTCAACGCCCCGGGCATCTTGTCCCCAAAGCACCAATGGGGGGCCCCTAAAGTGGGGAAAGGGGGGGGTCCCGATTCCCCAGGGCTCCCAATCAGATAGATTGGGGGAGAAAAAGTGCCGGGCCCCAGGGGTTTAAATGGTTGACCCCAAAGTTGGCGGGGCCCTTTCCCTCTAACCCTTTTCTTTTTTCGGTTTTTTTAAAAACCCTTTTTTCTTTTTTAAAAGGGATGCTCGAAAAAAGGTTCGGGGCACCCCACCAAAAGGCCCAAAGGGAGATGAAAACCACAGAATGTTAAAAAGATGGGGCCCGGGGAGTCGGTGGAGAAAAGGCTGGGATGAACGATTTTTGAACTGAATTTTCAACAGCAAAAGGCTGTGAATTTTAAATACGTTACAAATGAATATACTCCCTATGTTTATTTAATCGGGAAAAAAAAATGCCTTTTGGGCAAATGGCTGGGAATCTCACCCCTTTACCCATAAAGGATTTTAATCTTTTTTGGTTCACTTCGGACATCAGCCCCTAAAAAAGAAAAAAAATATTTAGGAAAATTTTCTTAAACACAATATATATTTTACATATTTTATGTGATATATATGTGGAGGTGTGATATCTATATAAACCAGTAATAGGCTCCATGCTATAACGATTGTTTTGACATGGTGGCTGGATCTGGAATGTTGTCTTAACCATACAAAAACTGGGGGATTTTATATTATTTAACTTTCCAATTTTTAAATTTCGGAAAAAAAAAATAAAAATTTTAATAAAATTTTAATTTTTTTATATTGGGAGTTTTTCCGGGTTTTCCCCACCAGAAAAATTTAAAATTTACCATAATTTTTTTAAAAAAATTCTTTTAAAAAATGGGGGTTATTAATTTCCCCTTTTAAAAAAATTGGGTCTTTTTTTAGCTTTTTTAAAAAAATTTTCCCGGGTAAATTTTTCCCTTTAATAACCTTGTTTATGAGGCAAAAATATGCGGGAAAAATTTTTTAAAAATTAAAAGGGTTATCAAAAATAAAAATGACCCGAAAAAAAATTTAATACCCCTTTATGAATAAACAAAAGATGAAAATTTAAAAAATAAAAAGGTAATGAAAAAATATAAAAATTTTTCTCGTACGTATCATTTTTTGATGTAAATTAAAATTTGTTTTCAAATTTTTAATGTTATTTCCTTTATTTACCCGTTTTAATATCTTTTGCGAACCTGGCCCCATGGATTTTTTGCCTTTAAAAGACACCCAGTTTCCGGGAATTTTTTTCACCATCTTTTTTCCGCTTAGTTGTCGGGTTCATTTTTTAAATTTTTTTAAAATTCCCGTTGAACCGTGTTTAACGGGAACAGATTTTTTGGGAAAACAGAGAGCCCCAAAAAAAGGCCTTCTCCGCTGCAGCTATTTCCTTTCTTTTTCCCAAATTATAACTTGCTGCCACCTATTTGACAAAAAAATGTTCCCAAATTCGGGAATTTCATCATTACCTTTGGAATTCTTATTAATGTTTTTTTTTCTTTTTTATTTATTTGGGAATTTTTAAAATTTTTTTGTAATGGGGTTCTTTCACCCCCTGATAACCCTTACTAAATTTTTTTAGAAACAAAACTAAAATAGGGGCCGTCAATGAAAAAAATTTAGAGTATATATATAAAAAATTTATTTTTTTATTTTAAAATTCAGAAAAATTTGTGCGTTTTTTAATCCCAATATTTAATTAAAAAGATATATAAATAAAAAATTTTTGACTTTTAAATTTTTAAATGTACTTTTAAAAAATTAAAAAAGGCATTGTTGAAAATTTTAAAAATTTTTTAAATTTTTAATTTAAAGATTTTAAACAATTGATGTAAAAAGGTAAAAAACGGACCTAAAATACATTAAAAAAAAGCCCGAAAAGCCAGATTTTTAGAACAGTTTTGGGTTTTACTTTTATATAGAGCGGGGTTTTAAACAGGGGTTAGGGGCCCCAAACAGTGAGGGGTAAATTTTTTGGGGGTCCCGCTCTCAAAAATTAAAGTTTCCAGAAAAAAATAAAAAAAATTAAAAAAAACAAAAATAAGTCCTGTAATTTTAAAAAATTTTTTTTATAATAATGAATTGTGTAATTGACCCAATACCCTTTTTTGCGTTTGATAATGTTTAGGTAATAACAGTACCCTTAAGATAATTTGTACTCCTTTTCGTAAACCCTACCCTTTTAAAACTTGTGCAAAAAAGACACTTTTGTACTTTTTAAAAATTTATAAACTATAATGGTTAACCAACTGAAAAGGGTTTTTAGATCCCAACAGTACCACAAAAAATTTTTCAAGGGGGGGGGTCAGGGTCGAAAGTCCCCCATTTTTATCATGTTTTAAATACCCCCGAACATATTTTTTTTGTTTTTGTCAATTTTCAAAAAATAAAAAAAAATAAAAAAAATTAAATTTTATTGAATAAATTTACATTAAAAAATTAAAATTATGTTAAAAAAATAGAAATTTAAATTTTTTGCCAGTCCCCTAGGACAGACCCCTTGTGTGCGCCACTGGATACTAACAATAAGTCTCTCTTATATAAATGCTTATTTGTAATTGTTTGTCCACTAAACAAATATTTTTTTCTTTAATTATGTTTATTTCAGGGGGAACTTTGTTTTATTTTATTCAGGGAAATTACGTTTTAAACAAATTTTTTTTTTTTTTGCGTATTTGCTTTAAAAATATGCATATTTGGGGTTTTTTTATTAAAATTTTTGAAATATCAAAATTTTTTGATTTTTCCTTTAAAAAACTTTTTAGGAATTAAAAAGGGGTTAAATCCATGTACTTTTTTTATATTTAAAAATAAAAGAAAAAAAATCTTTATAACTTTTTTTTTTTTTCAGGCCTCGATTATAAATATAAAAATTTTTTTGGCTTCCTTTGGGGCAGCACCCTGAAACCCCAAAACCCTGTGCCCCTATCCCGTATCCGTGACCTTTAACCTGAAAATGCATGACAATGTTCCGGGTTTGGGGGGTCAGTCTAGGGAAACCCTTTAGTGTTAAAATTCCCAACAAGCTTGGTGGGCATTTATTGACCCACTGGAAAGGGGTGAGTCAACCTTTGCCCAGCCGGGGTTTAAATCCCGGACATGTGGTGTGGGGGGAAAACCGATTTTTTGAAGAAAAAAAATAATTATTTTTTAACTTTTAAAACGATTTATTTTTAATTTTTTTTTCCGTTCATTTTGTTGAATTTTTTCTGTGACTGAACAGATCGGGGAAAAAAAAAAACAGACCTACATCTTTTTACAAAAAATTCCTCAAGGAATTTTTCCAGCAAAAACAGGGGATTCCTGGTTTCTCACTTAACAAAAAGGCTGAACCGGTCATAAAAATAAACTTTTGGGCTTTTCCCCAAATCTTAAAAAGGGGGAAAAGGAAAAAAGGAATCCCGTTTTTTGAAAAAGGGGGGGGAAAAAAAAAGAAAAAGCTTTCGGGAAAGATTTTTCAGGGAAAAAAAGAAAACCCCTAGGAGGTTAAAAAAAGTTTCTCCAAAAAAGCAAAATTTGGGGGAACGGGGAAGAGCATGGGAAATTTTATTAGTTTGGGAAAAACAGGGTTTCATTTATCGATGACCTTATGACCTTTACATGAATTTTTTTAATTTGGGGGGGTTTTAAACACGGAGCTATAATTTTCATGGGGAAATGAGTCACAAATTTATCTATTCCTTGCATCATAGAGGGAACCCACTTTTTCCAAGTGGGTTTTCCCAAAACTTTATTAGTTTCAGAATTGTCTAAAAGTCGATGGCGGCTATATCAAGAAATAGTGCTAGATGTGCATTTCATGTTACTATAATGTATTTTTGTTTTGGCAATAAAGTTTTTGAGTAAAAAAAAATGATAAAAAACTTATTTTCGTAACACCCTTCTACTTTTATTTTGGGAACAAAAGATATTTTTTTAGGGAGCCTGTAACCCCACAAAAGGGGCGTCCCCAGATGGCGGAAACGGGGGAAAACCTTCATTGGTTTTTTTTAATAAAAGGTGGTAGAAGGGGAAAAAAAATACCTTCCGTGGAAAACAGGCATGAAATTTAATCAGTCTTCCAAACCCCAAATGGTTCCTTACCTAAAGGGGGAAAAATTTTATAAAACCCCCTTTGTCATGAAGCAACACATTTATTTGATCTTCAATTAACCAACGTTTAAAAACGAGACAGCCCAAATTAATTATTTTTTTAGTTATTGGGTTTTTTTTATTTTAATGGACAGTTTAAACCTTTTATTTTTAAAACCAAAAAAAGGTAATTTTCCCAAAATTTTAAACAAAATTGTAATTTATAAAACCTTTGGGGAAGAAAAAATATTTTTAAAAACAAATTTTTAAAAAAATTAATTTTTGTTTTATTAAAAAGCCCTTTTTAAAAAATGCTTTTTTAAAAAATTTTTCCTTAATAAGGACCCCTACTGGATCAACCGGATTTTTAAAAAAATTATTTCGTGGTTCAACCCCAATTAAATAAATTGGTGGTTTTTTTAAAAAACCCCTTTTTTGGGCTCATGGAAAAAACCCCCTTTTGCAAATTTTTTGGGGTTTTACCTGGGAAAACAAGGGAAAAAAAAAAATGGCCCCGGAAAAGGGGTTTTTTAAAATTCCAACCCCCGTTTTTTGTCAAAAATATTCTAAAAATTTTTATTTTAAAAAATTCTTTAAAAAATTTTAAAATTTTCCAAAACCCTTTCTAAACAACTGTGGTTTTTAAAAAAAGGGTTCCAATGGGTACCCCTTAAAGGGAAAATCAAAGCTTTTTTCCCGATGGTTCGCGTTTTGGGTACCGGAGTTGAATTTTAAAAACAGGGGAAAAATTTCCTCTTTTTTTTCCCCCTTTCCGTCTCCCTGGCTTTCCCTTTGTGGCTCTAAGGCCCCAATTCCCTTTTACAGTTTTTGGAAACAAAACCGGTTTTCCATTTTTAATTGGAAAAATTTTAAAGGACTTTGGGGTTTGGTTTTACCAAAGGGGTTTAAAAAACAAACCCAGGGTATTTTATTTTTACCAAAACAACTGATTAAACTTTGGATTTTTAAACCCCGTTTCTTCGGGTTTTTTAAAAATAAAAAAAGTAAAAATTTTTAATTTGACTTAAAAAAACCCCCCGGAAAATTTAAAACCCCAAAAAATTTAAAATTTTAAAAGGGGAAAAAGATTTAATGGGTTTTAAACGGAAAAAAATTATTTTTATAAAAGGTCCTTTTTTTAAATTTTTATTTGTGAATTAAGGGAAAAATTTTGATGGGGGTTTGAAAAAACTTTTTGTGAATTTTTTGGAAAGGGAAAATTGGTCTTTTTAAAAAGGGGAAAAAATAAAAAACTGATTTTATTAAAATGTTAAAATTTTTTTTTAAAACGCCTTTAAAATTTTTTGGGTTTTATTTTAAAAAAAAAAATAATTACTGAATTTAAATTAAAAATATTCAAAATTTCCAAATTTTTTAAAATTTAAAAAAAGGAAAATTTAAATTGTTAATGTTAAAAAAAATTTTTAAATAAAATATTTTAAAAAGAAATTTTTTAAAATTTTTAATAAAAAATATTAGTGTTACCCCGAAAAAAATTTTTTTATTTAATTTTTTCAAAAGGTTTTTAAAAAAAAAATGAATTTTTAAAATTCAAAAATTATTTTTTGCATAAATGAGTTCATTAAAAAAATTTTTCCAAATCCTTTTAAAAAATTTTTGTAATTGTTTAAAAATTAAAATTTCATTGGTTGATTTTTCCCCCCTTTTTGGGTAACTTTTTTTTCTTTTAACAAAAATTTTTTTGGGTTTTATGGAAAAGGGTTTTTTTATTTTTTTTGAAAAAAAAGAAAGGGGCCTTATTTCAAAATGGTTTTCATTTTTTTAAACAAAAATTTCCAAAAAATTTTTAATTTTCTAAAAATTGTTTCATTTTCCAATTTTTCTTCATTTTTTTAAAAAAATTTATTTTTTTCTAAATTACATTTTTTGAAAAATTTTAAAAATTTTAAAAACAAAAAAATTAATTTTAAAAAAATTATTCTCGATTTAATTTTTTTTTCCCTTTGGGAATTAAATAAATTTTTAAAATTTTTTGAAAATTTTAAAAAAAAAATTCCCCAAAAAAAAAGGTTTGAAGAAAATTAAAAACCCGTATTTTTTGGGGGTTTTTTTTGTGGAATTTTTTTGGGGTTAAAAACCCCCCTTTTTTAAAAGTTTTGGGGCTAAAAATTTAAAATTTCCTCACCTTAACACCCGTTAACTTTCATTGAAAAAACCCGAAATTATTTTTTTGGGGAAAAAGGGTTTTTTATTTTCTGTCCCCATATTATAAAGAAAGTTGTAATTTAAGTCCTTCCCTTCCAACAGGTTTAAAACCCAAAAAAATAGAAAATTTTTAAAAGGCCCTTTTAAAGTTAAATTTTTTTTAAATTTTTGTGATATTTTTGGGAAGGGGCGCTTCACCCAAAAACCGTTTAAAAATCCCAAAAATTGGGGTTTTTGGTAAAAAAGGTTTTTAAACCCCTTTTTTTCGTTCGCCAATTTTTAACCTTTAAATTTTCCCAATTTTAAACCCCTTACCAAAAAAAGTAAAGGATCGCCAATTTTTCCTTTTTGAATAATTTTAAATTACAATTTTTAATATTTAAAAAAATAAAACGAAAGAAAAAAATTTTTAAGTATTACACAAAAAGATATAAATTTTTTACAATATAATTTTTTAGGCGTTCATTATAATACAAAAATCTTATTGTGTTACTTTTGTAGCAAGATCAGCTTAGGTAGATATTTTAAAAAATACCGAAAAGTTAAGGGGTTTTTAAAAAAAACTTTTTAATACAAATTAGATCCAAATTAGCATTAACAAATATGGGTTTTTTTTTGTTCAGCTGAGATATGTAAAAAGCATTTTTTTGTTTAATTCGCAAATCATATAAAATTAACTCATTAAAAACTTCTTTATCCTACAATCTGTGTTGTTTAATTTTTCAACTCATCCGTTTGAAGAACGGGTGTAACAGCTAGTATCATATATTAAAGGTTTCGAGTCATGGGCACGTAAAAACTGCAAATTTATGACACAGCTTACTCCAACCCTTAAAATACATGACTGTTCCATCAGACTAAGCTCTATCAAATATTTACTATTATTTTGTTTCCTAGGAAGTCCCTTTTAAGTAATTTGTAATTATCTCTCTATATTATAGCTTTATGAAGTAGATACAGAGGACAATGAAAATACTTTAAATTTCTGAGAGTGTTATGTCGATAAAAGACAAAAGGTAAATTCACGCTCTGAAGTTTGAATATAATTGTGATTTGGGTGCATCTTTCTCACATTTTATTGAAGTGATATCTTAAGGCGCATTTTGCAGGAGAGTTAACTTGAATGATGCGTTTTAAATAGCCAAGCATATATTGTTACACTCGGGTTTGTAACCCTCGTAAGTATGGTAACAATACTTCTTAATTATTTGGGTTTAATAAGTCATGTATCGGAGAAATTTGTGCAACGAAATGTAGGGAAGAAATGGGACAAATAATTCTAATTGTTACTGGTTATGTTTCACCAAATCAAAGTGTGGAGAAAATTATCGAATTCATTAACAAAAAATTAGTTGCCAACACTGAAACCGGATCAACTCACTTCTGAACAAATTGCCTATTATTTAAGTCGAAGTTTTAATGTAGATTTTTCAAAAGACAAATTAAAGCCTTTAATAATTTTTTTTTTAAATCAAAATTCAATTTGATTATGTCAAATGATCCAAATGAAAGCACGAAAAAGTACGGAACCAAGCTGGACGGAGTTCTTTTTTTAGATATTTAAATAATTTTGAATCTAAAGTATTTATAACCTATTTCAGCTACCATAAACCTATTGTTTCCTTCTTAGAATACAATTAATTCACAGATATGACTGTATATTTCGCAAAAAATATTGCCTTATGAGTACAGACATATGAATAAATAACTTTATATGACAATACTAATATTCCCTTGTTTTTTATTCACCTAACTAATACCTGAAATAACATTATAAAATTTGAAGTTATCACTTCTATCGTGTGGTCATACGCACACACGTTTTTTAACCTGAAACCCATTTTGCTTCCAGTACCTTGATGTTTTTTGTATGAATCAATTTAGTGCAGTTTATGAAAAAATAAAGGTTTTACCTTTTTCGAAATAAAAATGATGCTAATTAGAAATTAAAATAAAAGGAGCAATTCATTTCATTCTTATTAAAAAATAATTATTTTGAAGTTCACACTTTGAAATATTATTAAAAACTGTAAAGCTTTATACCATGGATGAAACAGTTAATTAAAACGGATTCAAAATGGAATCAAAATAATACTTTTAATTTGACCAAAAAACAATTATGTCCAATAATGAAGTTAAATTTTTATCATTAATTTTAGTTTTACGTCATGACTTTGTTTTCTTTATTTAGTGTAATCAATTTTCTCCAATTTTCCTTTTTAACATGTATATACTGTAAAGGTCTCCCCGACGCGTCTAAGGGTGTGAGAGACTAAAGGAAGACTTGGTATATTTAAAATATAACTCAATTTATTCACAATACACACAACAACACAAATTCAACTAACCAAAGTTAAAAGATGCACCCAGCTACCAAATACGGAAAGTAATTAACTAAGTATGCGAGATATGAGAAGACTAAATAATTTGATCACTTACGTCTAGTCCGTCTAGTCAATAGCTTTATTTCTTAACTGCCTAATGTATTTTAATTCCTAGATGACAGACATATCGTCACTTTACAATAATCAACTACTAAATATCCACGCCTATCTGCATGTTTAATTAATCACTGCTTGCCGTTAGCAGTCTAACCTCTCCTCTCTCTATAACCTGAAAGTTTCAATTTTATATGCAAGTCTTAATTTGCATAGCCACATCTTCCTCTTTGGGAGGAAACTTTATAATATAATAATTTTTAAAGACCAATATTTCCCAAGAGGATTAGTTTTTACAAGAATATGGATAGACCCATCACATATATCTTTGATTCGTTTCTATAAGTTTCCCTTTTTTCCAATAAATGTAATTTTCGATAATGTGAGAATACTTGAGTAGCTCATGGAAATCTTAATCTTTTTACTGCATTACATTTTTGAAAAATTTCATTTGCATTTTATAAGCTTTATTGACTTTTCAATAAAACTTAGTTAAATAAGAGGAAATACACACACAAACACTTATATATATATATATATAAGAAAGTAGTACAAAAAAATTCATATTTGAAAATAATACAATTTTTATCAGAACATTTTCAGTTATTTGAAATAGATATTTTTAGTTGTAAAACTTATTTCGAATAAAATGTGTGATGTATGAAATAAATCCAAATTTCAAATTAAACCAAATGTTAATTTTCTTTGAAAGAATGAATACTTATAATAACAACGATACAATGAAAACAACATATTAAACCTTGTTCTGTTAATCCTTGTGCATTCTGTTTATCTTTTTATGTATCTTTCCAAATACATATTTATTGATTGTAAATGTAATGTAAGAGTGTGCAAAAATAAATTATTTCGGAATTAAAAACCATCTTTGAAACTTGTTTTCCACAAAAAGGCATGTTTAAATATAAAAATACCGAATTGGATTGTTTGATTTCACACACACACACACACACACAACAGTTTTAGGCTCTTATTTCAAAAATCAACAATGCAACACTGTTTATGTCGATTCTATGAGCAATTCTTTGAAGTTTAACAATGGATAAAGAATTATGTAGAAAAAACATTTTACCAAAGTGTTTATTTTTTGAAGGATTTCCACGAACAGTATTCAGAAACAGAAAGTGACAATCTTCTCTCTGTTCAGCTCTTCAGATTAGAGTTCACTGGAAAAAAAACCGGAAGACTATTGGCCTCCACACCAGAATCCGTATTCCATTGCTTCATTGTCTCAAGAGAAAAGACAGGGAAAAAAAAGTGTTTTAAATCTCTAGAGACAGTATGAGTCTTTGAATTTAAGCAGAATGGAGTAAAGATAGGTGAAAGTATCTTCTTTTCTTTAACCTCCAAAATATTTCCTTTTTCCTTTTGTTTCTTAAGTAGCGATATACACTCTTATGATATTTCAATAAAAATACCAGATTGAGCAATTTTTCATTGAATGTAAACTACTACATTCAAGTTACATAAATAATTTTTGGGATAAAATTTTAGTTTAAAATTTGATTATATATTTTTCAAAAACACTTCCACACAATTTATCTCACATTGTATTTCATTTTTAATCTTTAATGTGTATAAGTATGCAAATATAAGTAGAAGTTAATTTGATCACATAAGGTATTTTATGTGTGTATCAAATTGATAAAATCAAATTCGTTGGCAAATTTCTATAAATATAACCATCCCCTTAATCTAATAAATATCCTCTTATCTAATAACATCGCTTTATCTAATAACTATACCCTTAATATTAAAAAAAGGCCTTTAACATTTTCTGTGCTTACTAAAAATGTTTCATTTTTATCTAAAATTTTTTCTTAAGATATGAATGTTTTACATAAATGAATTTTTAATCTATGTATTTATATTGACTGTTAAAAAAGCAAACTACTTTCAAGGAACCTTTTCATCTAAAAAGATAAATGTAAGAATTTGGTAAGTTAACCATAATTATACAAATAAATTTGAATATTTATTTACACAGGAAAACATTTTCAATACCCTCAATTATGATGAGTGCACCTCTGCACTTTATCATATACGACAACAACTTTTTCCATAATTTAAAGCTTCTTACCTAAATTCTTATAAAATTTGTTAAATTTTGCTTTTTGAGCATAAAATATCAAGAATTACTTTTATTAAGTAAATAAATTTCAAAGACGTTTTTCTCGGAATATATAAGAAGTTTCTTTAACTATTATTTAAATTGCTTTATGAATAAAGTAACGAACTCCTATCCTAAAGTATACTCCTATCACTTTTCATACCTTCGAAATATTTGGCAAAAGTTGCTTTTAGCTAAAAGATATGCATGTTGGACCTTAATACCTACCATCTCCTTAAATAAGTAATAATGCATCAATTATATAATAGTATTCATTACAATGTATTATAATTTGATGTTCCATACACATTTTACCTCAACTTCTTTTCAAAAGGTGACAGTATACTAAAACGAACAATATCACTATATTCTTGTCTATATATTTTGAAGTAACCATTTTTTTTTCACAAATTCCATTAACAGATTTAGAAAAAAATATCCATGCACACATTACCGAATGAAACTTAGGCCACTATATCCAGTGTTTATTTATGTCCGTGATTTAAGAATAGCGGACACGGCCTGCAATGGGTTCAAGAGGTCTTATCACTCCAGACCACTGATTAAAATATAAAATGACCTTTTATGAGGTTCTTCTAAGTGGATATCTTAGTTTCTGCTCTACTTTAGGAAATGTAGTAGTCAGCCATGTTAGGTGCATATACACACTGGTGGAATAAAAACTCCCAACACTAAAAAAGTACGTGTTTGGTAAATGAAATTTAGTAAGCGTATTAAAACGTCTGAAAAAGGACATCGACTCAAATTTCACGCTTCGCATTTAAGCGTGGCACTAGTAACGTCATTCAGAACTTGCAAATCAGAGTTGCTTTAAATGCATGCTGGTAAAGCTCGTGAGCATTATATGCATGTAAAATTTGACGTATTGAGTTGATGTTAACGCGAAGAATGTTTTTAAGAAGATGAAGAAGCCATTATCAACACACACACACGTTCATCGAGTTTGTGTTCATCCATGTTTTGTAATAGGGCTACGCGAAGGTGGATTTTTTTCCTGCGCTATTGCAGAATGACTTGGCCGGAATGTATTCATTGTGCATGTTTGTTGGGAGCAGTAATCAAGGGATGGTACTGCTTCAAGGATACCGGGTTCCAGGCGGGCATGTGGCACTACTGCGAGAGAAAACCGTCGTATTCGGCGTTCGGCCGTAAAGCATCGTACTGCGTCTGCTGCAGAAATTCGAGGTCAAGTTGGTATCACAGTAATACAACGAAATGTTAAAAGTTGGTTACTTTAAGGACAGCCCTGAACCAGGCACCCTGTAACGTGTATTCTACTCGCTCCTAGCTTATGTAGTTTGCGACACCAGTGGTGTAAAACCAGAGCTCATTGGAAGACGGAGTGAAGATCTATTGTATTTCCAGAAGAAAACAGGTTCCGACTTTAGGCCAGTGATGGCCATGTGTTGGTCAGAAAAAGTGCATTGGAACTCTTACAACCAAACGGTCTACGACCTAGACACTGGACCTACACCTGGAGCCGTGGTCTGGGGAACATATTTCTCTGGCAGCAGAATCACTGTTGTGGTTATCCCAAACACACTGATAGCAAATCTGGAAGCCAGTCTGGTTATTTGATCCAAATAACTAGCATTCATGAGCTACATTCAAGTGAGAGTTTTCCAACAGGATAACGCTCACTCTCACACCACTGTTGTAGGAGTAAAGAGTGTTGACATGTTACCTTGGTGTGCGAGATCACTAGATCTATCTCCAATTGAGCACGCATGACATATCATTGGATGACTACTCCAGCATCATCCGCAGACTGAACTGAGTATTGACACAAGTACAACAAACATGGAACTCCATATCATAAAGCGGCATTCGGTAACTGTATGACCCAATACATGCACGCGTGCAGGTTTGCATTCAAAATTCTGGAGGATACACTGGTTACATTTTACATTTTGTGACGGTCTCATTGCGTTTTCTACTAAAAACTCCTCTTGAGTTCTTTGGGGCCGAAAAAGGCAAATTCTTTTCTACCAAATCCAGAAGCGAAGCGTGAATATGCAAATTAGAAACCTTTTAAATAGCAGGTTTAATGTAAGCAGATGACCTATTGGGAATTGATTATGTTAGTCTGAGTTTAAACGCGTAAACTGAAGGAACAGAAGGAAGCCGTCGTTGGAGTCTGAAGCTATCCGTGACAGAGCGATCAAGTCAAGGTGGATACTATTTCACGCGAGATAAACAAAATGTGTTTAGGATCCGAGAGGATTGTGGTTAAACAAGAGATTAAGGTAGGATAATTCTAGTATCTATTAAGAACTGTGTAAAATTTGAGATTATGATTAGGCGGGAAAACAGTGATTAAAGTCGCGCTTATTTGGTAATACGTATTGTGTGTTTTCTCACCTCAGATCCGGTAAGTTAAAATATAAATATTATCATTGTTAGTGTTTAAGTTAAGATCTTAATAAAGACATTTTAAGATCATGGCAACGCCTGGTTATTTATTCACTCCCGCAGCCCCTAGGTCAAGAAGATAACTTAGAAGTAGGCATCACCCACGAATACCTTACAATTTGAAATGTATTTTCTTGAGCTTAAACTAACCTTTGAACTTGAAAATTTAATGAATTAAACATGCTAACTAGCCTTGTCAAAATTTCATTACCCTACAAATTTTTTTTTCATTGGTTTTGTTATTTCTTTTTTCCATCAATGTAATTTCATTGTGATAGATTTAAATTTCATTATCAATAATTCTCGTATAGCTTTAAATATGTATCATTGCACATCAATTAAAATATTGTAACACTGCTGTAAATGGATCGTTCAACAGGACGCATATTAATAATCGCATACATTTGCATATTCTTTAGCAGCAAAGCGACCTCCGCCTTTTTCTTTTTGTAAAAAAGAGCAAGTGCTTAGATTTTGAATAATACAATGATGTAGTTTTCATCAAATAGATTTAAACATATAATTATTTCATGAAGTTTCACTTAATTTAAAGATTCCTGATTTCCTTACTTTTTCTTTATTTTATATGTACTTTCCCACGTCAGTAACATTTCATAGAAATGTAACTACACACATTTCTGAGTAATATACTGCTACTGTAAAATTATCAATTACTGTGCGCATGCGTAAGGCCATTAACCAGAAATTACGCTACGCTTCTTAGTTCTAACGAGATTATAACCACGTATCGAATGATTAAAACTTTATTTTTTGCTTTCCTTTGAATCTAAAATTTTAACTTAATTTTTATGGAGAATACACAAAAAGAAATAATTTTGTCTTAAAAAATTTTTTTTAATATTATACATTTCTTTTATAAGAATAAAATTTCCGAATTAGTTTCTTATTGTTTTTCGTACTTTATGAAGAAAAGTATTTGGCTTCATATATGTTTCCTTTTTTTACTTCATACCATTCACACCAGGAATTGTTTTATAACATTTGATAAATCAAAATGACACGGTCCAAAAATTCTTGTCGAATAAAGTAGATTTTCAGAAAAATTCCTAGCTACGTTTATATAACGTTGGGCTTATGTATAGCTGAATTAGACTTTTTTTCGTACGTGCATTTTTAGCACAAAACAGAATACATTGTATTTAATTTAACAAACGTGCAGCAATTAGTGCTTTTAAATAAAACTGCAATGTAACACAAAATTGTCACAGTTATAGAAAATGTTATTGATCACTAAGCCAATGTAATATTTTACTGCTTATTTTTTCTAAGTATCTACATCTGCTGGTACAATGAAAAGATGATGAATTTGAGGCATCAAACGTCTGGATAATGTGATACTAGAGTTAGCAACGAATTTAGAATATAATAGAAGAAAGAAGTTATTTGAAATTGTGTAAAATTGACACAAGATTCGATAATGTGAAAGTGGTCTGGATATGTCGAAATATACGAGCATATGATCAACAGAAAATTGTCTTTCTCAAAAGAATGCGCCATTCCATATCAAAGTGATACACCCATTGGAATTTTTACAAGTCACTACATCACGAATGTGCCTGTATGCGTTGATTCTGGTATAACTGTTGCAGGAAAATGACTAAAAATTAGGCATTTGATCAAATCCCTAAGGGATATGATCAATTGAAGACAGATGTTAAAATAACGTCCCTTCAAAGTCTTTTCCCTGATGAAAGTAAGGGATTTTATCAAATTTCTGAACTTTTTCAGTGAAATTATGAAATGAACTAGTCAGGACTTGCATTGGCAAAATGCTGTCCAGGTGGGAGGCACCTCGGGGGAGGAGGGGATTTCGATTCCTTGTACTTCCTAAATAAACAGGCAGTACTATCGATCCCCAACTATCAACACCCTTATCTTTAAAAAAATGGCACCAAAGAATTAACATGTAGATTGATATTTTAGTGTGTAAGCCCTCATCTGCCCAAAGCAAGTCATCGTTAGTAAAGAATCTATAAAGAAGTGGAAGGGGCAGGCCAAGTCGATCAACGCCCCCTTGCGCTTCTTCGGATTTCTGTTACACACGATAGTCCCTTTTCACAAAATCATTCCCTCAAATATCCATCAAGTGAGAGGAAAATGCTGCACATCAAGAAATACCAGGCTAATTTTCTAATTATTTGTTGATTAGTTTCGAATAAATAATTTGTATTTCATTGACTATTGTGTTATTACTTACTTCTACGTTTGATAGTGCACCATATTTGTTAAATAAACACTTTTAAACTCTTGAGAATATTTTTTCATCATTTCACTGGAACAAATCAGAAATTTGTTCAAATTCCTTACTTTCATCAGGAAATTGACCTTGAAGAGACGTTATTTTAATATATCCCGTCAATTGATGATATCCCTTAGGGATTTGTTCAGAATTCATAATTTCATCGTTTCCCTGCGACATAACCATCGACAACCGAGCCAGTTGCTATCAATTAGAACTTAAACATCAAACTTTATCGAATCATGGAACCCTTAGTGTTTTGAGAGAACCCTACCGTACACTTAGATAAATATATCTTAAAGGATACTTAAAGTAGATCAACACACACATATACGCATTTTAATTACGGGCTGGTCCCGAATTCATGGTACAAACTTTACGGGTAGGTACACTACAATAATCGTTAGGCACAAACACAAAAAAAGGACACGAAATGAATGACAAACTATTTATTGAAAGCATTGTTGACAAATCAATAACTGCTCAGCGCATGGGCTATAAAGTCCAGGTTGCAAGGCACATTGCTGTACACCCATTGGAAGTCACAGAAGATTCTGCCGTATTCAAAGTTTATACTCGCTGAAAGTTAAAGAGGTGTAAGCGATTTTCATTTAACATTCTACAAACAATTTGATTACTCACACTTACTCGATGAAAAACAGCTCAAGTCTGAGTCAAATACGTGAGCAACAGCTCTTGCACTTGAGCAAGTTTGAGCAAGCTCTTGCACTTGTCTAACAGCCACAGCATTCAAAATGCTTTCTTTCAGACTTGGCCTGCATACAGCTCTTCGTCGATCAGCATCATATACGTGAATGTGGAACGAACGTTTTTCACAAAGTTGACGATGAAACCGCTGAAAAAGTCTGTGATCCGGCATTCGTCGATCAGGAAACTGCTCGAGACACATTCGTAGCGCAGCTCTGCCATTACCATGTGCACTATCGTACATTTAATACATGTCTGCATTTTAGGCATACTCAGTCTCCCAACGTAGACGTCAGCACAATTGCTAATTGCTCTTTTTCCTACTGAGATGCATCATGCTGAACAACGGATAGAAATCTACAGCTACTACCCCCTAATGACTACCTAACTAACAAATAAATCCATTTTTCTTTTCTTTTATTTTCCCTGTTTGCGCATCGCGTCACTTGCACCCATACATTCCTATACAATAAATGATAGTTACTATGTCCCTTAAAGTCTGTACCGGAAATTCGGGACCACTTGTATATAAGAAAATTGCAGTATTTCTTACTAATGAGTCTTAGCTCTTAAAATTTACGTCATTTAGTCGTTAATAATATTATTTCGTGCTCCAGCTGTCACTTTCCCTTGCATATTTTCTGACAGTGATATTTTTTGCATATATATGCTTGCACTTTTTTTGCGCACAGTGGCTAAGTCTAGTTCTGCTGAATTTCTGCAGTCACATGTCATATTCTCTCTTAAATTTTCTAATTTTGTTTTTGCAGCCACTCACATTAAAAGGTTTTTTACGCAAACATTTGTTCCGGAAGTTATTTAATTGCTCCTGATCGGTGGTATAATTAATTCGGTAATGGTTTTCTGTGTCACATTTTCGTTTTCAACCCAGGCCCAAGTCGGTGGATTTTCATGATGCAAAAAATCAGCAGAATCCATGCCGCATAATTATGCGGCAGGTAAAAAATTTCTAGAAGGTCTGTGCGGCTTAGGTACTCTCGGCAAAGTTAAATTCCTAGTACAATTTCGCATCGTCTGAGCTCATGTGTCCACCTATGGGCAGGACACTGAGTGTTAAAATGACATTGTGGCATTTGGCATCCACCAATATGGTGCCACACTAAAAAGTGCCACCAGTTCTCGGGGAATCTATTATGTCTGCAATGGTAATTAGCAATCTGGAGCCCCATTTGAAAGGAAAAAAACATTAATGTTTATAACTGTGTTAAGTAAGCCTTAGGATTTATTTTAGCGCTCGAAAAACTTTTTTATTCATTCATGCTTAATTTTTTCACCTGGAAAAATTATCTTATGTTTTTTTTTTAACTGAAAAATTGTGATCTATTATACAGCACGTTTGAACATTGTCTTGAAATTCAATTCAATTTCTTTTAAATTCATCCATTAGAAAATTGTTAGCTTTCCAAAACATTGCACATAATCCTGTTTAAGATACAAATTACAGTTAAATCTTAAAAACAATGCATTTATTTTGTTTTTTTATCTTTAATTTTTTATAATATATATATTTAATGTATTTACTTCATTTAGAACAATAATTATAATTGCTAAATAAGATAAACTTCACAACCATATTTCGTCACATAATTATAGAGCATTGTTAAGACTCGATTCATAAAAATTAATCTGAATACCAAATGTAATAGCAGGATTCTATATTTCTTTCTCTCTCTGGATAATTCTACCTATAATAAAACAAATAATCTGGAATTTAATTTTATCTTTATATATAGTTCTATAAAATTTATATTTTTCGCAGTATTATTCAAAAGATATTTAAATGCATTATTTATTCATTTTACTACCGTAATGCACTTTGCCAAATAAGGTGTTATTATTAAACTTCTTTTTATTTTCTTTTTCTATTCTTTTGTATGATTATAAGAATCGAAAATGGGAAAATGGCTATCATGTGCGAACAACATGCTATCCCAATAAAATATTGGCTTATTTATCATTGACTTGGGGATCTGAGTTTACCATTCCTTGGTCTCGCATAAAATTACTTTTAGTAGAAGTGCTTTTTAAACCAGCTGAGCGGAGTATTTGTCCAATAGTTATAGGCGAAATTAAAAAATAAAGACAACTATTGATTGAATTTTACGGAAATGTTTACAGAGATCAAAGTAAGATTCTTCACATTTCTTTTAACTATAAATTTTTTTTTAATTTATTAACTTTATCGGATGGACAATTTTACTCTTGTTATAAATATTATCTTTTTTCCTCTCAAAACCACTTTATAAATAAACAGTAAGCAGCCCAGCTGGATAAAATTACTAATTTAGCAGGTGTTATTCCATTTTTAAAATAAAAATAAAAAATTGAATTATATTTGTTGTCTCCTTAATTTATTAAGCAGAATATTTTTGCTACGTAAGCAAACAAAATTACCTCAAACGATACTTTACTCATTAACTGAACACAATAATAAAAAAAAGTTGCCAAATATACTAATAATTAACAAATTCATTTAAAAGTATGAGAATCAAAATTCGGAAAATAAGTGTTCGATTACCTTATGTGGCACTTTTATCCCTTCTTCTGAAGTGTCTCTCAATAGTATTCGTACACTTATAAATCTCTAAATGAAATTAATGTTAATAAAAATTTATATATTGGAATTGTAATTTTCAAAAATATTTATGATTTGCTCTCTTATTTGAATGACATTATCAATTTAAAAAACATAATTTGACTATTATTTTTAAAAATTATTAATATTTACGACATGAAATTTTTTGTACACTTAAAAAAAATCTGAACTTAGTTTTATAACTACTGTATTTTTTTTTAAATTTAGTACTTAGTAAGATATCTTTTAGCGCCCACAACAACTATAAACGTCTTCGTATAGATTTCATCCGTTTTTGTATAATTTCTGCATAAATATTCCCCCATTATTCTGTGATTATTGTTTTTTTGTTAACAATTTGTTTTTATATGTCATGTCTTCTTAGTCTAACTTCAAATTTTCTCCAAATATGTTCAAATAGACATAAGGTATTCGACTACGTTCGGAACCGTGATTTTAAAGAAGAGCATAAATGGATAATTTTCATGATATTTAGTGTCACTTAGATTAGAATACATGTATGAAATTGTTATAAGGACATTTTGACAAAAAATTATTTAAATACAATATTTCGGTAAAAAATTAACTTAGAATAACCTTTTTTCAAAATGTTCTCCTTTTGTGAAAAATTCGTCTATTATAATAATATTTTGGCTGTGTATAGCTCTGACCTCTGTACAGAGGCTCAACTATGAGTTTTGAAAACTTCACATTATTTTCAAAGTTAAAACCAATTGAAATAATTATCGCCGTTTTTTCTTAAAATTTCTGCCCTCTGTTGTCGTAAAACATAGATAAACCCACTTCTAAGTTATATATTTCAAAAATTCTAGTTGAGCCTCTGTGCAGAGGCCTGAGCTATATTCAGGCAAAATATTATTATAATAGAAATTATTTTTCGCAAAAGGAGATTATTTTGAAAATGGGTCATTCTGTATGTTCATTTTTTGTCAAAATATTGTACTTAAATGATTTTTTATTGTAATACTATTCTTAAAACAATTTTATATGCATTTTATATGCATGCTAAGTGACACTAAATATCATAAATATTATCCATTTATAAAAGCTTTTACAAAATCATTGTTCTGAACATAGTCGGATACCTTAAATCAGGCGATTGAGGTGTTTTCAAAATTTAGGGGTAGTTATAAAAACAACATTGGCGTTCGTTGATAGTATGATGTGGGGGTCATTATCTCATTAATAAAATAATTTGTCTTTGGTATCCAAAGTTTGGGCGCAGAATTTCAAATTGTTCTTTAAAATATTTAAATAAAGTTCATGATTCTTAATACAATCAAAAAGTACCAAAATACCCAATCTTCAAGCCCACCCCACCGCACACAAGAAAACTTTAATCACTGTGTTTCACTGTTTCAACTAAATTCTTGGAATTAAGTTTTTGTTTTTCTTCTCTGAACTATTATACTTCTTTCTGAATCAAAATGTTCAGTTTGCTGTCATCCCAATCAATTTTCTCTCAATATTGAAATTTCTGAAAATTAAGTCAAGTATATTAACTTTTATTAGTCGAAATTTTTAATTTTTTTTAGAAAATTGCAAGTGTACGAACACTTTTTAGAGCCACAGTATATATTTTTATTTTTAACGTACTTTTTTTAAAAAAATGGAGAGAGATTTTACTATTTAGATTTAAATCTTTTTTTCTGGGGAATGTTGATTATTTTCCTTTAAGTAAAATATTGGAAATTCATCTATAGGGTTTTTCTTGCAAATTTCCAAAGTATCCTATCAAATCTGGAAGCCCCATATAATTTCAAGCATTTTTTTATATAAGATGCTTTTTATTTTCATTTGATCATGCAATTTTTAAACTAACTCTTATTCTCGGCATTGATACTGAGCGTGAACAATTTTCGATTCACAAAAATATCTAATATAAAATTTACGTAATTAAAGCTTCAATATATTTCACCAGTTCGAAAATTGAACTATAAAGTTTTCTATCAAATTATTTGAAACTGTCAAAAATGAAGAAATTTTTACCGGGATCAATAACATGTCTTTTTCGAAATAATTAAGTTGCTTTTAAAATTGAAGTGAAAAAATAGACTTTTAAAATTTTACTCAAGACATTTCTTAAAGATAATATTTTGACGAGATGTATATTTATTATAAATAAGGAAAATAACATTTAATTGGTGAATTATTATTTAAAAGTGATTTAAAATATAAAATTTTAAAAAAAAGTAAAATTAGAAGGCACTAAGATCTTTTTATCAAGCGTGGTTAATGCAGCAAATCCTTACACTTTTTCTACAAAGGAAATATGAGCATATTTTCTTATTAATAAAACGAGCACAAAGTAATTCAGTAATTCATTCGTAAACGATATCCGTAGACATAGTAAAGCGATGTCGATGCAATAAAAATGCTAGCTTCTTAAGTGAAAATGGTGTCTGAAGGCAGGGTAAAGCTATGTGAACACAACAAAAACGTCCGTTTCCTAAAAGAAGACGGTGTTTGTAGACAAAGTAAAGCTATGTGTCAGCCTTCTGAGTAAGGACGGTTTCCTAAGACAGGGTATAGCAATGCGTCAGCAATCTGAACAAGGATGGTTTTCTAAGACAAGGTAAAGTTATGCGTCAGCATCCTAAGAAAGAATGGTTTCTTAAGATAAGTTAAAGCTATACGTCAGCATCCTGAACAAGGACGGTTTCCTAAGACAGAATAAAGCTATGCATCAGCGTCCTAAATGAGGACGGTCTCCAAAGACAAGGTAAGATTTTGTGGATACAATAAAACGTGAGCTTCCCAAACGAAAACGGTTTCCTAAGACAGGGTAAAGTTATGTTAAAACAATAAAAACGTCAAATTCCATCGTTTTTGCTCAGAAAGACTTTAATGATATAATCGATACACAATTGTTCAGTATTAGTGAGTTTGAGATTGTTTTTTAGTTATTTCTAAACACAGTTTCAAATGAATAGACAGTTTTTTGATAAATCTCAGTAGTAGTATATTTTACAATTTCACCAACATATTTTTAAGTAAATCTCATTGAGCTGTTGAAGACAGAATATGTTGTTATATTCTTATTTTCTAATTAAATATATAAAACGCGCGCGCCGAAGTATTTATATATATATAAATCCGTGTAATCAGATGTTAGTTCAAATCTTCAAACTCTTAAGGATTCCAGGGCATACTCTAAATAGTAATATACCAAAGTTTAGCCAATAATAAAACCTTTGTTGAAATATATATTTTTAATATTTCGATAATAGAGCTTAGATTTTTTTGTATGCCTACAAAATAAAGAACTTCTCCAAAATCAAAACAAAAACCTTTTTTTTTTATCTCAAAAGAGTTTTTTTCTTTTTAATTGCACATGAATATACATTTTATAATATCTTGTAGAACATATTTTCATTTATAAACCTCTTTTTTAATAAAATTACTTAAATAAAAGAAAATCTTAAACAAGCATAAATAAAATATGTACAAAAAGTAATAAATTAGTTATTTTATGAAAATCACTGGATAGCTTTTTTTGTAAAAAAATTATAGAGCAGTTTTTATAGAATTCGAACTTTTAAAAAAATATTGGGTACTATTTAGAGAAAAAAATGATTTGGTTCATTATATGCATAGTCATCTTCTACAGAAGTATAACAAATTTGGAAGAATGTAGTGCAATTCAGTTGTGTTCGTATAAGGTACTAATTTAATATTAGATCGTTACCAACCAAATTGTTTTTAATTTTAGCCAAGGGAGGAGATAACATTACAATATGGCTATATTGATTTTTGCCGTTTGGGAAAATGTTTTCTACTATGTTTACGTATATATTATATTATGATCCTTACATTTTAGTTTATTTCTTACTGTGGTAACCCTATTAATTTAAAGCAAAATTTTTAAAATAATTTTTTTTAAAAATTATTTGACAATTTTTATATTAGACGCTATTTTGTTGCAGTATTTTATTTTTGTAATTTCTGTTGGATAAAGGATATCTCAGAAGTTACTGGTGAGTGCTAGAATCACAGTTTTTAAAACAGAATTTTGAGAGTTCAGTTTTAAATTATTTCGGATTTATAGGTTTACCAAATTCGCTCTTTTGTTTAATTTGATTTTTTTAAGGGATTGAATTTATTCTTTTCAACCTTAGTTAAGATTTTACTGTAATAAATTTGTTAAAGACGTAACAATTGTTTCTCAGAAAATTAAGAAATTGTGTGGTCGATATTTTTACTGTGGATTTTACAGTGTGAATTCCAACTGACATAATGATAAACCTATCAAACACAGAATTCTTTCTTTTATGGTAGTAAATTGCAAATTTCTATTGTTTTATTTTTAATAAATGATTTAAGTAATTATGTCATCTCTTTCGGACTCAAGCAGTTTGTTTTTTATTCTTTTTACGGCTTTTCTTTTTTTTTTTTTTTCTTACAGCGTTTTGAAATTCATCACATATTCAGTTTTTTATTCTGATACTAATCCTCTTCAGTGTCATTTTACATGGAAAACGTAAGTAAATTTCTTCTTATTCCGCTTTTTAAATCCCTTTAAATGGCTGTAATTCTACATTTCTCTGTTGCTTTTCTCTCTCTCTCATCAAGTTTCAGTAATACTTTTTTCATTTTTCACAATTCGGTTTTTTTAGTGAGAGGCGGCTATCTTGAATAAGATCTACATTCCATCTAAAGCCTATTTGCCGTGATCTTAATCATGCTTAATGCGTCTATAGCAAAGTACAAATAATATGGTGTAGAAGTAGAATTGCATATTGCATTTTAAAAAATGCATGCATATTTAAAATAAACAAACGATCAAATTACAATATTTAGATGGCCGAAATGTAGTAATTGCCTTCAAAATAACGACAAATGAGTTTTGCTTATGCAGACGCCACCAAATGAATCCAAATAAGTATGAATCTGTATGTTGTGTCGTGCAGTTTCGTTACATTTCTTATTTCACTAAACTCCATAGCATTTCGGGTACTTATGTAATATACCTCATTTTTGGAAATACTTCGTTGCGTTCGCTCTCGTAGTAAATATGTTCATAATTTTAATCATTTTTTGTAGCAAAATAAGATGGCCGTGGTAGCCTAAAGGTCAAGGTAACGGACATTTGGCCGGCGTGTCATCAGTTTGAGCCTTGTTCATCTGAAGACCCGCCGTGTAGGAGACAATGTACGTTAAATTTGTCGAGAGCTCAAACGACCTCATGTTGGTGTGGTAGTTAGGAGAACGGGGAGAGGGGATACACCCTCAGGTGTCGTACTCGTTACTTTACCATAGTTCAAAATTACGAGGTCCGTCGCCAAAAGCCCTCATGTGGCTGAGCAGTGCAACGTTATTATTCACTCATTCGTACGGAGTGCCTGTTATTTGGACGAAAACAGCCACTTCAGCAATTCAGAATTAAAACTGGAAATTAACACTCATCTGCAAACAATATAAGTTTGTAAGAAAATATTAGCTTATTTATCATTGACATATAGAAATCTAAGTTCCAATTTTCTATTCCTATGATTCACATGAAATTATCTTTTGCAAAATTCCCTTTTCAACCAATTGATCTGAGTGCTTGTAATTGAATTCATATTTTTTCATGTAATTATTTATAATATCAATTATTTTTCTCAGTAGTTCTTTCTGGAAGAAATTTTATAATGGCGTAATTTCTTGAACTATGGGAATCGTACAGTAGCAAACCGAGTGCATCAAAATGGCTATACCAGATACTTTGAACTGCTTGATAAGTTTACAGAATTGATTTTAAAGGAATTATAAATTTTTCTTTACAAAATTCCTCATTGATTCTAATTGCTCATACGATAAATCCTTCCCAAATAGCATACCGATTTACACATTTTCTATGAAACTTCTCAAACTGTTTAAAAAAATGTAAACTGGATATTTAACTACTACAGATTTCTTCATTTATTACGAACCATAAAGCAAAATTATCTCAATAAAAATTATCATAACCACATTTTGTTTCAATTTGAAGCATATTTATTATTATATAATGGATGAACGGTCCCATCCATTCGTGTACGAGAGACAGAAGGAAGATTAGCCGTAATCAAAACAATCTTAATTTATTAATGATTTCCAACAACGTTACAAATTTCAACAACTCAAGTTAAGAAATGCACCAATAGATAAATATTGGAGCAATAGAGCGAGGTAGAGGAGATAATTGGTGATATAATTATAAGTCGGATCACTCTTACTCTTAGCACATCCTGCAGATACACCTTCTAAGTATTTAAAGGTAAGTTCTAAAGTAATCTAATCCAAGCCGACACTAATCCAATTTAAACAGCTAATTGACCAAATCGTCAATCTTAATATTAATCAAATAATCTACGAAGCACACTCGCCTAGTTTTACTTTAATACCTAACTGCTTTTCTCTTAGCTTCTCACCTTTCTTTCTTCGAACTTCAAAGTTAATCTTTAAATACAAGACTTGATTGTAATAATTTGCGTCCTCTTCTTCGGTGGAAACTTTTCAATAGAATAATATTTAAAGAACCATTATTGCCCAAGAGGACTAGTAGGACGTCCGTGAATGAACCCGTTGCAATTATTAGATTCTTTTCACGTATAGTAAATAATCATTGAAAGTCTCTTAAGTTCTTAATATTCCGAATTTTAGATGGACTTCTATTGGTTTTTATAGACGCCTGAAAGAATTTTTTTCAATAAGAGGAGAATAATTTTTTTTTTATTGAATAACAATCAAAAATGTTCGCGGAAGGTTTTGGTGCATTTGGGCCTAGAAAGCACACAATTAATCATTTTAATAGACGTGTAAAAATACTCTGAAACTAGGGATAATGAATAATGTTTACGCATGTAACACTAAAAGTAAAAAAAAAAAAACCTTATACCAAACGTAATAATTTTTGTTACTTTATCTCGAACGTGCACATTAATTCATCAGGAACTATAAAATAATTTGAAATTGAAGATAACGTTCGCTTTTGCTGTTTATAAAATGAAATGAACTTTCTCTAATTTCTGTCTTATCTGAATAAATGCTTTAAATAAATAAACAGTTCCACACACACAAAATAAAATTACCACACGTTCCCCAATTATGATTTTAAAAAAATCCTCTTTTTCTGAATATCATTATACCCAATTCACCTCTAAAAAAAGTATTGAAACGAAAATGACCTTTTTTATCACACTTTGATTGGGATTAATTTCTGCCATAGTGTATCTTCTGTAATGGTTCACAAGCTCACATAAGCTAAGAATTAAAAGTTGCAACTAATTACGTAAAAAGTTGCTGTCCCCAACCGCAATTTTTTAAAGTGTTTCCCGCGGTGCATGCCACTTGCGTTGGGAAGCAAGACATTTTATGTTTCTTGTTTGTACAAACTTCACAGAAAACATGCATCTGTTTTGCGTATACAACTTATAATATTTTCTTTCCCATTTTTTAACTCGTGGAACACATAGGTTTGATTCGTGGGCCTCCAAGGTTCCATAAAACACAGTTTGAATATCCCTTGACTACAAGGTTTGAGAGTAAGGGGTCAACGTCATTTTGTTCGCATTGTAACAGCTGAGAGATGGGCCACTTTACTAGATATCACGAAGCAATTAAGGTATCCGAATACGTTCCAAACCGTGATTTTAAAAAAGGAGCATAAATGAATAATTTTCAAGATATTTAGTGTCATTTAGATTAGAATACATGTATAAAATTGTTTTAAGGACATTTTGACAAAAACAGTTATTTAAATACAATGTTTCGGCAAAAAATTAACTTAGAATAAACTTTTTTCAAAATGTTCTCCTTTTGTGAAAAATGCTTCTATCATGATAATATTTTGCCTGTATATAGCTCAGACCTCTTTACAGAGGTTCAATTATGATTTTTGAAAAATTCACTTTATTTTCAGAGTTAAAACCATTTGAAATAATTATCGGCATTTTTTTCTTAAAATTTCTTCCCTCTGTTGTCGTAAAATATGGATTAACCCACTTCTAGGTTATATATTTCAAAAATTCTAGTTGGGCCTCTCTACAAAGGTCTGAGTTATATACAGGCAAAATATTATTATAGTAGAAGCATTTTTAACAAAATAAGAATATTTTTTTTTTGAAAATTGGTCGTTCTATATTCATTTTTTGTTTAAATATTGTACTTAAATAATTTTTTAGTGTACTACTATTCTTAAAACAATTTTATGAACATTTTCTAATATAAGTGACACTAAATAACATAAATATTATCCATTTACACGCTTTTGCGCAAAATCATGGTTCCGAACGTAGTCGGATACCTTAAACAGTTTATAAAACAAAATCCTTATTAGAGTAGGCTACACCATTCAGAATTATCTCTTCACTATGGGATGCAGCAGCGTTTCTCAAACTGTGGGGCATACCTCTACGAGGAGGGTGCGAGTATATTGAAAAATCGAAAACAAAAGACTATTTTCTTTAAAAAAAATAATTTACTTATAGTAAACAAACAAAATGACATAATAAAAAATAAAATAAACATTTACACTGATATATAATACACCTATAAATGTATCAGTACTGCACGTATTTTATAATTAATTTAACAATATAAGTTAAGGACCAGTTTAATAATAATCATGGACTTGTCATATATAAAGTTTTATACAAAAATTAATACTCATCTTGAAAATTTGTACGATTTACAATTAATTAATTAACTGCCGATTAAAAGTTCAGCGATTTCCTGCCTAATGCAATCGTTTTACACGTAGCAGTGTGTTTGTTATGTATTGGAGGGGGTGGGAGAGAAAAGAAATAAAAAGGAAATCTCCTGAAGTAAGTAAATACTTCGCAAACACTGTAAAGGTACTTTTAATTCATTCTAAAGCCTTCGGAATAATTTTTATGGATGGTAGTGCACAGAAAATATCGCACTTCGGAAAGACGTATATATCCATCTGGGGCAATTAATGCTTTGGTTGAGAGAGACGTTTATATATGCCATTGGCATTTAAGAGTTAAAGTAGTATTGTAGCTTTAGCGTAAAAATATAGTATTATTGAATTCAATACATTGTTATTGTATAGAAGGGGGGCGTGATTGAATATTGGATCACCAATATTGAAAGTTTGAGAAACACTGGGATATAGTAGTCATCCCGTTAGGATACCTATGATGAGTGCATATTACAGGAAACAAATATTAAGATGCTGCATGGAAAATTACAATTATAGCCTTGAGAGGGAGAAAATTATGCTGTGCCGATAAATTCAAATTATTTGGTGCATTCTAATGAAAATGCACATACATAAATAACTTAAAGGTGTAAATGTTTTTTTATATAGTTAGGAAATCCCTTAACCCTTTCATGGATCATTTATATCTCTTTTGCTTTCCCCGCAATTTTTGTTTTATTCACAATCAAAAGATTGCATTTAAGGAAATATATTTTATTTTGTCAAATTTTATGTTTACATTTAAATTTCAGGGTTTGGAAAAATACTTCCGAAGGGACCATTCACCGCCATAAAGAAACTTAAATTTAATGGTGATTAATTGCCAGTAAAAGATGAGAGGCATGTTACAATGAATAAGGGGACATCCCGCCTCTACATATATGTCACGAGTCTTCTTTTCTTGTCCCTTTCTGCTACGTTTCTTACATCGTCTATAGTTGGAAACCCTATCTAATTTCCCACATTGCTAAGTGTACATCATCCAGAACTACACATTTTTCTTGGTAGCGAGCAGGACGTCATTTACTTTTTCATGAGGAATATTTATCTATTAGCGGGCGACCTAATGCCATACAAAATGTTAGCTGGTCTAAACTTCTATTTCTTTTGTTCACTTGTCACAGTATGCAGTGGCCGCAGTAGCCTAGTGGTCAAGGTATGGTTTCGTTTCTGGATTGTCCCGAGTTCGAGCCCAGTACTACTAAAGACCCGCCGTATAGGGGAGTGATACACGTTAAATCTGTCGAGAGCTCAAATGTCCTCTCATTGGTGTGGTAGTTAGGGGAGGGGGTGCCAGCTCAGGTGTCGTCCTCACCACTTGACCATGGTTCAAAATAACGAGGTCCGTCGCCAAAAGCCCTCGTGTAGCTGAACAGTGCGACGTTATTATTCATTCACTCGCCACAGTATGAAACTATTTATGATAGCAAGATCAATAAGAAAATGAAATATCAGCACCGGAATGATTCTTCACATCAGTATAATGGCAACGCATATATATTATAATGGATTTTGCACTTCCCACAGATTTATTTTGTAGGAAGATGCAGGTGGGAAATAATCTTCCCAAAGCCGACGAAAGGGTTAAGGCTGACTGAAACATTTACATAAACTTTTCAATTCCCCGGTTTGAAAAAAGTCAATATTTTATCAAATGAATAATTCTCTAAATTATGAAAATAGGTTTTATCGGTGCAACTCAGCAACCGCAATAAAGGTCATTAGCGTTGCTTCAGTTAAACTTCAAAGACTGCTGACTCACTTGCCATAAAAATAAGTTATACAAATATACATAATACAGATATCATTGAAATTAAAAGGTGGAACTCGGATTATATATAAAATTAGAAATACTGAAGCATTTTGTAAATAAAAAAGTAAATAAATTAACTTCAGGAGAACCTACTCCATAATAGTCTCTAAGAGCCTAAACAATATTACAATTGGTCATAGACATGCAAAAAGCCTAATGTATGTACAGATTTTCCAGTTGATATATATCTTCATCATTTTGGGTAAATACATTAAATCATCGGAGATATAAAAAAAGCAATTCCTTATATTTGCAGAAGTCCATTCAATTGATTTTTAAACACATAAAATAATTAAATATATTTCCTTTCAGTACACAGAGTATTGTAAAATCTATATAATTATTGCACCAGTTGTAAATACAAATACAAATATCGCAATAAAATTGCTTGAGACCCACTAGTACAATGCTCTAGATAATATTGCTTACAACATCGAAGACTAATACAAATATAGCGCATTATTGTTTTATAAAAGGTAATAAAATATAAGTTGTTTTGAATATAAAAACCAAGAATCTCGATAAAATTTTTTTTTCATAGAACATACATCAAAAGAGATAATTTGTATAGTTATACCGCAAAAAAATTTGGAAACCAAAATATTTTAAAATTTAAACTTTTAATTGTAAAAGAAGTTTTCGATACGAAAGTATTTTTATCTTTATTTCCGTACTGATAAATATCATTGCCTAGAGGCATATATTTAAATAATAATGGACAATTCAATCAAGGGTAGTGTGTAGTTTGTGAAAAAAATTGTTTTCATTTAAGTTATCCGCTTTGTAAATAATTTTTTTTCCCTTTTAATAAGACTTGAAATTGATTCGAAAAAAAGCATTTCCAGAGATAAGCTTTATCATATAACAAACATGCATTTTAAACATAAATTAGTTTGAAATAAAATTGATCAATTTAAAAATGAGGATATTAATTCACATAATAACTAAATTTTTTGCATAAACTACTAACATTAGAAAATGTTTCCAAATCGCATTTTCGAAGATAACATAATGGTTTTGTTTTCCAGTTAGATAAAAAAGTTTATAGTGTTTGATATTTTTGATCCAATTTGAAATGAAATATTGCGCATTGCTGAAATATAAGAATAAAGTTAAAGATTATGCCAATTAACACATCATATTGATTGAACACAGAACATTATAAATAATTTTTAATGCTTATTTTTTTCATAATGAATTTTCTTATGGATCACGGAGAGTAATTATGAACACTTTTCTTAAATCCAAACCATTACAGCTTAGGTTTCAAATGGTAATGAAGAATATGAATTATATTAGGAAAAGGATGGAATATGAAATGAATAAAATTGACAAGAAGTACATACTTTATCTGCTAAAAACCTAATCCATGGCTTATGGATCTTATATTTTACATTCAAAAAAGCTTAATAAACTGCGACTAATATTTTGAAATTTTACTATATGTTTTAAAATATATATAACTATTCTTAATATTATTTATTTATTTTTACTTTCATTTTTTGACTAAACACTCATGGACAAAAAAAAATTAGCGACACCAAGAAAAAGTCGACAAAATGAAGCAAAAAGTTGCATATGTAATGGCAACTTGATAAAAGTAAATAATTAGAAAATCAAAGAAAAAGGATAATTTATTTCAGAAGAAAAGGCAAAAGAACGCAGGATTTAATACCCTGTTGAACCTCCTCTAGCGCGAATGCACAATGCGATACGATCGGACAATCAGGCACAAAAGTTCTGTATGATGTCTTGAGTCATTTCAGACCATATTTGCTGTAACCTTGCCTCTTGTTCGTTCAAACTCGTGGAATGCCCGCCATCCCAAATGATTTCAAATATGCTCGATTGGAGACAAATCTGGGGATCGGGCAAGCAAGGAAGAGGTAGTAACAGTGTGGAAACAGTGTTTTGACACCCGTGGCGTCTGAGGCCGAGAATTGTCTAGTTGAAAAATGGCTCCTGAGAGCCGTTGCATGAGTGGCAACACATGGGGTTGCAGGGTGTCATGGGCATACCGCTGGGCTGTCATGGTGCCACAGATAAATACTAGGGGTGACCGTGTATTGTAGATAATGGCACCCCATAACATCACATCGGCTGTGGGAGCGGTGTGTCGCTGTAAAACAAATGAGGATTGAGGCGTTCACCACGGGGTCTCCACACACGAACACGATTGTCATCACTGCTGAGATTGAATCTGGCTTCATCGCTAACAAGAATCTGGTTCCATTTCGCTGCAGTCTAGATTCCTCGTGCGCGGCTTCACTCCAAATGGAGGCATCGATGGGGGTGTCAAGGGCAGCACACGTAATAGGCGCCGCGGTCCCAAATGTCCTTCAGCTAGGTGCCTTCGTATGGTTCGAGAAGACAAAGGGGCCCCTAGTAAAGATGTTGCATGTGCCTAGATGGCGGCCGATGAAGCAGTTGGTTGTACGCTTGCATTTCTTGCGATCTGGTGGTCTTCTCAACGACTGGTCTGTCGAGGGCGTCCTGAGCCTGGTCTTCATGTAAGTGACATCTCTGGGATCCACTGTTCCCAACACCTCCTCAGATCACAATCAGACCGGCCTAATTGACCAGCTACTCGCCTAGCTGACCACCTAGCTTCTCCCCCTCTCAAACTGCGATATCTGCTCATATTGTCTTCAAAAACGGCGTATTGGCATGTCTACCTCAGCTCTTTCTTTGTAAACAATTCCGCACACTCAAACAATCTTTGGTTACCTGTTTTATACTCCACGAGAACGAAGTTAAATGCCCTCTACCGGCTAAACGTAACGCGCAATTACGCTGTATTTCTAATCATTTATATGTCTCCCCGACATGTACCTGCATGCCAAGTTTCGTTACGATCCCACAATTATTTCTTGGTGCGCTAATTTTTTTTGTACATGAGTGTATGTAACAAAACAAATGAAACACTAGTTACAAAAAACAGGATCTAAAGTTTCATAGAATGTTTTAAAAATATTTTTATTATTATTTTTTTAGGTCTACTTGTAAAGAGAAGATATTGTGCAAGTATATTCTTCTTAAACTATTTTAAAACATTTTTGATCTGTGAAAATTTTTAAATTTATTTACTCGGAACATAATTCTCAGAGCTATTCCGTTTTGTCAAACATCCACTGTTCTAGGAGAGATCGAAGAAGAATTATTTTAAACTGAGAAATAAAGAACCTTATATGGGCTCAATAAAACTATAAATTATTTTAAGTAAACCTAAATTTGATAACCTTTTAATTTTAATTTAGTGCATCTGGGGAAAAGAAAATGGCACAATTTACAGAAGGAGGTATGTCATTTTCTTTTAGTTTAAATAAAAACATTAAATGTTACTGTTGATATAAATAGCTTAAATATGTAAATAAATATATTTATTTAAACTCTTTTTCTTCAATGAATCATTTTAAAATAAACATGAATTTTAAAATCTGAATTGTAATGAAAATGAAATTTATTGAATAATTAAATTTAAAAAAAAATGTTATTACGTCTGCATAAGATTTATTGCATTTAAAGTCTGAATTTTGTAAGATACGAACCCGCACTTATATTTAAGCTGGGAATTAATTCTCTGACAAGCACATTTAAGTATACGCTTGTAATCATGATTTTATTAATTATTTTTTTAAAAATCATCTTGCTTTCGGAATTAAAAGTTTTATGGAATAAATAATTATACATTTAATTTAATTCTTTTTCTTAGGATTTTATTCTCGACTTCTGTACTCGAGCCTTTCTCCTTTGAAATCCAAAGCGAACGTTCTGTCAAAAATCTGTCCTTGAAGAAAATCCCTACTGATGCGTTAATCCCTAAGATAAGCAGAACAGTTCAGGGATACTATCACAGATAATTAGATTGGCTTATCTCAGGATTCCATAAATCTTTTCAACCTGCCAACTCGCATTTTCAAACTTCTTAAGAGATGTTCATCTTTGAATGATTTGAGTAGGGATTTTGTACATTTCAGTGTATAACTTTAGAATATCTAAAAAAAAAGCCCCTTTTTTGCTTCTGACGAGTTTTGAAAATACCAATTGAACACAATTCAGAATTGTTGAGGTATTCATTTAGTTTTAAAGTTTTTCAAATATTGTTGTATAAATGACAGTACAAAAAAGATGACAGAATAAAAATATACATGTAAATTTAAATTATATTTAAAAAAAAGAGATGTTTTATATTTTCACATATGTAACATTAAAAAAAATATCCAATGTTTCTGCCGAAATTTCTTTAGAACTTGCAAGAAGATACATTAAATTGTGTACATAAGTTTTTCATAAAGAAGTTCAAATGAATAAATAAATATTCACACAACAATAAATCTAGATAATTTGCTTATACTAATAACTGAATTTATGATGTTTTTAACCATTCTAAAAATATTTTAGGACAGAAAACAGCAAAATATTTTTGTAACATGGGAATACTTTCACACATATATAATATATGTATATGTATATAATCACACACCTTAATTTAATATTAATTTTAATTCTAATGTTACATATATGGCCCGTGTATTTTAATATATAGCGAATACCATTCTTTCAGAAAACACCAGTCTGTAATGAATGGTAAAAAGACGGACAATAGTGCACACTCTTTTAGCCTTTTAAACACTTAACCGTTCAGGCTGCTTGCTCGGTGAAGAATATAGATGCAAAAGCCACGCACGGAAACTTCTCATTATTGTTTATTATTAACTGTTTGATGTATTGCCGTTTTGCTCAATTTAAATGTGAGTTAGCTTCAATTTAGAAATGACAAATTAAACACGATTGGAGCTAACCGCCGTAGAAATTATTGAGTGCAGTTTACAAGTAGCGCCCCACATTGCGCGCCATATGTAAATCTGCCCTCAAAAAAGACAATAAGATTATACTATAATATTTTAAATGAATGCAATGTAAACAAATAATAAATAGCTTAACTTGGAATTAAAAATTTGAGAAGTCTTAACATTTCCAAGTCAGTGCTTGATATGTCTTGATTTTGTTTTCAATTATAAAAAACGCATTTCTGCTGAATATGTTGGGTCAATCAAATGGTAAATAATTCTTTACATTTAGATTATATCAGTGCTTCCCAAACTTTCGATATGTGCCACCCAATTTTAGCCTTAATTTTCTTCGTGCCCCCCATCCAAACAATAATAATATACTTCGACATAAAGCTAGAATACAAATTTAATTATAAACCGTGCAATTTATCATTATATTAAATTTTTTATATAATTTTATATATGACAAACCCATAGGGTCACATGTAATTGTTGAACTTGCCATTATTAAATTAATTATAAAATGCACTGTGCAGTTCTGATGCATTAATAAATATATTATATCAGTGTAAATGCGTATTTTATTTTTTATTATCTCAGAATGTATTTTGCTTTGCTTACTTTCAGCACATTAATAATATTTTTAAGTAATGTTTTATTTTCGACTTATCGATATGCTCGCAGCCCCCTCGTTGACTTACTACGACCCTCTAGGGGGGCACGCCCTACAGTTTGAGAAATGCTGGATTATATGTTAATTGATAATAGGCACGCGCAAAAATGGGACTTCATTTTTTTAAATGGTGTATATTAAAAGAAACTGATAAATTATTTGCATTTATCCGTAAAATATGTTTAATTGCTAATTTAGAATATTTTATTTGTAAACACGAAAACTTAATAAATATTATTTAAACGAATGTAAGTTTATATAGATTATTATTGCTTTTATTTTTATATGTATATTTTTATATTTTAATATATATACACTGCTCAGTAAAATTAAGAAAGCTTGAAAAAAAAGGGAAGAAACCGTTCTGCGATAGCTATGTATGGGCATAACATGGGGAATACAGGTGTTACAAAACGCAATACAGCAGGATTCTCAAACTGTGGGGCACGACCCCCTAGTGGAATCATAAATAATTCTACGTGGGGAAACACGAGCATATAGAAAAGTTGAAAATAAATATTACTTTAAAAAGTTATTAATTCACTAAAAGGAAGCAGAACAACATAAATTCTGACATAATTAAAAACAATACACGTTGCATACTTATTACAATCTGGGGAAATTTAAAAATTAGAAATGACAAGAGACATGATACTTACCATATAACGTAAAGGTAACTTACTTAAAATATCTGCTCCTTAAAAATAAGGTGTACAAAATTTAATACTTAATTTGATAATTTCTACGGTTTATAATTAACGCCGTATTGCAGTTTTAGCGTCAAAGTACATTATTATGGCATTCAATATATTATTATTGCATGGAGGTGAGGAGGAGGAGCAAAGAAAATAATTATTATTGAAAATTAGTTGGCAGTTGTTGAAAGTTTGAGAAATACTGCAATACAGAAAATAGAAGAAAAATCAATTGTACGGGAACTTTAATTCTTTCGAATGGTATAAAAAAAACATGGAGTGGATGCGTCAGAGCCACAATTTGGCTACAAGTAAATGACGAAAAACTCATTGCTTAGAAATTATACAGGACAAGCTGGTATATCCGTTCTTTGCACGGGTGAATTGAAAAATTAAAAATACTGATTGAAGATAAAAAAGTTTTTAATGAGTTAGTTTTACGTGAATTACAAATTAAACAAAGAAAGCAGTTTGCATATCTCAGCTGAACAAAAAAAACATGTTTGTTAAATTTTAAGTTTGTAGGTCTAATAGCTGATGAAAAGGATTTTTTTATTTATAATTCCCCGTATTTCTCTTGTGGGTCGATTTTTGAAAACACCTTCCTAAGTTGGTCCCTGCTCAGCAGAACTATTACATTGTTACAAATTTTGTGTAATGAAAGCTTAAAATAGAATAAATAATTTATATCTGGAAGTGTAATACGTGAATATTACTTTCGGTTGTATTTATTTTATGTTAAAATTGTATTCTGCCTCACGCTCCGCCGATTCAAGCCTTCGCAATTAGGCTTGTGGAATGTTTCGTTACGTCTATCTACTTTCATAGCTCGAGCTTTATTAGAGCTTTGGAAAAGACTTACGATTTCACCCAATAATTCTTAGTAGGTACTTTTTCTACATTTCCAAAAAATATAGTACTGTAGTTATTATTTTTATACTTAAAAAAAGGCAATAACTGCCTATCCAATTAAAATTATAGTGTTATAATTAAATACTAACCACAAACAAATTGTACAAATTTGTCCAAATGATGTAGTGTGGAAGACAAAGTTTATCTACTTTAAATACCAGAAACGACAAAAATATTTATTTTGATATTAGAATCAATTTGTTACTACCAAATGTGCATAGTAAAATCATAAAAAAAACGTGCATAGAAATAAATTGTGAATTTTTATTATATTACTGGTTCACTATTTTGGCGATTATGGCTTACATATGAAAAAAAAATCAATAGTAGCTGTTCAAATAAAGAGAGACTTTCCACAACATCTCCCTTAGAAATCTAGTTTTATTTTGAAATAAAAAAAATAATAATTACACTAATCAAAGCAATAAATTAGAAACGAGCGCACACTGGCGAATGACATAGGCAAAACAAAAAGGGAAAATAAAATTTTGCTTCACACATAAAAGATAGATATATGCTGCTGCGGTCTTTTTTAAAGATGACATAATTTTTTTTACTTACTTGACAATTATCATTATATTTTGGATACTCACACAATATATTTATAAATTATAGCCTATGTGTTCTTCTGATCTATACGCTATATTATTGTAAAGTTTCATTAAAATCCATTCATTTGTTTTTGCTTGAAAGAGTAACAAACATCCATCCATACAAACTTTCGCGTGTATAATATTAGAAAGGATGTTTAAAATGGAGTGCGTCCCCCTCCCAAACTATTAAGACTGCCACAGAGCTGTTTGGCATGAATGCGATGAGGTCATCGATTAGATTTTGGGGAATATTGTTCCACTCTTGATAAGGTGCTATCTCCAAGTCTTCGATAGTAACAGGAGGCCTTGGTCTTGCAGCAATGCGTTGCCCGAGTGTATGTCAAACATATTCTATGAGATAAGGATCAAGAGAGCATGATGGCCACTCCATACGCACTATTGTTTCAACTTCAAAAATTCTCTACAAGACGAGTGTTATGAGATATGACATTATCCTGCATTAAAATAAATGAATCACTAATGGCTGCTTCGTAAGGTACGGCATGTGATCTCAGGACCTTGTATGCATACCTTTAAGTCCTCAAATTGCCATTTCAAATGATATGCAGGTCCGTACGTCCACCTATGCTAATTCTAATCCATACCATCAAGCAACCTCATAAATAATGGGATCTTTCCTGAATGAGTTTAGGGCTATTTCACGGGCTCTTGTCTTGCTATACCAAAACACGTCTAGTGTCACACTTTTAACTGAAATGGAGTGAGAGATTGAATATTATGTATCGCACTATTCAGCTACACGAGGGCGTTTGGCGACGGACCTCGTAATTTTGAGCCATGGTCGAGTGACAAGTACGAAACCTGAGTTGGAACCCACTCTCCTAACACACCATACTAATGGGAGGACATTTGAGCTCCCGACAGATTTAATATGCAAGCACCCCCCCCCCTACACGGCGGGTCCTTAGTGGTAATATTCTTGAACTCATGACAAGTCGGCCACGATCCGATACCTTGACCACTAGGCTACCAGGGTCTAACATAAATGGAACTCGTCCGTAAAGAGCACATGGCACATCTCGATGTTCAACAGCCCACTTTCTTTGGCTCACCCGGTATTTTGTGGTGAACGAAAATATACCATTGACCTACATGCATATAGACCACTCGCAAGAATCCTATTTTAGATTGTTTGGCTTGAGGCCTTTCATCTTATTGCCAAAAGAAACTATCTTTGAACCCGCGTCCTATTGGTTATTTTGTTATTATTTGTTGAGGTAGAAAGTGGATGAACTTGTGCAAGCTTACGTCGAACATGTCCTTTTCCTTGGAATAGATTCCAAAGTCTTGCAATGACGGAGTCCAAAGTCTTCATTCTAGTCTCCTGATTGTACACCAAGCTATGGATTCCGGTCAATCATTTTGTTGTGAACTTCTGAATTCACCTTTTTTAAAAACAACAGCCAAAATGATGCTTCATCACTAAGACAATGAAAAAGAATAGCTTCTAAAAAAATCAAGATTTCTGCACTTATCTTTTATTCGGCTAGTTTTTAGACTATGAATGGTTTGTTTTACGTTAGTTATAAGAATAAGATTTGAGTAAGTTAGTTGAAGCAGAGTTCTCCCTCATAATTTTTTTATCATTGTTTATATGCATAAAAAAATAAAGAGAGAATAAAAGCAAAAAAAAACTGTAATTTCAGAATTTCTCGTAAATACAATGCAGAATGCGTTAAAATTCCAAATATCTATCAAGTAAATAATTTATTAAACCTAAAAGTATATGTAAAATGCAATTAATAAAAGAAAAATTAAGGAATAAAAAAAAGAAATTTTGAAATAAAATTATTAAATAAAGTTTTATTGTAAACGAAGTGCACAGCTGGTTTTGGTCCCAGCGTTTTAATTCATGAATAAAATCTAATACTTTTTGAAAAATACCTGTTCAGAACCAGGTAGTTTTCTAGTTAAGCCTAACTTCATTTAAAAATCATTAATGTAATAAAATATTCCAAAATTTGTATTTTATAATAATTCTAAATTCTGTCAATTCCAAATTAAGATCACACCATTATGATCACGGGTCTCAGAATGGGTAAAACGCAATCTGAAATATGATACCATGTAATTTGAAGTGATCATGGTTCTGAAAGGGTTAATAAAATTGACTTTCCTCTGCTACAAGATCGAATTTGGCTCCCAACTTGCTGCGAGGTTATGTATTTTGTTGATTTTATGAATTCTGCTTTGTATAAGTAAAACTTTTAAATGATAAACTAATTATTATGGCCGTTGAAGAACGGCAAGAGGTAAAAAATTTTATTTACATTGTAAAAATAAATAAGATTATTATTTGAATTTTCTTATTTTTCTTTGGAAAAAAAATTAAGATGAGGAACAGATAAGGGTCTTTACCAAACTCATGAACAAAAAACTGGATTCTGAGAACGATAAGAAATTGTATTTCTTTCAAGTTATTGGATTGATTTTTATGTGAAGTTTAAATATTTTTATTTGTATTTTTATGAGACTTTGAAATTTTATAGATGGTCATTGATCACAACCTATTGCAAAATCAACCTTTTATGTGAGTATTAAAAAAGGCAATATTAAGTGATAACGAAAACTCTTTTCAGATGCTTATGTAGATGCTTTTAAAGAATGAGGTACCAGGCAATTTTTTCTTTATATCTTTCCCATTTTTGCTAGATGTCATTACTTTTATGCCTTTGGGAATCGTTATTATTTATCTGCGTAAATAAAAGTTGAAAGGACCCTTTAGAATTCAAACAATAACTCCATTAGAAAGTGTAATAGGAACACCTAAAATATTCGCCTTTTTAACCGTTATCTTTAATATTCAGGGAACAGAAAAAAAGTTTCTCTAATGATTTTATCAGTGCTAAATACACTTTAGACTGTATCGTACACAAATTTTAAAAATTTCTAGTTGATATGGATTTTGTGAATATAAATATATATATGGAATAAAAAAAATACATGGAATTCTTCAAATATTGTTTTTTAAGCAATTAAGAAAAGTACTTCTGAAAATTTGAGTCTTTTACTATATAGAATTAAATTAAATGAATATTAACGTCAAATAAATTTTCAAAAAGAGGTAAACAAGCATTTGTTAAATAGCAAAGAAGTTTATTATTTTATTATATATAAACATTTATATTCCTTTCTGAGTACACAAGTTATAATATACATGGAGATTCCGGAAGCGTCACAAACTATAGGAAACATTGAGAAATTAAAATATCATTAAAGTGATACTAAAAATATCGCGCTGATTAGTGAAACACACACACATTCAGACTGTCTCATTTTAATACTTAACAATTTTAACTTCATTCCAACTTTACGTAAATTTATTTCCTTTTAAAATCTCCATCTACAACCGTATGATTTTGTTTTTTAACTTCGTTAAAAATATTTATTATAGTTACATATTGTATAATACAAATCTAGATATTTAATTGTTTATTAATTTCAAATCTTCTTTAAAAAACATTTTTGAACGATAAATTTCAACGAATATGTATATACAATAAAATATCTATTCATTCTACATACTACTTACGCATATGCTATCTGTGAGAAAATTACAATTCATATATTATTAATTGCTACCATACTGACGAAGGGATCATTGATCGAAAAACTTCTTCAATTATTTAATTTCAAAAAAAAAATGTTTGTGTAGAAGGTGCCTCTGTAAAGACGAACTTAGTCAAACACCATTGGGATTTAAAGTATAGTCCTCCTCATTTGAGCATGATTCAAAATTATGACGGTCGTCTTCAGTAGCCATTGTGTTACATAGTACTGATACCTAACTGATAAATCAAATGGCTTAAACTTTAAAACTTGTTCAAAAATATATCTGCTTGAAAACTTCAAGAAAAAAATTTAAAAAAATTAGATCAACTTGAAAACACATCATGTACATTTATTCCTTAAATGTATTTCATTTGATACAGAACTATGTTGCATATTTTTCAATATCAAATTCTCTTGAAGCAGAAGATTCCGTGAATCTTATAGTAGTTAATCAACAAATAGTAAAAAAAAAAATAATAATGACAGGTCTTTTGAATGATAATTGAGTACTTAGTTAAAAAACAATAAATATGGAAAATGTTATGCCCAAAGTAGTATTCCATATCATTTCATGTACAATTTCTAATCCCTCTGCTTCATCTCTCGGAATTTTTGCACTCGCTCAAGTCATGAAAATTCTCGAACTCAAAGCAATTGAGTGATGCAATGTATTTTCACCCAAAAGAATCAGCGGTTTATTTTCATAAATTCCCTAATTTTTGTCGTAAAGTTAAACCTTCTTAATTTTTTCTCGCATCCTATTTTGATATTTTGTCCAAAACGGATGAGAAAAAAAAGTTAAGAAACTACCATAAGAGATATTGATTAGAATATAGGTGACTCCGCAGAAAACTTTAAGAAAAAGGATACTGGACGAGAAAAACAATTTTGGGATTTCAAATATTTGATCAAGAGGAAGTTTCAAGTTAAAATTGGTTCCTCTTATAATATATATTCTTCTTCATACTATACAAGTGTGGTAAAGTAATATATTTAATTAGCAGAAATATAAAAATATTTAAAATATTCAAAAAGTAACTAAAATTCAATTTTCTCGTGCTGAGTTCCTGAAAGCACGAGCAGCGTAGATGACGATTTTTCTATAGGTAGGAAAGAGGCGAGGCTTCTTTGAAATATTTGTTGCTTTTTGTCATTTAGAGACATGGAAAAGAAACGTATTGCCTTATCGAAGTAATATAAAAGAAAAGTTTTAACTATCATTAGTTTGCTTTCATTGAAATGCGTATCACTACGCATAGTCATTATTCATAAATAGATCTTTAGATATATTGGAAATAATAGTAAATGAATATTTTTAGACAGGGAATTTTTCTCAAAGTCCATAAAAAGCTAATTTTTGGAGTCATAAGAATAAAGAACATCATCTTTTTTCTTAAAAAAAAGTTGTTTTTTTAAAAATTAATTGGAAATATTTTGTATATTTCATAAAATGTAGCAATACACTAAGTATTTTTGTTTCCATATAACACATGCATTACTCGAATATTAGACGGAACAGCTAGGAAATTAAAGCCCATAGATTTCGATTCCCCATGAATAAAATATTTATCAATATTAAAATGAAAAAAAATATTAAGTATCCGAATGTCTCTTTTTACGCTAATATATTGCTAAATAGAGAAAATGTGTTTATTTATTCAAATCTATGTGTTTTTTATACTTATCATTTAATTACAAATACATATGAATAAATGAAACATGTAAACCCACAAATAAATATAATTTGATAAACTCCGTAACCAAGAAGAAAATTATTTACTAGACCAGTATATAAATAAAAACCGTCGCAAAACTGAATAAATATCTAATTCAAATGTTTCATACACAAGTAGTACAATACATTAAAACAAATAAAGTATGTAATATTATAGAGCATTTTATTAATGTTGTAATGGATAGAAAAGAAAATTATTATACAAAAGCAACACAAGTTGAGACTTGTTATAATACTTTTATTATTAAAAAGAATAAAATGTAAGTTATATTGTTGTACTACATGTACATTGTCTAATTTAGTATTTTTGTTTCTCCGGGGAAATTTTTTTTGTTGCTATAAATTATTATGCTACTTGAAATGTTATGTAAGAAGAGGGCATAAGAAACCCAATTGGAATGATTTTTTTTAAAAAACTATTTAGAAGAATGTAATTACGAATTTCTGTGAACAAACTTTGTGCAGTGATATATAAATTGAAAACGTGTTGGTAGTTATGTGAATGTGTTGAATTCATCTTGCGCATTTTCAATTAATTTAACCCTATTTGATTTCAATTTCATTAGCTTTTCTTTTCTTTTATGCAATCCCAATAAAAGATGAACAAGATAAACAACTGAAAGATGAGGAATAGCTATTGAAATGGGCGTTTAAAAGGAAAAAGATAGTAATGTCACGTTTATCCCAGGCACAGGGAAGATAACATGCATAATTCATCAATCTTTTTTATTCATATCAGTATCACATCATGTGTACACCGACTTAAATTATAACTGGCACATATTTAAGAATATTAATAAATTTCTGAGTTCGTGACTCATCAGAATCAACAAAAGAGGCCACTGATGACCAGAGGTGTCTTAAGACTTCTTGAGGCCCTGGGTCTCTACGCAAAGAAGGCCCTGCGCCATTACAAAAATGTAGGCCTTTAAAAGTAGAGAGTCATAGCATATGTTGTCAAATATTCGAACAAACAAAAACAACAACAACAACAAAAAATGTGGATGACTTACAATTGCACAAACCTGCTCGACCGACTGACGCCTGAAAGAATAATGATGAGGTACGGTGGCAGGCTTTGGCCTATACATGGACAACTGTCATCACATGTAACCAACAAACATATTGTCCTAAATTTCCAGTTTTTCGGAGAATACAACTGGAAAAACATTTAACCGTTGTAATTATTCAAGTCATGAACGTACTAAGGCTGATTCGAGAACGAGACGAATCTCTCATTAAGGCTGATGCCCTGGGAATGGGCTTCGTTGCCCATGCCTTAAGATGTCCCTGCTGATGACATGCGTTACACCTGCTCTCGGTATACTCAAAATCTCCACACTTAAGCTCGATGGTTATACTTCCAATACTCTCTCAGAGATGCAACTCTCCTGTTCTGCTTGTGTAGGTTCAGTGCTTAGGTAAAAAATGGTTGTGATTTAGGGTTAAAGAATACTGTCTAGAATTTATATAAAAAATAACTGACCAAAAATAAATTCAGTTTTACATCTTTTGAGAAACTTAAAAAAATATTATTTTTCTTCAGTTGTTTAATTTAATTAACTGAACTTGCCAATTTTGTAATTAAACTAAACAATTAGGAAATAATTAACTAAACAGAATATTTCTGAGAAATATAAAGCATACTTTTAACTTTACACTGGAGCGCAATACGTAACAGGATATTAAATAAAGTTATTCTTTTATTTTCTGAGAGCTTATTTATAGTATTCACTTCACAGTGAATACTATAAATAAGCTCTTTTAGGCTCTTTGACATATTTAAGCAAACATACTTCACACACACTTCACAGTGTGTGTGAAGTATGTTTGCTTAAATATATTAAATATTCTTTTTTTATTCAGCTACATAAAATTAAAAAAAATATTTTATTAAATGTCTTTGCCTTTTATTTTTTCTAAGATGTACTAAAATTGTACCATGCTAGAAACAGCGTTTCTCGTTCGATCTTCGAAGTTAAGCATCATCGAGGGCGGTCAGAAAGGAAAAAATCAAAATTAGATGTATTCGCCATAATTGCCAACCAGCTCTGTGACATTTTTCCGCATTGGATAAGAGTTTCTTTGAGTCTGACAGGGATGATCACGATAACAAACTTTGCCCAAGTAGTTAGCGGCGTAGTAGTGATTTGCGTATACCAGGGTAGTCGTTCTCTTGTAATTGACTAGACGTGTTCGATAGGTGGATGATTGGAAGACAACGATGCAATCTTGTGAGTGGAGAAGTATTGTACACTGCGTGTTGGGTGAACATTGACGTGAATTGCTCTGGCCGAATTTACTACAGCGAGTTCCAGGTTACAGCACCATCCTCTAAAAGCTATAGCAATGGTCGTTGTAATAAATGAATATTAAAGAGTATTTCGAAACCCCCTAAAACTCATATGACAATTTTGAGACTTTTCATTTCTCAAACGGTATAGATGTTTAACCTTTCTAAAAATTATCTTACTTAGTCCTCAAGGCAATAGAAGTCCTTAAAACCTATTTTTAAATAATCATTGAAACTGGGCCATGCCCTCTTTAAAGGAAAAATATAACGTATATTTATATTTACTTGCTTAAAAGGAATGAAAGTATTTGAAATAAAGTTCATTTAATCCAGAATTGCTAAGAAAGTAGAAAAGCTTACATTGAGGTACACAAACCTTGATGAAAGTAAGTAAACCATGTATTATGACCTCAAAATGAAGAGGCTCAACTAGAGTTCGAGTGCCTCAACTAGAATTTTTAAATACATACCCTTTTAGAAGTGGGCCTATCTGTGTTTTACGACAACAGAGGAGAAAATTTCAAGAAAAAACACATACTATTTTAAATGGCTGTAACTCTGAAAAATAATGTGAACTTTTTCTCAAAAGTCATAAAGGAGCCTCTGTAGAGAAATCTGAGTTTCATAGACAGGCAAAATATTATTATATAGAAGAAAATTTTCCAAAAGGAGTACATTTCTGAAAGATTATTCTAAGTTATTTGCCGAAATATTGTGTTTAAATAAATTTTTTTGTGAAAATGCCCTTAAAACAATTTTTTACATGTATACTAATCTAAGTGACACTAAATATCATGAAAATTATCTATTTATGCGCCTTTTTAAAATCACAGTTCCGAACTTAGTCGGATACCTTAAGAAAATGCTATTTAAAACTCTTAGACATCATTATTTACATACTCGACAGTGCATTATTTCTAAAAAAGTCTTTTACTGCAAGCTAAGTCTACTCAGAACCGTCGTCTCTTTCATAGTTATAATTCATTAGAAAAAATTGTACAATATGTATACTTTTTCACTACAGCAGAAAGAGGTTTTTACGAAACATATGGCAATTAAGTCATAATAAAGTACAAAAACTTTCTGTTTCAATTCACTCTACATTTAAACTTTTAAAAGGCTTAGCGGCCATTTTAAATAATAGTACATTATTACATAAGACTGATTAGTTTTATTTAGTATTAGAAGTTCAAGATCTTGACAGCTTTTAAGAAAAAAATGCATTTTTCTAATTTAAAAATTAAGAATATTTCATTTAGGATGCATGAAATAAAATTGATAAAAGAAAAAACTCTTACAAACAAGTTTTAGCCCGCCAGCCACCGGCGCACAGTGGCTGCTGCCACGCATGAAGTCATTCGAGTTGGCAAAAAGTAGTCGGTGCATGGCAAAGCTTCCCAGCAAAATGTAAGAGCCGAAAGGCTGGAAAATTTATGTACCTGGCGATTTTCGTTTTTTCTTGCTTCAGTGTTATCGTATTGCTGAAAACGTGCCAGCTGAGTCAGGCCTATGTATATTATGTCATGCCAAAGAAAACAAAGGCCTGGAAATAGCACGCTTTTGGATACAAAAATTACAAATGGGTAGTTCTGGTTCCAGCTAATTTGTTAAATTATGAAAGGGCTAAAAGTGTCACCCATCTAAAGCTGTATGGCCGGAAAATGAAAATAGAATTCAGTGTTTTAATGTCCCTTTGCGCATGAGTTTGTCAGAATGATAAAGGGTTTTTGTTTTTGAAGCCTGAAAATGCCAGTCTTTATCTAAAAAGTTGTAATAGCTCAATGTTTCCTTAATAGTTTGGAAAATAATGAAGAAGACAATGGGCCTGAGTAAAATATTTTGCTTCCCTGCAACACTGGCATTTGAAAGTGGTAATTTTTAATAAAGGCCTAAAGTTGGGGCTCGAAAGCTTTAAAATAAGCTAGCTAAGCCAAGTTATGACAAGGTTAGAAGTTTTTAAGTTTTTCACACAAAAAGTAAATGTATAATGTAAAATGGAAGTGTTTGCTCTTTTCGTCAAAGTTGAAGTTTGTGGCAAAACAACACATCTTTGCTCACAAGTTTTGTGCTTGGCCTTGCCTTGCGCCTCACCACAGCGTGGCCAGCCCAGTCGTGCCCATTCCCTGACAGGCTTTTAATGTGCCTCTTGAGCCTGTGCCTAAAATGCAATTGAAATGAGTTCTTAAACCCCCAACAGTGAGCCCCAGTTTCCAGGCTTCCCTACCATGGTGTCAACCCCATGCTATCGCAACCCATCCCACAATGAGCAGTATATTACTAAGATTTCAAAGGATTATAGAAACTTATTGCAGGATTCTAAGGTAAAATAAAAACTTTAGATAATTCCATATTATCAAAATTCTGTCAAGTTGCTACTTAAAACTTAAAAGAAATATACCAAATATTAAGCTAATGCTCGCTAGCAACACATTTATACCACACATTAAATTAAGGAAGGTAGAATAATTTAAATATATTCTCATGAAAATCTTGAAAATATGAAGGATTCTTTAAATAAAAAACTTTATCCCTACAACTACTTTTAAATCTCTTTATATGCGAAATTTTACGCAACATCAAATTTATACGTATTAGATACAAGAAGTTACTTTTAAACATTATTTTAATTTAATTTTTTCCCCGGAATGATTTAAAATCTGCGTTATGAAAAAAAAATCTCTTCAAGAAAATTGATTAAATTTTGTAGAATCTTATTCTCGTTTCAGTCGAAATTCTAAATTTCACATATAACATTACTGCCTGTAGATGAAAAGGAGTAAGTCAATTGTTTTAACGCCCCTTTATAAGCTTTACTTGTATGTAACGGAATTTTTGAAACCTCACTTCTTTACCTTACCTGAGGTTGGGCCAGATTTATTCGAAATTTTGCTCACTTGTCCAGGACCGATGACAATACACTAATTTTGTTCCATTGTCCTTATCAAAATCATCTGAATAACAATTTTCCATTTTTAGATCCTATCCCGCATCTGTCGACTAAATTCAGATCCCATTTCCAAATTTGGAGACTAAAAGGTTAAGTTATAACTTACTTCGGTTAACTATAAAAATGTGATTTTTATTTATTTTTTTATTTTTTTAACTATAATTTATTTAGTTTGATTTCTCTCGTAGCAACGCAAAATTTCTGAAAAATCCCATTTATCTAAAATCCTACAAAATTATCTGGATAATTTCAGAACATACCTGGATGCATAAACAAAGTTTTATCTCGCAATTTCTATTTGACATTTGAATAAAAAACATATTTTTGATTAGTTAGTAATTTTAGTGGATTTTATAGAGAACAACAGAGCTGAGCTTTTTCCGAGTAGTTAAAATGCATGCATTAATGTATGAATGCGTGTATACATGTATTAATTATGAATGTCCTAGGGCATCAAAAAAAATCTTATGACCTTGATGAATTAACTGTTATTTTCATTACTTTGTTTCGTACATTTGGTTGTTCAAAGTTATTTTAAAACTTCGGATGTTAAAGTTCTTGCTCGAAAATATTTAAGACGTCAGTTTATCCAGAAATCCAAATTGAAGAAATATAAATTTTCATAAGTAAAGAAATTTATATATTTCAGGAAGAAAACTAATACACACATAAAATCGTTCTTAGAGTAAAAAACATAACTAGGAATGTTATACACAGATCATATGAAAAAAATATATGATTACTTATTAAACAGATAAATAAACTTGATTTGTAGTATTGTGGTAGCAATATTCAGCTTTGCAATTTTTTCTTTTGTTATTCTACCATTTATTGCTTATTTTTTAAACTTTGTTTTGATTTGATTTGCCAATTCATTTCATTTCTATTATTTATTTTATGTTCATTACTTTCCCATGTGATTGGTAATATATATTGGGTTTCCAAAATTATACAAAAAGGAGTTCAAATTGTATGCAATTAAAACTTAAGTAAATTCAACATCTAAGCAAAAATGTAAGGAAAGTATGATGCAAACATTTATTTCTTTTCATTTCCATAAATGTAAAAAGAGTGAATTTTGTCTTTTCTTGATTGGAAAAGCAACAATGCAAGAGAGATAGACAGAGCGTTAATATAAATGACTTTTTATTTAATTAGTCCTTCTTACAATAGTCATCGAACGTAAAATATATAAAATTGCCAATTTCCCCAAAAATGAAAAAAAGGACAAACAAAATTGTTTATCTCCAGCACTAAACTAATATTTGTTGTAATTTTTATTATATATTTTTGAAGATAAAAAACTTATTATATCAAAATATGTTTATATTTGTTTATACTAAGAATATTGCGAGCATTGTGATATCAGATTCATCATTAAATGAAAAGGTACTATTAATATGATGGGCCATTTTAAAACAAAACATAACCACTTACTTAAAAGAATACGAGTGTGTAAAAGTAATAATATTTATATACCTATACAATATTCGAACATGAATTTGAGGAACAAAATTAAATGACACAAAAGGAGTTTTGTGCTATGTTGCATCCTAATAAGCGCCTGGTTGCTCATTTCCAAATCATTCTCAGAAAAGCAGTGCGTTGCCATTAGAATTACGCTAAAAATAAGATTCGATGATGATTGAAAATTTAACAAACATGTATCAGGATGATTTTTTTAAAAAAATGAAGTAATATTTATAGACTTAATATTGAACATTGAACAATATAATAATAATAATACTGTTAGGTTCACATTAAAGACAGCACTAATAAAAGAGGGCATCACTGAAATAGTAATTTTGTCTTAAGATTAGTGAATCTGGCATTTTCCATAAAAAAAGTTAGTTCTAATGTTAAAATTCATGGATTATGTTTTTGTAAATAAGAGTTCATTTTTTCTAATTTAATGAAATGGTTTAATTTCTTAATTTAAACTAATTTCTGTTGAGTTTGTTACTCAGAAGTATGCCATTGAATATTTAAACACTAAAGAAGAAATTTAATACTTTTTATAAAGTGAACTCTTTTTAAAAAAACTTGACAGAGATTTCGGTGAAATTTTAGTTTGCCCTAATATTGCCCTATAAATTTAACAAACACATATCAGGATTTTTAAGAAGTATTTTTTAGAGACTTAATATTGAACATATAACGAAATAATAATAATACGAAATTTCTTCTTCGGTTTTTATATTCAGTGCTTTGCATTTTGATGTGAGAAATATCGTTAAATACTTTTTTTTATTTTAAGGAATCCGACTACGTTCGGAACCGTGATTTTGCAAAAGCGCGTAAATGGATAATATTTATGACATTTAATGTCACTTAGTTAGTAATACGTATACAATTAGCTTTAAGCGACATTATGACAAAAATTACACAGTGAGCTTGGCAAAGCTCACGTTCCTTTTGAAAATGGACGAGGTTGGCTAATATTTTGCTTGTATTCAGCTTCCTGCACCCCGTGAGCCCAACCGCACTTTTGAAAATGCATAACTCGGAAGTCGGCTAATCCATGTTTTCCTTAAAACAGAAGGGAGAAATTTTAAGAAATACGCCGCCGATAATTATTTCAATGGTTGTAACTCTGAAAATAATGTGAATTCTTTTCAGAAATCATATTGAGCCTCTGTACACAGATGCCCGAGCCATATACAGGCAAAATATTAATACAATAGAAGCTATTTTTTACAAAAGGAGAACATTTGGGAAAAAAGGTTATTCTAGTTAATTTTCGCCAAAATATTTTATTTAAATAATTTTTTGTCATAATGTCCGTAAACAATTGTATACATGTATTCTAATCTAAGTGACACTAAATATCATGAAAATTATCCATTTATGCGTAGTCGGATACCTTAAGATAAACGATGAGGCTGCTTAACTTTCTTTTATATTTTTAATTGTAAAGATAAACACACACAAACATACACTTATTCAATGTTAATATGTATGAAAATAGTTAACAATATATTGCACTTAAAGAAAAAATTCTTAAATTGAATCACTAAATTGATCTCTCAGAAAAAAGTAATTTATTTTACTAAAATTCTAATACAAAATTCTGATAATTTTTTCTAGATTTTTAACATTACATAGATAACTCATATGTGAGACTGAATATTTTTTTCGTAATAAATATTAGATAATTCGTGATAAATATGTTGTTGTTGTTTCTTGTCTCATTTGATCGACAGAAACATCTTGATCAAGTTCATGAACACGTGCGTTTTTAAACAATGAAGAACTGTAGCAGGACTTGATAGCAGCTTGGCTCTTTTGTCAACCAATGTAAGCCAAATGTGGACAGCAGCGGTTTGAGTCACATTGCAATTCAGACAAGGATGGTAAACTTTAAGACCCGCCACATGCATTGTGCTCTAGTATATCCACTGTGAAGACTAGCAAGAGTAGTTTCATGTTGCCTACTGCTTGTCCCAAGCAAAGCAGCACCAGGATAGGATGTTTCCTTCATAACACTCATGCACGGGGCCTGCCTCCAGGAGGAACTGATATCTTGAATGCACCGGGTAGCAATTTCTGAAAAGTAAGGCAGCCATCATGTGTAGAATCGTTATGGCTGCTCTCATGAGCCAAACCATCTGCAATCTCTTTCCCGTAAACATTCATATACGACGGTATCCACTGAAAAAAGATCTTAACATTAGCACACAAGCTGTTTAATAGCTGGACAATACTCGTTGTTGTTCTGTCACCATGCCTCCCCCATTAAGATAGATGCTGAATAGAAGTATATATATATATACATAAAAGGTTTGAGATACCATAGCATTGACTTCATGAACTGTGAATAATGTCCTTAACAAAACATCCATAAATAAATCTTTACAAAAGCGTGGATTTTACATTTAAGAGGTATGATGCATTTGATACATGATTATGATACATGGTAAATTAAATACTTTAAGCTGTCACAAAATAATGTAATGTGACGTACATTTCTGTAGTAATTTCAGAATAAATGTTAATTAAGAAAATTAAAAAATATATCACGATGAAATTATTTAATATTCAATATTCCTATCCTGATAAAAATAGCTTACAAATAAATTAAACTAAAAACGTATTTGAGTAATAACATACCCAATATTTTTTTAAAAAAAATAATTTGAAACATTCAGTCACTTTGCTAATAAGTTTCAGAGTTAAATACTTTTCGCACCTTTTTCAGCGAAGCAAATGAGACTTTTTCTTGAGATAAAATAAGTGCATCATTTAGTCCTTTTTCCTCATTAAGCATTTAAATAACTCAAATGTATTCAAGATCTTCCATTTTCCAGTCTCCTAGTCATAAAAATTGTATGTTTTCCTTCGCTTCATATTTATTGCTTTTAAAAATAACGCATCACAAAATAGAAAATTATTACATAGGACAACTAGAATGTATTTAAATAGAAAGAGGCAGAGCGAGAATTCTTGAAACAAAATGTATTGCTTGACTCTATGTCATCTAATTACCTTACATATCAATATTTATATTTATTCTTATAGGGTTTATTTATTTTAAGGAAAATTTTGTTATTTACGGAAGTACTTTTTATGTAAAGAGTTTTCTTCACAAGAGCTTCCTTTGTATCATCATATTTCAGTTTCCGGAATAATTTCACTATATTTAAAAGATGGCCTTACAGTACTTTGACCTTACGGTATAGGAGAAAAAATGAGAAATACATTTTGTAAAAGAAAAAAAAATGTTTCAACTTGGACAAAAAGAAGTAGTATGATAAAATAAGTGATGCCCCAATGCCACCGTTTTCCAAGTAGGTGTGCATATGTGATGTATGGAAAAGGAATAAATAAGCAAATCTCTGAATTAAGTATATCTTTCTCAAACAGTCTATCAGGGTACTTTCATTGCATTGCAAAGCCTTCTGGATAATTTTATGGATAACAGTGCACAGAAAAGATCATACTTTGGAAAGACGTATATATAAGCCGGTGGCCTGGAGGAGTTTTAAGTCGTATTGTAGTTTTAGCATCAAATTATAGTATTATTGAATTCAATACAGTTGTATGGTGGGGAGCGCCATGAAAATTCTGATTGAATATTGGATAGCAAATATTGAAAGTTTGAGAAGCACTGCCTTAACAATAGCCGAAAACGGCCTTAACTGTACTGTTTCCAAGTGTTCACTTTATTGGCCCATGTTGATGACGCTTGCGGACTTAATTTCTTATGCGAAATTGGCTTTCTGACGTATTCCCTACCACCCCACGAAATTTGAACGATAAGTTTCGAATGTGACAATATATATATATATTTATTAAATTCAATATTATAAAAGTACTTCATTGGGAAAGTATTGTATATGTTTCTTTTTTTCAAAAATATCATTATTAATTACATACAACGCAAAAAAAATTTTTTTTCGAGTAAATAAGAAAAAAATAAAATAAAAAACTATTAATATTTCATTAAATATTGATTAATTCAATAACAGATGAGATCATGATAAGTATCTACGAAAGGAAGATTTTAAAACTTCCTTTTGGAGGAATTCATGAAATTGGAACGCTGCGAAGAAGATCAATTTAGAGCTCTATCAGTCAGAAAAAACAGGACATTGTTAACTTCATCAAAATACAACGAATTAAATGGGAAGGTCACCTTGTCAGAATGGACGAAACCCGCACCACTGAAAAAGTCTTCAATACCCAACCAATTGGCACACTGAGAAAGGGCAGGCCAAATCTTAGATGGATGGATAGCCTAGAAAAATATCTCATAGTTTTGAGAACTAAGAATTGTAGAATACTAATAAAAAGATTGGCCTGGAAAAAGCTTTATGAAAAAGCCAAAGCCCTTTCTGGGCTGTCAAGTCACTGAGGAAGAAAATAATTCAAAAATATCCTATTAATTTTATTAATAGTTATTTGTAAAAAGAGCTTTCAAATAATAAGAATTAAAGTTCTTTAGAATATTAACATTATATATTATTATAAAAATTTATCATTTTTCCTAGATTGATATAGGTAGTAGCATATTCAAATTATAAACAAAATTACTTATTTTCTTAGTTTTATTTTAACCATAATGATTTTTTTTTAAATATTTTGATATATTTATAATCCTAGAGTCCCTCAAGTATAACGGTGGTATAAATACATACTATTAAATTAACCCGCGGTCACTCGCGCCTGTTTTGGCTGCCGTCGTTACTCGCGGGGTGTAGAGAACACCCCAAACTTTTAACACGTGCATTTAATTAAGAAAATAAAATTAAGTCATTATGATACATATTTCTAAAGTATAAGATGTTTTTTTGTATTATACAAATAAAACCATTAAATTTATTGCATACAAATGAGACTAACATTAATTTAAAATAAACATACAAAATTTTCATTTTAAAACACATAATTTTATATTTTTTTCATAAACCAGTATAAAAAGTATATACCAGTAATAAATATACTTTATAATTAATGAAATAATGATAGTAGAAAGTAGAAAAATAATTTTTTAATCTTTTTCCAAACATTCAGAGCAGACTGTATACAAATGCTCAACTTCTCGCGGGAGTTCTCAGCCCCCTAGATAAACTTTTGAAGACCATTACATTCCAATAGTTTGAGAAAGAGGGATTGAATCAGACCTGAAGTTTCAATGACCTAAAATGTGAAGCTACAGAAAAAATCGTGGTTTTGCGCTTTCTTTTTAGAATCCTGGGAGGATTTTCTTGTTGCTGGGGTGTACAGAACACCCCGCGCGAGTGATCGCGGGTTAATAAATTTGTATTAGTTTCATACTTTTGCTAAGTGCTACTATTCAGCCATTTCCATGCTTTGAATTTGTATTTGAGGCCAGAATTTGGCAATAACTCGTTTATTGTACTGAGATTTATAGCGAGGGTTAAGAAATCTTGAAAGCAATTTTTATGTAAGTTACCTTTTTCTTGTAATAGATGTAAATTGTATCCATTATTTTTAATGATATTTTACTCAGTATTATTAACAGAAAGGGAGAAGGTTTCTGGTAAAAAAAATATTTTTAACTACACTTTTATATGCATTATTTTACATATATGAGGTGTCCTAAGTCAGCAATATTTATAATACTGCAGCATCCATATATATATATATATATATATATATATATATGACAGGCCTCAGGCCTGCTGGTAAAATGAGGAAGGCATCATCTCTTTCATAACTTCTTTATTTCGCTTGAATCACATAAAATCCATCACGGCGGCCCTTTGGCGCGCAACCGAGTAGAACATTAGCAATACTTCGGACAAGAGTCAACAGCTAGGCCTTTTCGAGTATGCGTTCTTCGTCAGCGCTCGCTCCACCTTTAAATAGGCTTATTTACCCACAAATCCTTACGCGATGGTAAAGAGTTCACTCTACTTTTATTTATTACTTACTTAATTTTGAACCTAAACGTTTCAAACCTGACATATATATACTTAACTTATAGTGATTATTGATGATTCAGGTCTCTTTTAGAGAATATTAACTATACAGGGTTATCAGAAAAGATGAACCCGATTTTAAAAAATCATATTATGGGAATTACTGCACATATTACAATAAGTGATACATGAATATAAAGAGAAATATACGAAGTTTATTTTCAGTTACAGATGTTGTATGTGTGACCCTTTTCTTACAAGGCTTACGTCCAATCTGTAATCCAGTTCGTTCCATAAATTTTGTAGCATCACTTTATCAAAATAATTTGTAATGCTGCGCAAATGCTTCCTTATTGTTCTTTGTTATTTGTTGTATCAATTACCAATGATACGGCTTGAAATTCAAGTATTTGTGTGTAAAAGTTTCCATACCTTTTTCTGGAGCATTCCAAGTTCACAGAGGCAACTCTCATAAGCAAAACCTCTTTATTACTGTAGCATTGTTTGAATTTTTATTTATAGTGACCTTGAATGTATTGCAACCTGTTGATAATTGGTAGGAGAAAACACTTGGTATATTTATCTTTACATTTATGCATCACTTATTGTAAGGCGTGCAGTAGTTTCATATACGATTTTTTGAAATCGGGCTCATCTTTCCTGATTACCCTGCATATATATATATATATATATATATATATATATATATATAAATTATTTGTTGTTAAAAAATATTATAACTTTGCAAACTAATTTTTTTCTAACACTCAAATTATTTAAATAATAACTTCATACTTAGTACATATGACACTTCTAAAAGATGTGATGTGATTAAATTTTACAGATAATTTTGAGAAAAGTCTTCACATTTTATAAAATAGGGTAGAGTTTGTAAAGTGTCTTGCTTGTGGAATTAAAAATATTTATTCTTCCTACTTATTAATGCGAGTGTTATGTCTGTTGGGGTGTCTACCTAGAACAGATTGTAACTGTCTGGAATTTTAAAACCGCAATGTGTGATACTCTAGGACGCATTGGTGAAATATATTGCATTATTCGTACTTTAATAGAATAGATTAAATCTTAGAGGATAAGAATCTTTTTGTAATGGAAGAGTGATCACCTATATATGCATTCTGAAATTGTTCATTAAAAAAAGAATTATAATGTTTTAATATAGGGTTATAAGAATGCGCTATGAAAAAATATTGTGCTTGAATTTAATAAAATAATTTTGTAAGCTTAAAAAATGTCTACGTTTCTTGAATGTGTTCACACTTTTTTTCACATAGTGTTTATTTTTATTTTAAAAATATTTTACAGGAAAAAAGAATGTTTTATGAAAAGCTGCAATATATGTGTATCATTTTGTGTGTGTGTGTGTGTGATTACTGTATTTAGTCACATATCCACTGTAATGAAACTCTTTTGGAAATGAGTAAATAATGAGTAATTTTTTACTATAGATTTTCTCTCTCCTTAATCTATCCTTTAAAAAAATTCTAACAAACGATTTTGCTAGATAAAACCATGATAATATATTGTTCATTCTAACAAAAGTTATAGCTAGTGTTTAATTTTAAAAGTTTGTATTTATAGACTAAAAATTTCAAAATAAGTATAAAATGTTTTTTTTTTATTTCTGAAAGAATTCTTAATATTGAAAAAGTAAATTGAAATAGAGATAATTCACAAAATTTGTCTGCCTACTATGACTCTTTACCTGCCACCTGGACTCTAGAATGTTACTGTAAAAGACCACCCCAACGTTTCTCAAACTGTGGGGCGCGCCCCCTAGGGGGTTGTGATAACTCTACGTGAGGGGCATGAGAATATTGAAAAGTTTAAAACAAAAGGTTATTTTAAAAAATAATTCATTTACTGAAAGTAAACAAACAAAACACATTCTGACGTAATAAAAATAAAATACATATTTATACTTATAAATATGTCAGTACTGTGCACAATGTATTTTATTATTAAATTTGAAAAATACTAAGTTAAGAACAGTTTAAATAATTACCAGGGACACCAGGGACTAGAGTTATATATAAAATTATACCCAAAAATTAACACTTATCTTAAAAATTTTTACTGTTTATTATCAACCCCTTAACTGTCGATCAAAAGTTACGCGATTCGCTCCCCAATATCATCGTTTTCCACGTAGACGTGTGTATGTGGTGTATTGGGGGACGGGGAAGAAGAAAAGGAATAAACAAGCACATACTCTGAAATAAGTAAATCCTTCGCAAAAACTGTCAAGGTCATTCTATTGTATTCTAAAGACATCGGAATTATTTTATGGATAGCAGTGCATATGAAAGATCGTACTTCGGAAAGACGTATGTATACTTCGAGAGCAATTTTATACTTAGAATGATCAAGACGTTTATATAAGCTGGTGGCACTTAAGAGGTAAAAGTCGTATTGTAGCCTTAGCATCAAAGTATGGTATTATTGAATTCCATCGTTATTTGATGAAAATTATGATTGAATACTGGGACGCAAATAATGAAATTTTGAGAAGAACTGGACTGCGCAACTGATTTAGATTTCAATATAAATCAAAATAAGTAAATATGAAACATGCACTTTGAAATTATTTTTGATGTATCCATTAAGGTTGAAACATATTTTTTATATATTATTATCATCTGCTTTGAGTTAATAACTTATATAATTTTATTATTTTGGTGTTTATTTTATTTATTAATATTTAATCATTTGGTATTATAAGTTTTGTTTAAAAAATTGGCATCTTTTTGCTATAAATCTAAGTGCGAGTATTCGGTTGTTGGCTCTTAGAATTCAAAATGATATGTGCTTTTCATACATAATATAAAAAGCTGTTGCTTTTATTAATTGATTTAGAATTTCGATTTCAAAGATTCTATAAAATATTCTTACTCGTAAATATGTGTTCTTGTTTATTACGTCATAGATTTAATTAAAAAATTCATTCCATTTGGAATTGATTTTTATGCACACTATGTTTCGAACACTGAACTACCTAAATGAAAACGAAAAATGGGTCTTTTAATATTAGCTCTCATAAGTTAACTTAATGAAGCACTTATTTTCAAATAGTGCGACCATGTTCCATATAACACAGAGTTTCTCAAACTGTTGGGCGCGCCCCCGTAGTGGGGTGGGATAACCCTCCGAGGGGCACGAACATATTGAAAGTTCGAAAG
>BMAV01008972.1:668-19656 GCA_019973955.1 Trichonephila inaurata madagascariensis
TATCAATATTATTCAACAAAAGTTAAATTTAAATGAAAACATAAATACAGGTTTTATAGAAGAAATTAAAAAAGCTCAAACCTTATCTCAAGAATCAGAAAAAAACCCAGATCAGTTCAAGAGCTCTATGGTGGACAGCAGCATGCGGGCATTTAAGAGCAAAAAAAAAAGAAAAGAAAACTCCTTAATGAAGCAAGAAAAAACTTTAAAGAAGACTGGATAAAATATAAAGAAGTAAGCGCAAAACTTAAACGAACAATCAAAGCCCGTAAAGAAAACTTTTGGCACAAGACATGTGAAAAAATCTATTCTCCTAAAGTTATTTTTAAAATAATCCGGATAATCAAAAATAGAACAAATCCTAACTATTCTTCATTTAATATTATTGAGAATAACGGAACCATAGTAACAAACGAACAATTCCAAGCAGACTGTTTCTTACAATATTACGCAAAACAAAACAACGATAGTATTCCAAATATCTATATTCCGGACAATAGTCAAGATCAGGGCCGGACCGTGACTTTTGGGGGCCCTGGGGTAACAATATCTGAGAGGCCTCCTAAATAATTAAAAGTTTTTGCCATTTTCCTAAAAAAACGTTTTGTGTGGGGAAATTTAAAATATATGGAGAAATTTAAGGCTTTCTTTTTATTTCAAACAATTTAAATACGTTATAAACAATAACATAATTTACAAAGAAAACTTTTTTACACTTTTGTGCTGCAAATTCTTTTATTTGCCCATCACATTTTAAGTCTTTGGGGAGATCAGTATTAATACAAAGAAGTAATAAATAATTAAGCCTAGTATTTGTCATTGTTCTATATACTTGTTTTCTATATAGGATATTTTAGAGAACGCACGCTCCGCTTTACAACTAGTAATAGGGAGCGTTAAGAAAATCTTTAAAATGGTATACAAATTTGGAAAAACGTCAACAAGTTTCTTTTCAAAAATTACATTGAACATATCGCTACAAGTATAGAACTCTAACTCAGTTTGTTTTGGATAAGTTTTGAATTGAACACCTTCATTTACTAAATGTTGGTCTAATTCATCCGAATAGTAAACAATAATAGCGCGTGCATTCTCCAGGTCGACGTTCTTCTTACTTTGATCTTGCAAATCCATCAAAAATTTTAATTTCTTACTATATCCTTCTATTTAAATCAAGGATTAGCTTGCCTAACGCAACACACACACAATAAGCGTGTCTCTTTTAAATTTTTCTGCCCCATACACAGCTTTTTCTGTGGATTTATCTGCACATTTTGAAATACCCCGTGCCTTGTTCACATCGCTATGTTCTGTTTCTATACTAGGACTTAATGTTTTGGCTGTGTTTTAATACTTCTTTAGTTTTTGATATGATTATGTCGTACATTGCTTATAAACGTTTTAAACGACACACACAATTAACTTATTCCCTTCACAGATGTCCAAACCAGGAGCCTGTAATTTTTTGTTAACTGAATTAAATCTTTGTAAAATTTCTTCCCAAAATATAATTAAAATGGCAGTTTTTCAAGTTTTGTTAATTTATTGAATAAATTTACTGCCTCTTTTTTAAAATCAATTTTCTCATTTCACTGTTACTAAATTTTTTAAAAATATTCAGGATATTTCCATAATTATCTTTTAAGGCTTCAACAGCGTCGTAAAGACAAGACGATTTGGTCTGACTTAAACTTTTAAAGGTAAATTTCAGTTTAATTTCACGATTTAGATGTTCCCACCTATGGGTTGAAGAAGAAAAGAAAACATACATTTGTTGCAATAAACCAGATGTTCTCAAGCGTTTCATCATCTCCCTTGCCATGTTTTTCGGTTTGGGGGTCACACTTGCTTACCTAATATAGAACTTTTGTAAATTATCATCCGTTGTTGTTGTTTCTAATGCCACCTGTCTGACGTAGTCAAATCGAGACCCACGAAATTCATTGTGGCAAGGGGCTAGATGTACGCCTGCCGTTGGCCTTAGCCTTGAGCACCATACAGGTGAAAGTACGATTTAACTCGGTGAAATTCCCGAAGGGAAGGAATGAATGTTGCCAGAGCCTGTGAGACCGGTTGAACTTCTTTACGATAGATGGCGACACCACCGATCTCCACCTCCACAACCTAGGCATGGAACTGGAAGGGAGGGAAATACTCTCCAGCCCCCTGCACTCGTGGTTTCATCTGCGACCACCCAAAAGACTTTCGGACCCACTGATTTAACGAGCACATACTCCGTGTGTACTCGGAGGATATTTGGTGACATCGGGCATCGAACCCAGGTCTTCCGGTCTGGAGTCCGAAATTATCAACTTAAATTTCTTTTTGACTGCTGTTATAGAATTACTAACTTTTTAAGATACTTAACTAAAAGATTTAAATGTCTGTAGGGAAGTATAGTGTTTAAAACTTAAGAAACACATGCTAATTCAATTAAAATTAATTGATACAAATTGAACAAATTTTTATTAAGGGAAGGAGGAACCTGGTGCTTCAATAACTAATTTTCAACATTTGGCATCAATCTCATCAGGTATAATGCCCAATCTCCTCGGTTAGTAGTGTCCAGTCTTTTTCTTTCTTTTATTTTAGAGCTTAGCAACCGCACTTAAACTCCTTTTCACTAAGAAAAGCAATTAAATACTCCATAATTCGGAATAAATAGCAGGCATGTCTTTTTAAAGCTAAAATTGCTGACATCCGTTTTTAAACTTTACTTTAAGATCTCAATTACTGCCCATTTCGATCAGTTCCTCTTGTAATATGACATTTTTTTTTTTTTATCAATAGGACCATGTGTTTATTGCCTACTGTGGTAATTGTGGCGTGCCTCGGCACCCACCTAATTCCTCTTAACTGGAACCAACCAGCGGGCAGGAGAAGTGAACTGATATGAACGGACATTCGCTCTAACTTCTCTCTCTGACTCGCACGAGGAAAGACGTGCTTTCCCCTTTATTCAATTTCCATGTTTCAACCTAAGTAATTAGTAATTCTTATAATATTTTATAATGCTGTAAATTAAAAATATGTTTAACCTTTTTTATCATTCATTTTTACTATTTATATGGCGTGGAATAAACCTTAAATAGATTCTCACTTCACGCCATAGTAATTACCATAGTCAAAGCATTCTCAAACCTAATTTCAGAATCTGAATAAAGGGCGTTTAAATGTTGAGCGTAAATTAAAACGCCATTTTCCTGGCAGATTATCCGTGGCCAATTGAGAAACGGAGAAAATTTAGGAAGTAAAATATTATATTCCTTAGGCTTAACTCTGGCACATGAAACGCTGAAATGATGGTCTATGTTTTAATAAAATTTATACTGTCACCTTGTAACTGCAAATTCACCTCATTAAATCTTGCAAATATAAATCTGTTAAATATGTAAATTCTGGTTTCCATTTGATTAAATTTTCTTTTAATGTTTAAGTCACGATCTGGTTTAATGAGAGGAACTATAGTAGACCCCCATTTACATCTCATGGACCCCCAAATTATTTTTTCACTGACGTGGACCCTTTGTATGTCGTCATAGACCCCTGGGGGTCGATATAGACTACTTTGGGAATCACTGCACTAAACTAAAGAAGTTCACGATTTCAGTTGCAACCTTAACTGATTCTGCACCAACCAGATTAAGAGAATGTGCAGCACGCGGCACATAATTATAGCGGGTTTATTTTTTCTCTTAGAAGAGAGGTTGCACACCGTTATATCGACCGGAAATACTGGCAGCATTGTCAAATGAATGTCCCCTACAATTACTCAATAGCAATTCATTTGTTTCTAAAATTTCTTGTAGAGAATTAAATAAGTATAAGTCAGCGTGACTTCTAACCTTAATTAATGAGACACATCTTTCATACACTTTTCCTCAAAACAATATCGTAGTACAATAGCAAGTTGGTCATTGTGGGCCAAATCTGTTGTTGAAGCCATCACAATTGCATAGTATTTTGTGTCATCATTATTTATTTGAGTTGTAATTGCTTTAATGATTTGCTTACAAATGATCTCAATTATTTGCTTATATATTGTTTTTGATAAATACGATATTAATGATTTTAGTTGTAATTTTCACTGTTCAATGTGTTCACGAATGAATAGGTAGTAGTTCCAAGGCACTCATAAAGTTACCATTATGAGGAGAACCAAAAACTTCTTAAATGCTAAACCTCTTATAGCCAAATACTTTACTACCGCAATAACACGTTTGATGACATTGTGGTAATATTCTGTATCCTTTTTAGTTGGTCCTGTAACTTCTTATCTAAAACAAACTTATTTTCTTTTCGTGTCAACCAAAATAACATTAAATTTTTATGCTCAATAGAATTTTCATGATTTTTTAAACAACTCTCTCTTGTTGCATGTTTCCAATCAGATAAGCCGGTTCTGTATTGAGAATTTGTTTTAGAAAAAATTTTGCACGTTAAACAAAAAACACTACCAATACTTAGTGAATAACATAGCTAAGATCTTTCCAGCACTTGGCCATTTTTAAGTTTTTTAATGAAATGATTATTCGAAAATGATCTCTTTGGTTCTTTGTATTCTCTTACCGAAACAGAACATATATTGTTTGGATCTTTATTTTGAAAATAACTCATTTCATGTCAAAGGATATAATCAATAAAATTATTACTTATTGATTTTGGCCCCGAACCCACGTCAACGTATTTCTCAAAACTCAAACCCAATTTTTTTAAAACAATTTTCAATCGGGGTATTACTGATGTCCTCTATAGTTGAACAATATTTTTTCAGAAAGCTGCTGGTCATCTTGATCTTGTATATTTTCGTCATGAACAAGATCTTGTGTTTCTCCGTTTTCTTTGGTTAAGTTTCTTTCCCTTACATTGTTAATGCATCGGCGTTTGTTATATTCTTGTTACTTTGTTCCATAGTAAAAAAAGTCAAAATTTTGACACATTTAATTTTTTCTTTTTCTCAATTTAACAATAATTTTCGTTTCTCCGTTCCACTTTTACATTTTTTATCAGACATATTTATATTGTAAACTAAAAACTTGATTTTCTTGAAAATAAATTTAAATGTTTAGGTCATAAAATTATGATAACACAACCGCGACTGTTCTTAATAAACTAAAAATATTCTAATAAATTTTTACAAAACAATATTGTATATTTCTGAGATAATTAAAAAAAAAATACCTAATTCATTTTAAAAAATAAAAAATATATATTTGTCTATACTCGCTGATAAAACGCTGATTATTATCATTTATTGGTCCATCTATTTAAAGGAGTTTTTTATAAAAATAAACTTAAGAATTATTTGTCCCACTTTAAATAAATATTGTTTTTCCGCGCGCGCGCGTTGTCATCCATTATTTGCTGTTGTTACCTATTCTTAAAAACCCCGGTTTATTACGAAAATCACTTTATCTTTATCCATATTTGCGGAAAATGTCTATAATCCTCATAAAATTATTGCTATTTTTTCCATCCTATAGAAATAATTAAGTTACCTCAAATTTTAAGATAAAATACATATTTATGAGAAATCCTGATAGTTTTAATCTTTGAAAAATTGAAAATACAGAAAATACTTAATCATAACTTCAATATCTTCCTACTTAATTTAGAAATGTGTATTGGTACTTACTTTTTACTTGAATTGGTACTTTATTTTACTTGAATAAACAGATACCTTTTAATTTCAGGTATTATGTACAGGTCACAGCAGCAAATCAGTATATTATTGTAACTTAGAATTATAATTGCACAAAAATAAATGGCTGGAGAAATAGTGTCACTATGTTTTTCTAAATGCTCTATGATAAAGCCTATGTGTATTATTTATTAATTTCCGCGTATTCGTTGGTAGAGAGGAAGGAAAAAGGTAAATTGCTCTTGCAATCGAAAATAAAAATAAATTTCATATAGTATTTCGGGTATTTTATTTTTGATTTTTATTTTTTACTGGTTTGTTATTTTATCACTATTTTGAATGTAAGCATCTTTTTTCTGTTTATTATTTTCGATGGGGAACGGGGGCCCCTAAAACCCGGGGGCCCTGGACTGCAGCCCATTTAGCCCATACGTAGATCCGGCCTTGGTCAAGATATTAATAATCCTTTCTCTTTAAAAGAATTAGAAATAGCAATATCTCATCAAAAGCACAGCAATCCAGGGCATGATAAAATTTCTCTCCAAACAATTAACCATCTCCCCATCAAAGCAATAAATCTTCTCCTAAAATCCTTTAATAACAGTTGGTCTTCAAGTCATATTCCAAAAGAATGGACTCACGCAATTATTCTACCTTTCATAAAACCTCACAAAAATCCCAAGGAAGTTTCGTCATACCGTCCTATATCTCTTACTTCAGTAATTGCCAAATTATTAGAAAGAATGATTCTGCATAGAATGTTAAATTTCAGTTTTCAAAATAAAATTTTTCATGTTAATCATCATGATTTTTACCCTCATAGAAGCAGTATTAATACGTTACTATAATTACAACATGATATTATACTGGCTAGAGAACGCAAGGAATATTTTATTTTGATAGCATTAGATATTAAAGCAGCATATGACTCAGTGTGGCCAAGTGGTCTTGTTTCTAAATTAAAAAAAGTTGGATACTCTGGTAGATTACTTCAATGGATACAAAACTTCTTACATCAGAGAACAATTCAAATTAAATGGAGGAACAATTTTTCAAAAATCATTAAAAATAATTATGGTGTACCTCAGGGTTGTAACAAGTCCTTTCCTATTTATGATTTACATGGCAGATATATTTGAAATTCAACACGACAGCCATCTTCTGGTTTACGCAGATGACATATTTTTATACAATAGCGGTACAAATTGGAATAAAACAATAGGCGAAATACAAGAATCTTTAAATAATATTTCAGTCTGGTGTAAAAATTGGAAAGTGTCCACCTCTGCAGAAAAAAGTAGCCTAATCAACTTTTCCAGAAAAAGAAGCACAATACCTCCATTACTTAAAATATGTGACAAACCTATTCCCGAAGTAAAGAATCTTAAAATCCTGGGTATAATTTTCGACCCCAATATCACCTGGAAAAATAATATACATTACCTACGTCAGAAATGATTCAGTTAAAGTCTTATCTTCTCCGAAAATAGGAACAGGATCTGATCATCTTTTCAATATTAGCAATGCCACAATCCGTTGTATCTTTGACTATGCAAGTCAACTTTTTTCCTTTTCTAGCAATAGCAACAGGCAGAAATTAGAACCGATTTACAATGCTGCCTTACGTTTAGCCCTAGGTCTCCCAAGAAACACTCCGTTAGATTTATTAAGAGCAGAGTCTATGAATGGAAGTATTGTTAATCGTCATAATTTCCTTTGCCAAAAATTTATAACTAAACAAATAGCATTAAAAGACTGGTCACCGAACGCAAAATTATTTTGGGATATAAATAATATTTTTTTATAAATATAGAGAAAAAGAGATCAGTATTTTTCAAAAGACAATCAACCTGCTCCAAGAAATATGTATCTCTAAAGTGGATATTCTTCAGTGAATCCCTCCTCCTCCAATCTATGAAAATCCCAAAATAAACATCTATACTCATGAACTACCATTTCAAAACAAGGATCTTCCAGATGTCATAGTACAAAATATGTGTTTAATGATTACATTCAGTCAAACTTTAATAACAATATCATAATAGCAACAGATGGTTCAAAAAATTCTAATTAAACGTCAATAGGAATTTTGATCCCCAAGAAAAAAGTTCGACAAAATTTTATACTGAAAGAAATAATTTCAATTTTCACAGCTGAAGCTATAGCCATATGGACTGCGTTAAAAAATTGGTTTTCTGAAACAGAAAACTATGTCATCCTGACGGACAGCTTATCAGTTCTAAAAAGTATCCAAAATATTAATAAAAAATCCAATACGATAATATTAAATTTAAATTCAACTTAACATGAGTGCCTCCAAATAGCTCAATCAATTACATTCATTTGGGTACCAGCTCACAAGGGAATAGATATTAATGAAGAAGTTGATAAGTTAGCTAAAGCCTCTCCAGAACCGTGGAATATTATTCCGATTACTTGGGAAGACCTACTTACATATTTCAAAAAACAACACAAAGTAAAAACGAAGAAATATGGAAAAAGAGCAAAAGACATAAAAATTATATTTATATCTCTCATCTTGAAAAGTGGAATAGACAGGCAGCAAAAAATAGAAATACAGAAGTTTTAATCAATAAGTTGCGAGCTAAAAAATTACCATTAAATGATATTTATTTCCTTTTTAAACAGATTCTCCTTTGTGTGCAGATTGTCTCAAGTACCAGAAACTAATGAACCTTTTATATTAAACTGTATCAAATACAAATCGCTGCGTGAAATTTTGAAAAATTTTATCTCCAACCACGGAGAATGGTCGTATTCCTCAATATAGCGAAATGTAAAACAATATAGCAAGTTTAAAAAGTTGAAGAATTCTTAACATCAACCAATAGATTCTAAAATTCCAGTTAATAGATTTTCAATACTCTACTTTCATCAATTTCAGTCAAAACACAAGGCGATAATTAAAACTACTGATGGACAGTGCAATCACTATAACTGTACGTTAAAAACTAATCCACATTCTATCGGAGCATAAGGCGTTGGCCAAGTCTCCACTTTAACAGTGATTTTCACTGTACTGAACTGATCTATACTTTGTTTTTGTTAACCACTTATGCCAAGAAATATTTTTCACTTATACACATTGTTCGCAAAATAAAATGTTTTGCTATTAATAAAACTCAACGGCTACACAAAAATCTTAACTGTATTTAAAAAAAATTAAAAACCTCACTAAAGATCTTAAAAATTTGCGATACAACTTCTTGATTTCTCTTTGGCGAATTCATTAATTATTTTTGCCGTATCTATTTTGTCCAAAACAGCTTTTATTATAATATGGCCATGTTGTTAAATTGGTCTTCTCTCCCGTAACTTCGTAAATAATTTTAACACGCTTTAAAACTGAAAAAAAGATCTCTCACCTGATGCATTCGATATCGGAATTGTTAAATATATTTTCAAAAATGTCTACATTGAGGAAAGCATCTCCACATTAGGGAAAGAACCTCTACATTAGGGATAGTATCTCTACATTAGGATTTGTCTTGCAACTCGAAAAATTTCTTGTGAAGTCATTTTTTTTTTAATTGTTAAAACTGTTCCAATTCACATCGTCAAAATTAAAAGATTCAGTATTGTTTTTGTAAGTTTCCTTTAATTATTGTGTAGCTTTCTTCTTAATTTCAGGTAACAATTTCTTGTCAAAAAATACAGTTAAGTGTTCTATAACAGTTTCATAAATCTCAGCTCTTCGGGATAGTCCTGCTCATCAGTATCATTTCCAAAAATTCAAGAAACACTAGATGGCCTGTTCCAATACCTCCTAGATGATAGAAGGCCTGGCGACTGGTTTGTGACGTCACACTACTAGTAGGGAGAGATCGTCCATCCTCTACGGAGCTTCTTTGATAGTTTTTTAAATACTTTTTATTAAAACAAATATAGTTACAGGAAATTTAAAAAATTAGTAAATTAATCATTAAATTGTGTTTCATGTACATAAAACATAAGAGTAAATATTAGTTTACCCATTTAAATAATTATTGCAAGTATATGATTATCGATGTATTTACTACGAACGCATTGCGATGAACATTATAAACACATTTGTTACATTGTAGCAAATTGTAAAAATCTTTTGTATTCGAATACGTATTTTTTTTACAAAACTATGCTTATTTCTTTGCTTTAAAATTTATTTTCTTATTTTTTTTCCAGAATAGTTACAAAGAGGGAAATAAAATTAGATATAGTTTTCAAAACAAAAAACGATATACAAATTTAAAAACAGTAACTTTATTGGTATCACACAAATATAATATAAAGTATTTTTAAATAAATTTCAAATATATTTTTTTTTGATAAATTATACCTATATAATTATAGATATATACAGGAAAATAAATACATAAAAATAGATTACACAGTTTATTTAGCTGGTTGTCAGTTACTTTTCTTTCCTAAAATTTTTATACCCCCCCCCCCCCCCAAAGTAGTTATTCAATGTTACTAATGTAGATTAAATATGTTTTAAAACTTAATTGATATCAAATTAATAAACGAAAGCTTGCTGTCTGCAATAACAGCATGAAAAATTACCATTAACTAATTTGACAAAAAAAATTTTTGTTAAACCCATACATATATGATTACAGATACATACATGAAATTAAATATATACACGGAAACAGATTACAGTTTATTTAGATGTTTGTCAGTTACTTTGCATTGCTTAAAATGTTTCTATATTTTCCCTCCAACAATAGTTATTCAATTATGCATTGTTACAAATGTAGATTAAATGTTTTAAAACTATTGATATCATGCACAGTAATAAACAAAAATTCACTCTTTGCAATAGCAGCATTAAAAATTACCAAAAAATAAAGTTCCTATAAATAACAATATAACAAGTTATCATAAAATAAGTTATAATACGCCCATGCATAAAAATGTAATTCATTATTTAGTTAATAAAGTAGGTATTTTTTCCGAGCAAAGCAAAAAAAAAAGGACACAAATTTAAAAACAGTAACTTTATTGGTATCAAATACAATCACAACATTAAGAAATATTAAATAAGTTTCAAATATATTTTAGAGGAAAATCTATACTATAAAATTATATATATATACAGGAAAATAAGTACATACATAAAAATAGATTACACAATTTATTTAACTGTTGTCACAGTTACTTTTCTTTCCTTAAATCTTTGGTACTTTTTCTCCCAAAAGTACTTATTCAGTTATACGTTGTTACAAATGGGAATCAAATATGTTGTAAAACTTCATTAGTACCATGCATAGTAATAAACAAAAATTTACACACACACTCTTTGCAATAACAAGCATTAAAAATTACCAAAAATAAAGTTCCCACAAATAACAAGTTATTGTAAAATAAGTTAAAAATATTTTTTAAATAAATCATACATATATATAAAAGCATAGATATGCACCTAAAAAAATAAATATATATAGAGAAAAATAATGCACCCACATACATAAAAATAATGTACTTTATTTAGCTAATAAAGTATGTATTTTTCTTTTCTTCGTTTCAACTTTTTTAATATAATTTTTTTCCTTACAGTAGTTATTTAATAATGCATTTGTAGAAGTGAGGATAATATGCTTTAAAACTAGCTCAGAAGAATGATCATTGTTACAAGGTTCATCATATAAAAAAAAGTCATTTGAATTTATCAAGCTAATCGATATTTCTGAATCAATTTGACGATTATTTTGTTTAAGAAACATATTTTCATAATCATTAGAAAGAAGTTTCTGAACTATTATATAGAGTTGTAGAGCACTGCTGTAACAACATCTGGAGAAAGGCACAATAAACTTCCTCTGTCTAAGTTATGTATTAAATCATAGTTAGAATTTAGTTCAAAAGATTTATTAAGAACAAGTGATTTGGAACAAAAGTCGCATTTTAATTTTTTAAGTGCTGCTCTAGCACAAACACCAGCTAAATATGTTAAAACAGGTAGATACGGCTGAGCATCATGAAAATCTTTTTCAGATAGTGTAATGTTAAAATTATGCAATACTGATGACTCTAAAGGATTTTCATTACACGAAAACCATAAGCATAAAGATAAACCATAAGCACTATGTCATATATATTTGTTTAAGTGTAGAGAAATTTGCTTCTAATAATGGAAACTTATTATGATCTTCAAAATCTGGAAAATAAAAACATTGATCTGCATTTTTTTTATTAATCCAATTGTTATGAATGCATTTAAAAATGTGCACTGAATCAATAACAAAAAATAAAGGATTGGAAGAATCAGAAGGATGTGGATATACAATGCTCAATTTGAGAGGAACAGAAAAGTTTGACATTGCTTTTTGATTTATAGAATTATTGTCAGAAACTACACCTATAACATTGAATCCTATACCATCAAGTTCTACGATAGTTTTTTTAACAACAGCAAACAATTTTTCTCCATCGATTTTTTTCACTGGCATTATATGAACTAATTTTTAAGAGGAGAAAGAAGACTTTGAATCATAAACACATATGCTGAAGTAGCAGCTTGTTCACTGTTATATGCCATCCCTAGAATATTACCCCCTTTAAAATCTAAATATGGCTTTAAATGGATTTTGTCAAGCATCATTATGACAGTTTTGTCAACAGATTTTAGGATATTTACTCTTTTTTTCATGTGTGCTAGAAAGTTTTCATTTGATTGTTCTGTTTGAGGGTTAGTTTTTAAAGATATACACATTTTGTGCAAAGTTCTGGGATGGGGAACATTGAGATATCCTGAATTTCTTAAAAATTTATAGGCATGAGGAGATATGGATTGTAATATACAAAAAAGTAACACCATCATTTCAGAGGAATATCTAAAAGAAAACTTGTTATTAGTTAAAAACTTGAGTTGGTCAATTAAGAAATGGAGTGGAATTTTTTTTATCATCATCTAAATCTGAAAACATACTTTCTAAAAGATTAACAATAAAACCAAATGCTGTAGGAAAATCATGGGAGCTTTTCATTTCTACTCTGAGAGCCAGTTCATGTAATATTTCACATTTACAATAATAGTATTATTAACTTTTACAGTAAATTTGTACTTACCAAGTTGATCTATCTTTGTCTGACTTATGTGAATTGTTAAATCTAAGTCTTTATTTATATAATCACTGATGCTTTAATAACAGGGGATATTATTGTGTCTAGCATCATAATTATTACTAGATCATTTTTACAGTCCATTTGTCCTGAAGCTCCTCTGCCTTTAAACACTCTACTAATTCTGGAAACGACGTAAATGATTTTTTTTCGAATTCTTCCTTGGAAATAATGCTTGCTTGGATTGAGCATTGTAAGTGTTCATTTTCTAATCTTTGCAGTCTCTGCTCAGGACATTCTCGAGCAGGATTTGCAGAGTTAGAAAGATATGTGGGGAAATCTGTAAAAATAGTTGGCACAGCAAAATTTTGTAGTCTAAAACGCTTTAAGGGCACACATATCTTCTCTCCAGTCTTTTCATTGTAAGCTTTGGTGTATCTTCGTATTGCATCATCCGAAAAGTGTAATTCACAAACCTATAAAATTAAATATATATATATATACATATTGTTTTGCATCAACAGAAAATATTTGTTAGAATTAACAAAAATTTCTCTGATAATTTGATTTTTTAAAAATTTTGAATGGAACTTTTGTTGGAAATACCAAAATAATTTTGATACAACAGGAAAAATTTTTTTGACATTCTTATACAAAATTCTAACAAAATTTTGATTATTTTTCTCTTTGATTTAATGAAATTTGTGTTTATTTTGCTAGCAAATGGTTGTCATCAAAGCAACTTGATATGAAGAAATCCTTCTTGTCAGGAAACCAGGTAGTCTACATTAATGCAAACAATTCTAGAAAAGAAACTAGTGTTGTCATCATGGGATTAGAAATCGGTACTCACTACCTCTAAATGTGGTGTCTTCTCCGACATTTGCTGTCGTAGCAATCATACTTCAAGTTAACACTATGAAGTTAACGTTGAGTCATGTTTATCTATTTTCAGCTTACTTTTACAGCTTTATTTTTTCTTACTTTTAAAGTCATCCTAATAGTTCAAAAATCAGCTAGTTTTGTTGTTGTGAATGTGTTTTGCATTTTGTATCTCAGATCATATTAATATACAAAATAATCAATAAACGGTTGCTTATGTCCATATTTACATTGACTACGAGCTCTATATCATAATGGGCTTTCTTTGCTAACTATTAATACTTAAGGTACTTTCGTTGATTCTACAAAAAGGTATTTGGTAAATGACACAAAAATAAAGCAGTAATAGCTAAAACACTAGACAGTTTTTGTCTCATTAACAATGCTTGTTTGGGCTCATTTTTAAAAACATAAATTTTATTAGAGCTACAAAATATTTATTTCATAAACAAAATACCTTTATCATTATAGATAAATAAAAATGAATTGCCAATGTTTAAGAAACTTACATGAAGAAAAAGAAATGAGTACATTTTCAAAGGTCTTATCGAACAACCTATTAAAGTTATTTGTAGACATTTAAAATAAAGATATTATTACAATTTCCATAAATAGAATAAAATTAAAAAACTTACCTTCGAATTCTTTGATGGAGCAAAATCTTTTCTTGAAATGGCTTGTATCCATTTTCTTCTTTTGGGAATCCAAACATTTGTACTGTCTCAGTATCTTTATAATTGCTATTGCAATTTGGTACAACGCATGCATAGACCATTTTTTTATGATCTTATCCAAAATCGTCACAAATAAATTGAAAATCTGCAATAAAAATGTTGAAAGCTGCGAATTGTACAGGAACAACAACCAAAATGGTGTAGGCGAGTAAAGTGAACTTCAAATCAGGCGGGATTACTATACCTACTATATGTGACGTCACAGGCCTCTCTCATTTCAGTCGCCAGGCCTTGTATCTAGGTGTTGCCTGTTCTCAATGCTTTCCCTTTATGTTCATCCTACGCAATTAAATTGTGATTTGATTTCTAAATATTGAATTGTTGAGTGTCAAAACAAATGGTGGTACTTAAGCATTATTGCAACTTATTGGCGGCATTATATGAACAGAAGTACATGATTCAGCACACACGACTCGGGAAATTACAGTTGCCAACTAGGCGAGCTATTAATAGAGTTGGGGATTGTTGCAGTAATATATAAGTACAATTTTTTATTAAAATGTAACTGCAATTTTTTTTTAAATGGAAATGTAGCACTGCATTATGTTGCGTGTACTTTTATGTGCTTTCTTTTTATACATTATTTTTTACATATTTGATATAAAACTTCAATAAACACATTTGTTATTCTTGAATCTGTTTTATCTCATACAAATCTGTAAACATGTAACTGCCCTATATGTTATCTGAATGCTTGAAAAATGTTAAAGTTATAATTCTATAACTGATTCAATTTCTAGTTTTAAAAAATGAAATAATTCTTGTTTAATCTCTTATAACTTAGTGAAAAAGTGAAACTTTGCTTCTGTCATCTGTATAATAGTAATTTTTCTTGTAAACATTAAAATGAAATCTTGCTTTTGATTTTTAATTAAATCTTGAAGTATTCGTTAATTCAAATGTAGTTTAATAAGAATTCAATAGGTCATCAGATATGCACATTAAATTTAAAGCTAAATCAAAGTGTTGTTATTTTAGATTTTTTTTTTTGCATAATTTTTTATTTACTAGTTCAGTGTATAGGGAAACATTAGTTGAATCCTTTTTTAGTACACTTCATTATTTATCATTAACATGGCCATATTAGATGCAGAAAAATGAGCCGTTGGTGCACTATGGCTCAATTTTTTTATAACCTATAGCTAAAGGTGTGAACCAAGCCAGGATTTTACTGCATACATCTATACAATTATATTATAAACATGCTATGTAGATATTTGTATACATATATAACTATTCAATATCAATATCTTTTAAATTGAAAGCAAAACATAATTTGTATATTTTTGACAAAATGTATTTATTTAGAAGAAGTTAATTAGAATATTTTTTTGTTGAAAGTGAAATGATTATCATGATAGTTCATAATTCGACTCTTAAGTCTATCAGTAAATGTTACAGAGAATGTATACATAAACACTCTGCATTGTGCAGTTCAAAAATATTGCATATATATAATTCTGAACAGAGTATGATAAACTTTTAATAATAACAGACAAAAAAAAATATGGAGTATCTTTTGACAGAAACTTGTAAAATTGTCAAAATATTTATTTATATTAACTTATTTACAGTATATTGTAAATATGCATATATTTGTCTTATGTTTTAAAATTCCTTAGATTGATTAACCCAAGTTAAAAAGAACTGTAAGGATATAAGAATTGTATTTTCCACATCCACACACAGATACTGTTTAATTAAAATTACTTTTCTGCAATTTTTCTTGTAATCTAATTATGTCAATTGCATGTATTTTTGGCTTTCCTCTTTGTAAATACAAACTTGAAAAATGATAATACAACTAAAATTGCGTGCACATTGATGTAATTCTTTAAAAATTGCAAGTTTCTCATTTAATTTTGCCTTTACGAATACAGGTATTTTGAGAGTTCTTTTCATGTTGATTGTACTTTTCTCATTTAGCACATAGGAAAGATTATTTTTTTCTGTTATTAAAAAATAGTCTTTCTTTAAAGTCAATTTTAGAGGACAACTTTATGGTATATAAATAACATAATAAAAAAACTCATTGAATGAACCTGAAAGCTTATGGTAGATCAACTTTCATAGTATTTTAAATTGGATATTACTTATAATAACTCTAAATAATACACAAAGGCATGTATGTAGCTTGTCAAATTTGATTCTAGTGATAATAAAATCCACTAGTTAAAAATATCCTAAATAATATACCAAAAATTGTTAATTCACAAAATAAAGATATTTTTCAAATGAATAATATATATAAATTACTTTGTAATTCAAATGCATTACTGAAATCTCTATGCAAAACTTATTTCCATAAAATGAATGAAAACCAAATACAATTTGTTCTAAACTAGGCATGTGCTACAAAACACTGAGTAATTATTGATATGTTGGGCAACTTATTGGAGCATGATACAAGAATGGTAGACTTTCGACCCTGGAACATCCCCTTGAAAAAGTCCTGTGTACGCCACTGAGTACGGGCATCGCACACGTATAATTCAGGTTTCTTCGTAAAAAAAAAGGGTGCGCGAAACACACCGATAATTCTATATTAATTTTGTTTCAAAAAGGTAACATTTACTAACACAAAAATTAAACAATGATTTAAGATACTTGTTGAAGAGCAAGAATAATATAAATTACTCAGTGGCGTAACGGAGAACATTTGTGCTCCCAAGTTGAATTCTACAAAGGATAGACGCTTGGCGGCAGTCACGCTTAGGGCTCACCCCGCGATGCGGGCTGTACTTTACTCCATTGGAATTACTCGTATATTAAGGCAATATGACTTTCAGAATGCATTTAAATTAGCAGAAAATATATTAATTAATTGTAATCTTATGACTGAAATAAATATGAAAAAAATTAATGAGTTCGAAAAACAAATTTTTCGCTAGAGCAATCAGTGCATTAAAAACTTGCCAAAATTAGTGATTATGACAACCATTCACTGAGGAAGCTTAGAAAATATTACAAGCCTTTCAACAGAAAATTCATGTTTTTCAAAATTTAAGGCCCCAAGCCTCAAAGGCTTAGGGAACTTTCTATGCAAACAAAAAATTTTAAAAACCTACATTAAAAGTGTGAAAGCCTTGATTGAACTTTGATGATTTCCAGTGATTAACAATAGACCAGAAGCTCAAGGACACTTTAATATCTGCTTTTGGTTTGTTTACACAGTTGAACTTGTTTATATAAATATTGAAATTTAATACAAGTGAATTAAATTCTAAGTACAAATTCCCTTCAACAAATGCAAATAAAAAGAAAGCCGCAAGAAGGCCTCACAACACCATTTTGAGAAAATAAGTTATTTTCCCTTCAAACATGGGTTTTGTTTATCCTAAAATTTTAAATGTGGTTGAACTGTGTTCGTAGGACACCGATTCAATAACTCAATTTACCAGGATTTAGCCTGATTTGTTTGGCTAGATTTTAAAAATTGCCTGTTGCTCTGCAAATTCAAGGCTTTGGGGTCCTAGACATTTACTTTTCACCGAATTCCCTCCCTCTCCCACAAGAAATAAAACACACAAAAATTATTTCCAACAAAGGAAACAAAACTAAATAAAGAGAAAAATAACACAAATCTTAAATTTTTGGTGATAAAAATATTTGGCATGTAATAATAAATTTTAGTTTTTCTAGAAAAGTTTGTAAATAATTTTTTTTAAAACTTAAAAATTATTTTTTTTAAATAATTTATTTTTTAGTTATCCAACAGAAAAGTTAACAATTTTATTTACAAATCTTTTCAAAAGAACAGTTTGCTGAGCCCCAGACATTTGTATCGTTTTTGAGCGATGATCCGGCCCTGTGCGAATGCGCCTCGCGCGAAGTTGTTGTTTTTAACATTTATTATATACTGTGTGATTAGCGCGCTACTGGCGATGCGCACAAATGCATGCTCAATATTATGTTTATCGCTGAGCATATATCTGCGCAACGCTATTGTACATTTCTTCGGGGTTTTCATGACTAGAAGTGATTAAAATTCTAGTTCCGGTGTAAGTAATATATTTTTTATTGTAATGTCTCCCAGATGTGTTGCTCGTGGTTGCAACAGTGGAAAATGTGAAAGAACTTGTAAAACGGTTACATATTATAGGTTTCCTTTAAGAAATCCGATCTTATTAAAAATTTGGCTGAGGAAAATTAATCGCAAAAATTTCAAACCCTCAGCTCGATCTAGATTGTGTTCTGATCATTTTGAAGAGAATTGTTTTGAATACGTTGGTCCAGAAAAAACGAGTGTAAAAAGAATTCTAAAACGCAATTCTATACCTACTAAATTTTTAAAATGGGAACAGCGACCTCCTCGCAGAGTTTTTGAAACTTGTCTGGACCCATGTGATTTGAGATCTAGTTTAACATCATCTGATTTTAGTTCCAGTCCAACACCTGATTTGAGTCCCAATCAAACACCCTCTGATTTGGGCCCCTGTCAAATACCATCTGATTTGGGCCCCTGTCAAATACCATCTGATTTGGGCCCCTGTCAAATACCATCTGATTTGGGCCCCTGTCAAACACCATCTGATTTGAACCCTTTTCTGGAATCATCTGATTTCGTCCCTTGTCTAGAACCATCTAATTTGAACCCCTTTCTAGAGCCATCTGATTTGGCTCCCCTTCTAGAACCATCTGATTCGGCTCCCCTTCTAGAACCATC
>BMAV01008972.1:20820-45730 GCA_019973955.1 Trichonephila inaurata madagascariensis
TAATTCCAATTCATATGCATTCTTGCAGATTTGAAGGCTTTGAGATGGTTATATAAAGTTCCGTTGATTGTATTATTAATTTTGTACATTTATTATAAAATATATAGGTACTAGGTATGATAGAAATAAGCAGCAGAAAATCATTTTTCTCCCAGAACAATTAGGTGACTTAAGCTTTTAATAGGCTTATGTATTATTTATTTGACTATACTGTAATGAAATTCAGTAAAAATTTAATTATGTAACAGCTGTAGCATTTAATATTGAACAGCAACATACCTTTATAAGAAGTGAATTCATTTTAATAGCAGGTAACTTTTATCTGTTTAATAACATACTAATAATATTTTTAAAAATTATATTTAGCGATAAAATGTTTTTTTAATTGTTACATTTGTAAAAAAAATTTGTTTGGTTTTTTGGAATTTAAACAAAAATAGAGGGAATTTGTTTTCAAAATACTGAATGCTTGAGTATGGTATTATTTAACTTTATTCTAAAATTAATAATGTATAAAATTTGTTTTATGAAGTGTATTTTTCAGTTACTTGTATACTTTTAAATATGTAATGTTTTACTTTAATAACATGGCTCTTACTGTAAATTTTCAATGCCTGTGCATTATAATAAATGATAAAAAAATAATAATAGACTAAATGACATGTTACATATCCAAAATCTTAGTATTCTTAGGGAAATACTTTTATCAAGGGTGACTGTGCTTTAGTGTGAAGACTTTTTGCTGTGGTAGAGAGGAAGAATTGACGCAGCCAGGGCTATTTCTGGCAACCTAATTTTTGTGGATGGCAATGCAGGCTTTCCAGTGAGATTGCTTAGTTGAAATAATTATTTAATGTCTTTAATAATAATTTATCATTATATTAATATTAATTCTCTGGAATGGCGGAATTTTAAGTACAGACTGCTTGGAGGGTTAATCCAAGAATCTGTTAATGGAATATATAAAGACTATCCTGAAAAACCTTCATCTTTCTCCCAAGAAAAAATATAACCATTTGATAAAAACCTTTTTTTTTTTGCATTCGCTTTTATGTAGTGCATCCTAAATAAATATCCGAATTTAAAGAAAAATAAATTTATTAATAAATATCACTAAAATCTCTAAAGAATCTTACAAAATTAAAGATCAAATGTGGAATTGAAAAAAATTTATGTAGTTTAACAAAATAGTTACAGGCAATAAGGCTTTAATAGGGAAAGTTTTTAGCACACGCTATAGTATCGTTTAATTATAAAGTTTTTACAACCAACTTTAATATCGACTGTGAGGGCTGATATTCAATTTTAAAATAAGAACATCCTGGGATCTTTTTTGTCCTATTTTATATGTGTAATAACTTTGTTTTAAATAAGTCAATATAAATGTGTGATTTAATTAGTGGTTCAAGAAAAACCTCTTATAATTTAATATACATTCCTTAAAAATACCTCATTATGGGAAATTGTATTATGGGATATTCTAATTTAATACATAAATTTGGTTTTTTTGTTCTAAAAAGAGAAACTACCTTTCTTGGTGTGACATTTTGATTAGGTATGATATAACTATACTCTCTCTCTTTAAAACATGTTGTAACATAGTTAAAATTTGGTAGATATTGGTTTTAGAGACCACATGCAGCTAAACATGCTGCAACAAGTGGAAAATATGCCAAATTTTGTTTTGTCAATATGTTTGTAGTGAATGTATCTTATTAGGTAATATCACCAATGTTCATGCTGCCTACACCTTGAAAAAGTAGTTGCCAACCCTTAGTCTTTATAATCAATAATTATCTGAAATTTAATATAACATTTAAAAAAAAAAATTGTGATTTCATGCTTAGTAATTAAAAATAAAAATGAAGCAATGTAGTACTAACAAATTTATTCCTCATTTTCAATTATAGTTAGTCAAGTATGTTTGAAGGCTTATAAGTTTCCTTTTTTAACGACAGTCCTTTCTTTTAATTTAGTATTGTAATGGCTAAAAAATTTCAGTGTGTATGATACATTAATTTATATATATGGATAGTAAATAATTGATCTCCGTTATGTTTAAAATATGAAGTATTTGTTCGCAATTATCCTTGGTACTTACATATTATTGCAACAATCACCAACGTTCATTATAACTCGCCAAATTGGCTTCCCCAATTTTGCATATGTCTTTTTCGCTGAATTGGCAATCGTGCTTTGTTTCATATAATGTCGCCAATAGGTCACAATAATACTTAAGTACCCTATCCTCATACTGAAGTAATCAAAATAATGAAAAATATTTTCCTTTGCTTTTTTCGTTGAAAAGAGGAATCTCCCATAACAAAAAGCAAAAAGTCAACAGAAAAAATAGAAAAGTTTTTAATTGGTTATGCTAACATTGTTCAGTAGAAAAATTGTCTTAACATTGAATATAGTTTAAACAGAAAAGAACTACAAACATATACTGTAAAATCGGGCATATAATGTGCACTTTTAAGACAAAAAATTAGAACGTAACGTTCAGGTGCACGTTATACATCGGGTATAAAAATGAGAGCTTTAAAAAAAATAATAAGGTGAGCATAGGGGGAAAAAAATTAGACTTCGACATATATCAAAGTAATGCTTTTTTATAAGGAAACCTTCCTCTTCGTGTTATAGTTCCAGAAGTATACTATTTTTTTAAAGCTTGTAATAATACCTCGAATAATTAACTTCAAAGCATAAAAGCATTGCTCACGTACATTTCAGGTTTCTTCATCAAAAAGGGGATGCGCGTTATACGGCAAATATACTTAAAAATTGTAGCTTGAAAGTATAGATGCACATTATATGCCATATTTTACGATATTTATAAAGAAATGGAACAATGTAGGAAAGTTTCTATATTTCCTCAACTCCATTGTAAAAGTGCCAAATTTATAGGAAAATTTCCAAATTTTTTCCTTCTATATGTAGCTGTAAATAAATTTGTTTTCATAAAACGCTTATCAATGCTAAGATTTAACAATAAATTTCATATTTAAAATTTTAACAAATTGAATTTTCTGTGCATTTATTTTTCCAAAATATTTTCTAATAATGAAAGGTTGTTTCATTTTTAAAAATGTGAGAAAGAAAATTATTTATGCTTTATGCCATCAATTTCACCAAATAAAAAGATGCTGCCTATTCAAAAGACATTGCCAAATGCTATCATTGTTATTATTGTTTTGAAACATCATGGGCCTGTTTTTCATGGCTGTATATCACGACATTTGGCGATGTCTTTCAATTTGATAAAATTGGTTAACTAATAATTTATAAGAACTGAAAGTCATTATGAAAGTATGAATTATTAATAACAGTTACAAAAAAAAGAGAATTGTTATCCATGATTGAAAACTTCTTACATTCTTCTATATTAGTTCAGAAAATATTCAAGCTGTATTTTGCATGTAGTTTCTATTTTTAAACTTATCACTGAATCTTGTGTTTATGATACAAATCTGATGTAGCATAAATATGTTTTTCGCCATTCATTAGATCAATCTTTATTTCTAAAAATGTTTGGCTTTTAGAGAAAGTGTCTATTCTGTTAATCATATTCTGTTCATATCAACTCATGTGCATGTTTATCTAAAAAACACTGTGATATTTGAGGCTTACAAATATAATATAAAATTTATTAATAGAATCTTAGAATCCCACAACTGTATTAAAAGAAATATAATTGGCATGACATCAAATGTATTATATGCCAGGTTTTTTAAGTAATTAAGTCACAAAAAAAAGAGCAGCACTCTTAAAACTAGAAAAACATTTCATTAAAAGACAGTTCAAATATCATATAAGTATTAGGCACATAAGGAAAGAAAACTGACAAAAACAATATTACTAATTTTAAATTATTTCAATCATCTACATAATGCACCATTTTTCAAAATGTTAAAAAATTGAAATTTTGTTATTGTCTTGTAGATATTAGAATAAAGTTATCCATTATGATATACTACTTTCATTTTCTTTTAAAATTTATTTCTTGCTGGATTTGAATGCGAAACTGAGCATCAATTAAGATTTACTATCTTATTGTGGAAATGTAGTATTATAAAATCTCTTTTTAACAATTAGTGAATATGCTATTTTAATTGTGTGACTTTTCATTTAAATTATATCGAATAAACATGAAAAAAATGAAGTAATAAACTATTTTTGATTATTCTATAAGAAAATGTTTGCACTAAAATAGTTGAAATATTTATATAAAAACTTTTCTGTAACCTAAATTTCTGTTGTGCAATTGCATTCTGCTCATTGTAGAAATCTATAATACAATAAACTATTGTGTTGAAACATCGTTTGTGATTTTGAAATTTTCCCACAAAATGTTTTTATCAAGTTGAAATATAAAATGAATGTTCTGATTCCCATTGAAATAAATTTTCATATAATGTATTTTAATTTTGAAAAATTGGCTAAAGTAAGAAATTTTTTTTTCTTTTTTGAAATCTTGTGTTGAGAAAAAACCACACGCAGAAAAGTTTCACTAATTTTTTCCTCTTTGGTGATGCAAAAAAGATATGAATGTCATATTTGATAGTTTTTATTCATTTATTAGTTTTTATTAACAAAAAATTATTTATATGATCTGTTTTTCTAATTTTGCCAAAATACCCTAATCATTCAATCTGTTCAAATGACTGAGTGAAGGAAAGAAATTCAAATGCATAGATCGCAAACAGCTATTAAATTCTATACATTTGTATATGATGAAATATTCTGTTCGAATAAGTTTAAACTTTTAAAGTTCTAGTTTCTGTGTTACTTGTGTTGTTGGTTTTCATTTGCCGTATTTTCCTGTATATAATCCACGGATTATGTGTTAAAAAAGTTTCAAATTTCATTGTGCGTATTATATGCCGCCACGGATTATCTGAGAAAAAACATTCTCCATCAGAAAAGCTAACAATAAAGTTTTGAAAGAAATGCCATTTATATTTTATAAAATAAATAATAGATGGCGCTTTCATGACTTGGCTGACGTATTTCAGCCATAACTAGTTTTTGTCCAATTACATTCAAAAACGAATTCGGTTCCTCGGAAGGAAAAAACAGTTACTAGTAGTTGGTGCCATTTCCAATTTTCTCTTGACTAGAGCTATTATATCCTCGGAAAGTTTTCATGATGTTGAAACAAAAGCGTGTAAGTTACACTGCAAACTTCAAATTAAAAGCTATAGAGAAGGCTACTGAAATTGGGAAGCTGCAAGGTTTTTCAACGTTGACGAATCGAATATTCATTTGTGGAGAAAAAACAAGACCAACTTTGAAAATTGTAATCGACATTAAAGAGCTGATCGTCACGGAAAACCTCACTGGCCAGAATTAGAGGAAGAAATAAATAAATGGATTTTAAAAGAAAAAGACAGTGGGAAAGCAGTCTCGATCTTAATTTTTTTGCTGTTAACTTGCTAAATTTTAAAAAAAAGATTTTTCCGCATGCAATGTTTTGTTAACAACTCAAAACATAGATGGCAGTAGCAAAGAATTTTTCTGTTTTCTGGACAATTTCTTACTTTTTATTTTTAATTATATTATGTATTTTTTATCTTATGTGACACTCATTATCGGCAGTTTATGTTTTGGATTATTCGCCGTAAAAACTGCCACAGATTACGCGACACTGCGGATTATACTATACAATGTTGTTGTTTTTATTTTACTCGAAAAAAAGGCTTTGCAGATAATACGCCATTGCGGATTATATACAGGAAAATACGGTATCTAACCATGGATGGCAATTTAATAGTTAACAAATAATTTGTCTCTCAATTTTGTACAAAAATTATTGTTTTGTAAACATTCCTTAAAAAAATTTATCAAAAGTTTCAAAGATGTTTTTCATAGTATGAGGAATTGCAAATAACTTTCTCACGTGTTTTATGGACTAAAAATTAGAATCTTTTCAAGCTAATTGAAAATTTATCAAGTAAAAAATTACAAAGGTGTTAATTGATTAAAACATTGACATTGTTTTAAGGCGGCTGCTTTTATGCATATTTAGTGATTCTCGGTACTTCACATGAGCTTTTTAAGGTTATTATATTTCTTGCAAAATGTTCAGATCTTATTTCTTTTAGATGAAATCCATTTTTAATGTGAAATATTTTTCATATTTTAAAGTTGTACGAAATTTTTAAAAAAAATTATAGTAATGTAGAACTATAATCAATGCATTTTTTTTTCTTACAGAGATTTTTGCACTCTTGTTGAAGAATGTTGCAGGTTGTATATCTTGTATTTTGCATATATTTTTTTTAAACATGAATTAAGAAAATTTAAGAATAAAATTCCTTTAATCAATATTTTTTCACCTCTCTAAAGTACTTATACTACAACTACAAATGCTTTTATTAACTTAAAATTAAGTATTATAGGCATTTTTACATAATAAAACAAAATATTATTTTAAAAACCCTTTTATTTTTCATGTAATTATAGATGCCTACTTAACATTACAGAATAGGCATATTATTTAGGCATCTATTTAAGTATAATAAAGATGAACTATATTAATCATAAATCTGTTAAATATTAACCTCTAAATTAAATTTAAAAGAAAAAAGTTCGACTTATTTGAGTATTAAAAATAATAAACTCTTCCTTTTTAAAAAAAATGAATAAGATAAAGCAAATATATTGGTTTTGAATGATGCTATTTATAATTTTTGGCTATTTTTAAAAAATTTTATGTTTAAAAAGAATAAATATTATTCCTTTATTTTTCATTCCAGTGCAATGTTTTCTAAGACAAGCTCAAATCCAGAAGAACATTCTGAAAAACTTTCTAAATGGCAGCAAACAATGGATGGTTTTAAAAGAGCATTTAGCGAGATGTTTGGTAAAGAGAAACTTATCCCTGAAAATGTTCCTGACGACAGAACAATGGTAATATTGACTAATTTTCAACGAAAAAGGTTTTTCGCAACCTTTTCTTTTCTGGAAATGGATCAGATTTTTCAGGAAAAGAATAACATGAGAGCAGTAGATCAGTTTTTTTTATTTCTTATAAAATTAAAAACTGGTTTAAGTAATGACATTTTGTCAATATTTTTTCATATATCTTGTGATATAGCAGGTGAAATATTTGCTTTGGTAACAGATATTATGTATAGAAAACTAAGGTTATTGAAAATGTTTCCCACTAAGGAGAGAGTATTAGAGTGTATGCCATTGCTATTCCTTCATGAATACCAAGATGTTAGAGTCATTATTGACCGTGTCTGGTTCGAAATTGAAAAACCTAAAATTGAAAATGAAGATAAAATAACTTTCTGTCCTCAGAGAAAAACCAACATTGTAAAAGGTATGGTTGGTATTATGCCTTCAGGGGCAATTATTTTTGTAACATCATTATATTGTGGTAATATATCGGATGAGCACATTTTTGTACATAGCAGAGTGATGGATTATTTAGAACCGAACGATGTTGTTATAGCAGAAAATGGTTTTGAGGTAGAGAAAGAATTGAGAAAAATTAGCTGTGAATTGAGAAATAGGAATTACCTGGAAGATAAAATCGTTTTTGATTCAAATGCAGGTGAAGATTCAGTTTCATTTGAAAGACCGTTGGCAAGATTTAAACAATATAAATATTTTGATAATGTTATCTCGTTTAAAAATGTACCTTTCGTAAACAACTTGTTTTTCATAACTTGCATGCTTTTAAACTTCTTAGATTACCCTGATACACTTGATCTTTAACATGCTTCAGCATGAAATATTTGTTTTTACATTCTTGCAAAAAAAAATTTTGTTTATCATAATTATCATTTCTGTAATAATGTATTATACTGTCAATCAACTGTGCTAAATTGAAAGACATCACCCTGTCATAAAGGGCCACCGGGTGCCATTATCATTTCTGCACATGTGCAAAAACAAATTATCACAAATGTTCCCTCTGTATTAGCTGTGACCGCAATAGTTAAGTGGCCAAGGTCAGACTCATGGTTGATGTGTCACAAGTTCAAGCCTTACTGCTATTGAAGACCCGCTGATGCACACTAAATCTGCAGTGGCTCAGTCTTGACATTGGCCTGGTGTGGAAGTTAAAAGAGTGAAATGCCAGTTAGGTGTTCTCACGTTACTTGACCATGGTTCAAAATTATGAGGTCTATTGCCTGTAGCCCTTGTATTACTTTATAGTATTGTGTTAATAAACACTCACTCCATCTTAACATATAAACAAATAAATTATAAGAATTAAATGCTGTATTTAAAACGCTCATACTTTTGAAATAAATGAAAGATTTCTAATTGCATTATTCAGGCAACCAAAATGCTGTAATTGCATTCAGAATTGCAGCAAATGAGTCTTTATGTGGACAACACTTAAATACTATGCTTAAGTACTAATCTTTATGTTGTTGTACAGCTCTGTGATGTGTAATGTTTTGCCATTTGCTAAATCCTGTAATTGTTATTTTTGGAAATGATCCATGTGTTTGCTTATGTAGAAAATAGATCTCAAATTTTAATTATTTCCACAACAGAATAAAAGAATACAAATTATTAACAATGTTTATTGATTCCGAGCAAGATTATTTTGGAATATGCAAGAGAACAATACAGCATATAAAAAGGCTATTATTTTGTGAGTATGCTCAGACAAGATTATTGCAATCGAATATGCAGAGAAAGTATTTTCCATTGGTGGCTACATATCATGGCATTTGGCAACATTTTTCACTTTGATAAAATGGATTGATGGTATAATACGAAAGTAGCATTATTTCCAATATGTCTGGATATTTAATTTTAATGTTCAAATATTTTTTAATTTTCTCCACTGAATGTTGTTTTATCATGTAAGGTTAGTGAGAAATGTTTAATTTAATATATGTGTATTTATTTATTCTCATAAAATATAAAATAGCAACAAAAGTATGAGAATTATGTAAATGTAAAAAAAAAAGGTCATGAAATAAACCTTTTTTTAAAGAAGTGTTTAGTAATAATGTAATTCAATTATATTAATATCAACAGTATTGTTTTAAACATGAATTTTCTTTTAAATTTTTATACTTCTACCTTTATATCACATATTTATTATAAAAAATGTTTATATTTTATTTGTTTTAACAGCTATAAATTTTTTAATATTATATACTGAATAGTTAGTAACATGCCCTTGAATTTTAAATGATTATTTTCTAAGAAAAAATGTCATGAATTCATGCAAGAAATTGGATTGAGAACTTTGTATTACCCTTTTAATCAACTGTATTCAACATTTCAGCTTAAGAAATGTAAGAAAATTAAGTCTCTGTTTGATGTAAACAGAATAAAATTAAGGTATAATGAATACAAATTGCAACTATATATCAAAATTGGAATATTTTTCTACATCCAGTCTCTCAACACAATCGGTGAAATCTGTCATCTTGTGTCTTGACTTCCATAACTAGAATATATGTCAATTCTTAATTATTTCCACAAAGTTTGAGAATTGAATCCTATAGAATAAGATAAAAGAAGAAAAAAATTGCATTTTGTAAATTTTTTATGTATTTATTTTAAAACATTTACTTGAAATATTCAATACTCCATTACTTCAAATGATTCAGAAATCCTAGTTGAATCATTTTATGTATGAAATTGAAAAAAGTTACAATATTTAAAAATTTATTAAACTTGTCACTTAATTTATTACCATTTTTAAATTATGCAGTTAAGTCATCTGCTTCATTTTTCATCAACTTTTTGCCAAAAGGTGTGGCATAGGTTTCTTAGGATTGATTTTTCTGTGTAATTACTGTCTTGGTATTCTAAGTAATCAAGAAGAGTTTTGAAAAGTATTGGCAAGTAACTGACTTACATTCCACTTTGATATTGACTATCTTCCTCTGAAAAGGTTTGTTCATTTTGAACTGTTCTGTAACATATTGTATGACTTTTTTATCATTTTTCATGTTCAGCTGAACTATTGTCTTTGTTTAACCAGTCATGTACTGCTTTCTCTTTAATGTTTTCACATCCATTTATGCCTCATAAAGTATTCAAAACATGTATTGTGTTTAAAATCAAGAAATTTCTTGTCACTTTCTAGTAATATTTTTTGCCGCAATTTTTTTCAAGTTGATGATTTTATTGACTTTTAAGCAAAAGTAATGTTTTAAGTTTTTGATGGTGTCTTGGATAATCACAAATGTACTGCATATGATATTAGGTTTTCATTAATGTTACATAGTCATATTCTTGTCCTTTACTTTAGACATAGTTGTAATTGTATTCAAATTAAATAGTATGATATAATCTCCAAGATTTACTATCTTTCTGTGTTGACTTGCCTTTTCATCTCAATGTAATTGACATTGTATTCAATGGGAAACATCATCTTTATGTTATATGAATATCATCTTTGTAAATTATATATTAACCTTTGGTCATAATTCACTGTATTAATATATCATTAATGTAAGCATTGTAAAATAACCATTTGTGTGTGTTCATTCATAAGTTTTTATTTTTGTAGTTTTATTGTGTGTTGACACCATGTTACGAATTTAAATATCTGGTTAAAAGCAAATGTAGTTTTTAAAAATATGACATGGCATAAAATTAATTCAATCTTGTTTAAATTCAATATGGATTAGAATGTCAGACATCTGACAATATAAAAATCATTTGCTTTGGGAAAATTATCAGAAGAATATTAAGAGCTACCTTTGCTATAAGAAAAAGAATTTTAGTTTTTACTTTAAAAAAAGGATTAAGTCACAAAATAGTAAAAGTATTGGTTTATTTTTAATGTGATTTTACTGTATTTGTTTATGTATGTCATATATACATATAGATAGATACATGTATATATATTTCTAAAGCTAACAAGAAGGAATAAGAGAAATTTAATTTTGCATATGATAAAAGAATTACAATTCGAAATTCATTACATTTCTTATTGACTTAACTTCTTTTGTTTAATGTTAATTGTAAAGAACAAAAAAAGATGTATGTTGAAGTATTCAAAAATAATTATTTTTTTTAAATTATATACTTGCCTTTTTGCTAAAAATATTAATTTGTTCAATTAAAATTTTTTGTACACTGGAATTTTCTTAATAAGGTTATCTTAATTCATGACTTAAGAATGTATACTAATGTATGCAGCTATTTTTTCCCCTTTTATTAGTTATTTATTTAATGATTTGAGATTCATCATAAAATGTAATAGGTATTTTTATATGAAATCAATAAAATTGGTTGAACTAAAAAACACCATATTCAGATAACAAAGTAAAATCCATAATAATGGATAATTTAATTTCTTTTCTCTCTTATTTTTTTCTTGTCAAATAATTTGACTGTTTGTATTAAAAATGTATTTGTAGTTATTCATTGTGGAAAAAAAGTAATGAATCTACCATTACATTCTTACAAGAATTGAATGTTTATCCTTCTGCTAAACATTTTCTTCTTTCCATAACTGTATCTGTTTAGTATTCAATAAATGTTTTAATGTACTTTTACTGGAAATATTTCTTTTTTTATAGCAGCTTAACCTATACAAAATTAATTTTTCTTTTGCATTTCTACTGCAATGAAATATTTTTAAATTGGATATAAATTGCATAGCATTTGGTCTTTTAGTTTTAGTAGGAAGCCAAAAATAAGAGATTTTTGTTTTACCTCCCTCCTTAAAATAGCATAAAAAAATAATTTTCATTTTATTAACTGAAAAATATGTATATCTCTGTCATTCTGTCCAGAAATACATCATCTCAAACCCCCCTTAGCCAGGTCAGTCTCCATACTCTAGCTTAGGGGGTCTTCAATCTTTAACGCTCGAAGGCCACATATCAAAGAATCCTCAATGATCCACAGGCCACATGACTTTCAACAAAATAATATAGTCAGGAAATTTGAATAAGAAAGGGAGATTTGTTTTACAAGACTACAACTGGTTCTAAGGGAAGAGATGGCGTTAACAGATTTGTATACATGTATATATTGGTTTCAAAAACGTTAAATAGAAGTCAAACACTTTGTATGTTTAAGATAAAAGTCCACCTTTTCATCTGAAAACTTCTGAGATTGTATGCGTAGTCTGTTTTTTTATATTTAAAATACAATGAAATATCACTTATTACTACAAAAAGCATACAATGCAATTTTTCCTGAAATTGCCTTGGATTCAAATGAAGGGCCACTGAAATACCTTCAGAGGGCCATTTGTGTCCCGCAGGCCCAGGTTGAAGACCTCCTACTCTAGCTCAATAGTTTCATTTAGTTAAATTCAAGCACTCAAGATTCATTTTACTATACTATTTTTTTAAAATTTATTCTTTCCATTTTGAATTCCACCTCTTGCTACTCACTCAGCATCTTATCTCCTTCATTGTTTGGATTAGACAGAATTAGTCTTAGATTTCCACTTCTTGACCCTGCCTATTGTCTCTTCTAACCCTTCATATGGCTTTTTTTCCCTCATTGCATTTCTGCCATTCTTCCTTTAGTTTGTCTAAGCATAGGTGCATAGCTCATTAATTTATACCAGAGATATGTTTCTGAAAGTTTCTATTTAAGTAACTTTTTGTCTTTGATTTTATTTTATCTAAATTTATTATTATGAAAATTGCATTTAAAATGCTTTAATTTTAGGCAAAAGTGTGTCAAAACTATATTTACAGTTTGTAATCATTAACAAACTTTTGTGTGTAGGAAATTTTTCGACCTGCAAATCACTACCCTAAATTTTGGTAATATTCAGTCAATTCTAAAGAGTAATATGCTAAAACAAATATATATATATGTGTATAAGGTTATAGAAAATTTTATCATTATTCCCTCAAATAATGTTTGTATCTTGACTTTTGAATGTATAGTCATAAATGAAACTGTCATTAGAATTTTTTATCATGAATTTGTTTCTACTTGAAATATTTTGAGAAAATGTAAAGTATGAATTCAGTGTAATTACATGTGCAGAAACTAATATAAATGATGCTTTATTACATCATTTATAGATAGTATTGTTTTAGCATATTAAGATGTTGGAATATCAATTACTTGTGTGACAAAAGCTATCCGTTATATTTCATATTTAAACGTGTTGACCTGCATTTAATTTTTCCATTCCAGTTTCAAATTTCCCTATCATGAAAATATATTGCATGCTACAAATTTATAAAAATTATTCAGAAAATTTGAATTATTTATTAAATTTATTCTTTAGAAATTAAGCATTTGCTTTAAAAAGACATGTATACCCAAAACAATTTTCTTTATCTGGGGTTATTAAAAGAGCAGGATGAAAAGAAAAAAAATAATGCATTTTTTAAAATTTCACTATATAATTTCAGTAACAACTAATTGAATTTTGTATGTCTTTTAGTTACAAATGTTTTTGATGTGGGAATTTTACTTGTCATTATAAACACTACACTGCAGCATAGTATTCTAATTCAAGGTAATATTATCTTTCAACGGATTTCTTTTAAGAATATAAACTTGTCTGTGATATATTTTTATATATTTTATTTTAATTATTGTGATATATTTTTGTTATGATTTATATATTTTTATGTTTCTTATAGTTCTGTTTATTTTTTTATGTTTGTGATGCATAATAAATTAAATTTATATTATTTGAATATATTTTTTAGATTTTGCTTTTCTTTTTCTTCGTTTTTGATTCTAAATTTTATATTGCAAAAAATACACAACTTTTTAGTTTTATTTCAGCCAGGAATTGCTTCTGCAGCTTGATTGGTATGTATTTATTTAGAAACATTAATTTAAAGTAAAATTGAAAATATGAAACGTATGATATGAAATACCTATTAAGAAAGGTGATCATTATGGTTAAAACTTTACATAGTTTTGAGGTTCCTTTACACAATTTTAATTCATATTTTATTACAAAAAGAAATATTTTTTAAAAGATTCCATTAGTTTCAATATGTCATGTGTAGATTATACACAAATGAAATTATCTGTGATCTTTATTAGCAAAAAGGTCCATAGAATAGAAAAAGGTGAAGAACCTTGTACTGAAAAAAGTATGATATTGGGATGGTTCAGAAATCACTCACAATCTTAAATAATCTGTATCTGCATTAATATAATTTATTATCTGTACACATCGATTCTTTATCTCAAGGTACTCAATGTCACATAACCATGGTTCAAAATTATGAGGTCCGTTGCCAAAAGCCCTCAAGTAGCTGAATAGTGTGATTTGATGTTCACTCAAGGTACTCAAACTAAACTACACAATAATGTATAGCTTCTCTTTCCATACAAATATATACACAAGCAAGTTTACATTCTGCTTGTAGTACACACCAGATCACGGGTAGTCTTCTTATTCACTTTTCTGTGGCTTCTGTTCGTACCCCAAAAAGAAACTGTTCAAGTACTCTGTCTAGTAGCGCCATCTACAATTCGTTGTGACAAGAATAATTGCTAATGTATTACCACTGGTTACATTTCGATGAGGAACCAGGAGTTCTGTTAGATGGCCACTTTTGTGAAATGGAGTAATGGGATTTTTACCTTGTCATTGTTGCAAGGGGTTAAAGCAAATGTGTGTGTAGATAAACTTCAAGAGTTATCTCTGGATTATCAAGACTAGCAATCTCATAAGAGGAGGCTGACCTCTGTTAAGATCATGCATGACCCATCTCTGTACTGCATTAGTTTTGCATTTCCTTAGGAAGCACTGCTCATTATATGTGATGTTACAAAAACGTGTTCTCTTGGCTGATATTTTGGAGAAGCTTTTCTCTTTTTATCCACTTGAAATTTTCTTTTGTCCTGTTGCTCTTCAACCACCTCTCTGACTTGTGTAGAAAACTGTGAACTTCTTGAGATAGGGAGTTATTCAAGGAACAAAGTTGTGATGGACAATTTGCTGATGAATATTCCAAAAAGTGAGATACTGTATACTCCTGATAGAGTCACTCAGGATATTTTCAATTAGATGTAAACCTCGTTGTTATCCTCAACATTGCTTTTGTCTCTAAAAATGGCATATATGCAATCACATGCCTTTTGAGCTCTCTGGCGGGGCTTTAAATTTCCAATGAGTAACTGGCATAATATAAAAACCTGTAACCTTAATTGACATAATATTAAAACCTTGCATTTATATGGGTAATGTGATCATTGCTTCTCAGTTGTTTCTGCAACATGTTTAGCACTATAGGTATTTGATTTAATAGAATGCAGGTTTGACGCTTAAACATGAAAAGTGTAAATTTGTATGTGGGGAGTCGAAGTATTTGGAACTCAACTAATCATGAGGGTGCATTTACTGATGTGAACAAAGTTAAATGTATATTGAATGTAACCAGTGCTTAAAGCTACTCAGGAGATGGCAATGTTTCATGATGAGGGAAGGTGTCGGAAATTTGTTGAATGTAATGATAACATGTATGAGCCATTTTAAGTGCTGAAAAGGAAGAATATTAAATTTTAGTAGTCGAGCTAAGCTCAGGTTGCACTTGATAATATTAAAAAGGCATTAACATCCACTCTAATGCTGACGTTGCCTGATTTTCAGCATTTGGGTTGCTTACGGATGCAAACGCAGTAGGGATAGTTGTATTGTTGACACAGTAGTATAATCCTATTGTGTATGCATCTCGAACGTTAAAACTGAGCACAATTATTCAGTAAACGAGAAAATGTGTTTGGCTGTGATCTGGGCATTACAAAAGTTTCAGTTGTATTTTGGCCTTTTCCCAACTAAGATTATTACAGATCATGCAGTTTTGAAAAAATTGACACTAAGAAGAATCTGTCCAGCAGAATGATGAATTGGGCATTCAAGTTGGCTGAGTATAATGCTATATGGGAGCTTCGTACATGTAGTTGTTGATATGTTATCAAAGAATCCGAGTGAGAATATTACTAAATTGAATATTTCTTTTTGCGATTATCCGGTCTTCAAAAGAGGAGAGGAAGGATTCCTAAACTGCGGCATATTTACAGATATTTCAATGAGGCAGAAAACAATTCCATTAATTCAGCAATGCGGAAAAATTTGTCCCAAGATTTTAAATCGATTGATTATATCCAATTCTTTATATTTAATATCTTTTACTAAATAAATTCCGAGTATATATATCTATATCGTTAAAAATTAATACTTTAAAAAAATTCTATGTCAATCCATTGTCTGGACATTTTGGTAACTGAAAGACATGAAAGAAACCACAACACTTTACTTACCATATATGAGGAAAATGATTAAAGCATGTTTCAAGATGCAACATTTGTCAAAAATTCTATTATAAAATCGCGTTACCAGCTGGTTATTCAATATCAGTTAAATCTAATTCTAATGAGATAATTTCTCTATATCTGCTAGGCCTATTTACAGCTTAACCCTTTATCTACCGACGGTACTTATAAGTACCACTCACTTTAAAATTACACAGAATAACCATTTTTATGAATATTCTGACGATGCTTAGCAGGAATAATCTTTGAAATCCACTCTTCCAAGATATATGGCAGCACGGGTTCTATGATGAGTATTTTAGCGGTAAGGCAAATAGTTTTATAGCAGAAATTACGTTTTCAGCTGACGTCGTTTTCAGTGGATTGCAAAGATTATCATTTTTGTCCTGAAAAAATAGTTAATGTCAAAATTTAAGTGTCTTATTTTTTTTGTAGGTTAATGAAGACCTTAGAAAACAATTTGACTATTTATTTTAAGTGAACAGTGTATATAATTAGCTCTAATGGATTAAATTTCCCAGCGTTGTGTATTTTTTTTATGTACATCCCTTAATTTTCAATGTAGTGATCCAAAAAAAAATATTGCATGAAAAAAAACTGCAGTAAATCATAATGCAGTAGATACAGGGTTAAGTGGTACAGGTATGTCATCGCCGTATTCACCGCTAACTGAACCGGGCTATAAAACCTGGAGTTAGTGAAAGTAAACTTCCGGTTTTTTTAACTCCGACTACTGAACTACAGGTTTGCAACCTCATTGGTCAAAATGAACCCCGTGAATGGGCGTACTATGTAAACATGGTTAAATCTAACATAACTCTGAGCCCGGTCAGAATTTTCTAACTAAACTTGCGACGATGATAAACTTTTTTTTTTATCCCCTTTGACCGCTGGTCTAGTTAGCGGTGAGTACGGCGGTCAGTGGTCTACTGTTTTAGCAAATGATTGGAACTAATTCCGTTAAAGAAACCCTTTGCCAAACTAGTAGTTAACGCATTAAATCAAAATTATGTATCTCGACATGTGTGGACCTCCAATTAACATAATTTTCAATAATTTCCCATAGTTGATATCGTAAGATTTTTGAGGACTTATATCGCATCTTATGTGTACAACTGATTAAGACGGATACTCATATAGAACACAAGCTAATTTATTCGAAGAGGGAGAATCGTAACCTTGTTCAAATGACCGCTAGTTACTTAGACGGTAATCACGAATATTGGGACCACTATATCATCCAATTTGCTCATGCTATGCGTAGTACAGTTCATGAAAAGAGAGGGAAAACTATCAGTTGTTTGGGAGCAGTAAGCTGGCAACATTGTTTCAGTGGTTGGTTTAGATGTCACTGATATTTATTATTTCTACTGGCAATTCTTCATTTCTAATTTAAATTACTTAATTTTAAAAAAGGTATAACTACGAGTTAAGGTCACTCCCCAAACATGCCAGATAGGAGATTGAGATCTCTTGCAGAGATCGGGTGCTCCGCACGAACCTTCAACATCTTAAGATGTCACGGGGTTCGGATTTTTGGTTGCTATTGGTGGAAGCGAAGGCAGCACACAAAAGTGCAGTAAAAAGTGGCCAAAGTACTAAAGTTAATGGCAATGTTTTGTACAGACACATCCTATGAGTTCGGTGAAGAATCGGGTTGTGAAATTTCGACCTAATTTTGAGGTCCTTATGGAGTAATAGGGTGTCGAAAAGAATAATGTGGTTTATATGGAAATATAACAGATAGAGTTAATGTAAACCAGGTGAGCGTGAGATATTTTTTTATTAAAGTAACACGAGGGCTGTTGGTGAGGCAGACCTCGTAATTTTGAACCCCGCTCAAGTGACGAGAACCGTACCTGAAACCAAGTGAGTGTACCATTTTAGAAGGATAAGTATAGGGGAAATGTTCATAGACCGAGGCAGTCATGTGGTGATCCTTCAATGCACTGGAGTACCCCAAGAATCCCAAAGAATAATGGGGATCGTTCAGTAATATTACGTCCATAAAAAAAACTGCAGTCCTATAATATCTTTATGTTCAGCGGATAACAACAACAACAAAAAAAGTTTTGTGTTCGGAACAAAAGCCAAAGTATGGAGCTACAAATAAAAACAACTAAGAGACCAACATCGTATGGTTAGGGTCCTAACAGAAGGAGATAAAAGAAGGCTAAAAGATTTGTCCTAAATCAGCCGGTGGCACGTCATGAAATGTCTCCTTAGTCGTTTCTGGAGTCTATTAGACTGCTCAAAAGGAGGTAAGATGAGCGTCGTGGATTTTAAGAAGTGTCTGCGCCAAGAGGAAATGGAGTTTTCGCATCGACATCAATTGCAAGGCAGATGGAGATGATGCAAAAGGTCCCCTACCTATTGCTGAGACGAATAAGGTTGACTTCAGATGGAAATGGTGAGCTTACATCTGTGCATCAACTATGAGGTAGCAAGAAGAATCTTTATAATCTTCGAAGTTGCAAATCGTCAACGACATATAGAAGATCCACTATAGTTTGTAAGCTGAAGCACCCCCTGAAGTCGCTTCCTCATTGTCCTATCTACCTAAAGATGTGGGAGGGAACGAAACATGACCAGAACTCTCCATGATAAATCTAATTTATTATTATTCAATTGTACTAGTCAACAAAGAAGTAAACTACAAAAGGAAACCCTAGGAATGATGTAAAGAAAGCAACAACCCTAAGTGAATAAGCGCACGTTTAACTTTAATCAATCCTAACCTATTCTAGTAGCCAAACTCCATCCTTAAGTCAAGATGCGTAAATCCTAAATCTCACCTTAGTAACGCTGCATTCAGATGCTCCGCTCCTTCTGACCTGCAATTATCAAACTCTAGCTTTATATACTCTAACTAATTTGCATATCAGGGTTTCTTCTTGAGAAGGTTAACTGTGAAATAAACGCGAATGCTAGCCCAAAGATTCCCCAAGAGGATTAGTTGGTGAAGGTCGCGTAAAGACCCGTCACATAAGTTCCTAGGAAGAAAAGGAGCTCGTGATGGAATGAGAAGGATCGTGATTTTTTCGAAAGTCTGATGGGAAATGCATCATCCTTTGCTAAAGACATCAGGTACCAGTTGAGAGTAGTCCTTGTAGACATGACTTGAAATCATCAAGAGGATTATTATTTCTTTTCTAGTTATTGAGCATCAAATCAGCTGCAGATGAAGTACATGTATTATCGTATTATTTTTTTCCTTCCGTTAGCAGTTAGGCAAGTCTGCATTGAGAGCTGTCATTGGATTATAATTTGTGAATAAGCAACTTGAGGCTTTTCTTGCTAATTAGAAAACACTGCATGACTATAAAATAAAATAAATCTACACAGTAGTGAAAATAAAAGCAAAAACAGAAAAAGAGGATTTTGTATTCTAGAAATGCGTGGCTATATATATGTGTATATATATAGAGAGAGAGAGAGAGAGAGAGATCTTGATCGTATTAAAGCGAGCCACCATTAAAATTTTTAAAGTGAAGCTATTAATTGTAGCACTCAAATATCTAATATAACATTACTTTTAAAAAATCACAAAAAAAAAATTTTTTGGACAGAAAAATAAAAATAATGTATTTTATTTAAAAAATTCGACCTCATAACTTATTTTCACGTTGTCAAAGTTATACGAAGTAAATTTGAAGTTCCTGGAAAGCGGGGTAAAATGTGTTAGGATATGTTAGAGAAAGGAAGGGATGTGTTTCATTCATGATATTAAAAACTGAAAAGTAATTAAAGAAAGATCAATCGAATTCAACGAATCTTTGAAAAGGTATATTTGGGTAAAGCGAAAGTCGAAACACATGGAACACTTGCTCTCTAAACTAGGGGTATTCAACCTTTCATATTCGAGGGCCAAATTAATAAATACACGTGATCTGGGGGCCAAATCAATAAACTCACAGTTATCCGCGGGCCACACGACTGTCAAAATAAAAATATTGAGTCAGTAGTGGCGTAACGGAAAAAACGAACATTAGGGCACCCATACAAAATCAGGTTTTGGGTGCTATACAACCGATTCTAAGGGAAGAGATGGTGTTTACAGATTTGTAGGCAATAGCGCACACAGGAATTTTTCAGAGGTGGGGGTTAAGGGCCATCTTGGGACCAGGCCGCGACGTTACGAAAAAGGAGAATGCTTTGCTATTCGCAGTGGCTGTCGGAATATAAAGTTACGACATTTATTTTTTTTTCAGGTCTAGACTAATATTTCCACATTTATATTGATTATTTTTTATAATTCTCATTTAGAATATATTTTCAGATGAAAGTTATGTATTAATACGTTAGAAAGATGTCTATTTTCCAGGAAAAAGGGAAATATCACTCGTGAAAAGGCTCATAACAATGTTAAGAAACATCTAAAGTAAAACTGACTCAATAAAAAAATATTTTCAATCAGATAAAATAACAAAAGTAACATTTACTTGCAAAGAAAATATGAAAAGTAAAGAATTAGAGGATATTAATAAAAAAAACATGTGAATTTAGCAACATTTTGCTGTAATCAATGAAATCATAATGAAGGCTAAATGTATCAAAAAGATATACAAATGCAAAATTCATGCAAAAATATATACAAATAAAAAAATACAATTCATGAAAAAAATATATAGAAATGACACAAACAGTTTTAGATACCACAGTAATTATACAGCAAAATAGATTCTAGATTATGCGTTAGGAAACATATACATTAGAAAGAATACTTTACTTATAAAATCTGGCAAAAAAAAACTTTTCCATAGAATATAACATTAATGAGGCAATATACTGATTATTTTCAAGTTTTTAATCATTTGTTTGTACTGATATTATTCAAACCAATTTTACGTTTTTTTTTTATGCGTTACAAAAAATTATGTCTAGGTAAAAATATTTAAAAATCAAACAAATTTTTAAATTTAAAAAAATAAGTTTTTTTACATTTAACATCCTTCAATTTTCTAAAATCTTCATGAAAATGATTTAGACGAATAAAGTAAATAAAAAAGAACTTTTCTTTAAGTAATAGTTATGTGAACCTCTGTTTTTAAACATGTACAAAAAAATCTATTTTGAATAAAAAAAGAAGTATAAGAAGTACATGTACATTGAATAATATACCAATCAATGATTGAATATTTAAATAAATAAAACAGAGTGAAATATAAAAAGCAACACTGATCTAACTGGCCTTAAATTTCTTTATTTTTCGATTATCCTTCACTGTTAAAATTTCTTCATTGCGCTTTTTTGAGTAATTATTTAAGCATATATTCCCGAATATAATGAATATTTTTTAAAAAATATGAAAATGCAGGTGTGTTACACTTTACACAAGATGAATGAAACGAATGCAAAACATTCCACAACTCATATAATTCCAAATATTCTTCTGTTGTGCTTATATAAACAGATAATTGCATTAACTTTCGAAATTGATCTCTTCATTTAAAATTTACATTTGCAATCGGAGCATCCGAATTTTATATTATGCACGCATAACCCGTAATGTACATTAAAATTTTATTCTCTTCTATTGAGATATCCTCTAATTTATTTGAATTGTTTAATACTTCGTTGAAATCCTTAATATCTTCTTTAACATTAAATATCTCTCCCGAATAATTTAAAATTAAATTTTTTCAGTGAAATAGTACATATTTATCCGAAAGTGCAATTATTTTTTTAGCTTGCAAAATTTTTCCTGTATTACAAATTTAAACATACTTTTCTTAAGATTGAATAGCCATAACATGATGAACAGAATTAATAAAGCAGATATCTTCAAAAACATTAACCGTATTAAGAATACTTAGCAATTCATTAAAATATGTTATCTCATTCAAATAAGATGGACAGCCGGGAAAATGCAAGTATATGTATCTTATTTGATGAACAGTTGGGTACATAACAATAACGAGGCATTACTACAAAATGTGTGGAGTTTTAGGTTATGTTATTAATAAAACTTTTAATATATTTAAGATAAAAGGGTTTGATCGATTAAAATATATATATAAATTTAAACACCCAATTTCTCATATAGAATAACATATCTCAATTTACAAATAACTAGTGATGTTGGCATAAATGCATCAGTTTATTATACTCAGTTATCTTCAAAACTAAAAATAAATTCTATAATGACTCAAGAATAAAGTTATACAATAATATAAATATTGCGACATGGTCGATCTTCGTTGACCATGTCGTGGGGTTCAATGAAGTTAGAGGTGTGGGGTTCTCAAATGATGAACATTTTTAGAATTCTTAATATGACTTTTATTAAGAATTTATCTTAATTTACTTATATATCGAACAAAAACTTATATTAAGTGAGAATAAACCAAAACACGTAGCCTTAATTAACACAGATCACGCAATTAGATCACTTATCAATAATTATACTATATCCGCCTACTCTCAATCTCAATAATATATTCGCGTTCAGAATATAATTTTCCCACCTTGGGATCTACGCAACGTCAATCACTTCAGATATTTCTCTAGGCTGGTACAATGTTATGTACCTTGGTTGAATGGCGAGACCTTCGTGATTCCTAGGCATGCCGTCACTTTACACTTCTATCTTCTCTGAAGTGAACTTTCTCTAAATTGCCATTAATCGTGGCCGTCAAAGAACACAGAGGTTATGTTAGAGAAAGGACGCGTGAGATGTCACAATATCCTACCTTACTTTATATCCAATGGTATTAATGATGTTAGGTGCACACACACACTACAAAAAACGTGGTGAGGTCTATATCACAAAACGTTATGGAAGACATGGTCAAACGCCGGGAAAAACGTCCCCCCCTTTGATCATGTGACTTGTTTTCGAGGGGGTTTTTTGTCGCAGCCTTCAGAATCAAGATAGCCTTAGAGTCGGGGGAAGTTCCCATTCTTGTATATGCTATTTTTGATTTTGTCGATTTTTTAGGAACAAAACACAGTAAAACTAATTATTGAATAAATAATTAGTATTATTTATTAAAGTTAATCATTAATAACAAATATTTAATTAAATTTTACGTATTATATACTTAGAATCATAATCAATCGGAAAAAATTCAAGGGCTTTGGAAAGGGGGGTGTCCGGACCCCCTTGTGTGCGCCACTGTTTGTAGGTATATATATATTGGTTTCAAAATAAAATAAATCAAATAGCAGTCGAATTAAAATACTTTGTATACCTCTGTTAAAAATAAAGAGTCCAACTTTTTTTTCGAAAATTTCAGAGATTTTACGCTTAGTCAGATTTTTTATATTTAAAATACAGTGAAATTTTTGAAAAATTCATCATTTTCAGAAAACAAGGATATCAAGCCCATCAATGAAATATTTTAAGTATCAAGAATTACAAAAAAAATGGCGTTTTTTACAAGAAGCAGACAAAGTAATTTTTTTAAAAAATTGTCTCAAATTCAAATGAAGGGCTACCAAAATGCTTTCAGAAGGCCGCGGGTTGAAGACCCCCAACTCTAAACCTCTCCAGAAGTAAGCGAGATTAATTAAAGCACACAAAAAAGTAAAAAAATATCGTCAATTTTAAATTTTCTTTTGAATCAGCAGCAACAGGAAAGGGATTATTCAATTCCATTTCGGGAATATAGCATCGCATCAGGAAGGGGGAAAGCTAATTCCGGTACTTGTGTTGAATAATGATGGATTACATCAAATCCCAGTTAGACTAAACAGGCTTAAAAGTAAGCAAATGTCAACCCATTTAACTGATGATGTGCCGAACACTTATTTGGAAGCTAAAAATAGTGCCAATCGACAGGGCCGGCTCTAGCAATTTTGCCGCCCAGGACAAAAATGGAAGATGCCGCCCCTCTCTCTAAAGCAAAAAATTATAATTTAAAATTGTTCACATAGATGCACACCTATAAACCTTGAATAACGTATAAAAAGGTGGCTTAACTATATATATAATTTTAAGTCATACAAAATAATTCCAAATTAAGGTCATAATTATCTGTTATTATTTGAAACGAGTAAAAGAAGGAATTGCCCATTCCAGCACGCCAATTTCCTCAAAAAAGGGTTAACTGATGGTGGGGATTACAAGCGTTTATTTTAACTTATAGTAACTACACCCAAAACTAAAACAAAACGTCTTCTGTGGTTCTTCACCAAATATTTATTGCCCCTATCCCCTTTTGAATAACTGACAACAAACTTCGTATAGGTGAAAGAAATGTCCATTGTGATCCCACTCCAAGATGGGGAGAAAGATGTGCAAAAATATCAAATTTCATTATTTAAGATATATTCCTGCCTCGACCTTTCAAGTTTCAACATAAAAGTAAAAGGGACATTAAACATATAGAGTACAAAATAAAGAAAATAAAATACACAATTCACAGCCAATAATATTTCAGAAAATATATCTAATTTTCTGAAACAACAATACATATTTATTTCAAATTCGATTCAAATGCCGCACCGGGCAGGGGTCCGGTCCTAGAGCCGCCCCTGCAATCGACAGAAATGGGCATTAGTAATAAGAAAAATAGATATGTTAAATAAACATAAAATTTTGGAAATAATTTATAAGCCTGCGAAATCAAAATAAAACCCCCGTGGCGCGACATCCCGGGGAAAAGGGCCCACTAGCCCAATCGATCCCCACCTTGGGCCTGAGGGGCATGAGCAGATGTTGTTTTACCCCCTCCGGTTTGGTTAAAAAAAT
>BMAV01008973.1:0-47718 GCA_019973955.1 Trichonephila inaurata madagascariensis
ATTACACGATACAGGCAATGGAGCGCCTGACAAACTGAGAGCTTTGAGCAAAATACTCTTGTTTACAGAAAACAAAGGAAGTTAGGAAAGAAAAAAAGACTTAAAAGGAAGAGAGAAGATGATGAGATACTAAAAATGCTGATAATTTAGATTATGGAGCAGAATGTTTTAATAAAAGGTAATTATACATTAAAATCAATTTTCTCAAAATGTCAATTTTAATGTTCGATGTTCCTTTTCTTAGAAACTATTGTTCAAAGGTATGTAAATTTTTTATGATATATTTATAATGATGGCTAATATATACTGAAATGAGCTTTTTGTAAAAAACTCAAAAATTTATTTTTTACAAATTTTTTATGTGAAAAACGGGTTAACTTAAACTATGTTTGATAAAAATTTTTATAAATTATGAAAAAATTCAAAATTAGCTAAAAGCTCATTTGAGTATAATGAGAAATGTGTATTTTAATTGTATGAAAAATTTAAAGCATGTACATATAACAGATTTTGAGAAAATGTACCTCGAAAACAGCCAATTTAACATTGTCGGTATAGAGGTTTCCGACTACCCATAAAAAATAAATAAATAAATAATTGTTTAAATACAATACTTAAGAACTTTCGAAGTACAACTTATATGTATCTATAAAAGTAGAAAGTTAATCTATAACGTAAATATTAATCTATAACTCCTATTAACCCTTCGCTTTTCACAAAACCCTTTTGTAGTGGATTTCAACACCATAAAAGGAAGGTGCCTACCAAATTTCTTCTATATCATAGTGCTCTATATCTACCCCACATCACACGAAAATTTCCAAAGGTTTTTTCCTCAGACTATTGCGTCATTCCCTGCCTACTCCCTGCCACCGCTTCGATTACTACAACTTTCTCTTAACCAATCAGGAAGCTCCGTGCTCCCCACCCAGGACTCTCAACATTGCAGGCCACATTCACTATTCAGTGATGGGACGGAGGAACGCTACGCGTTCCATGTTCCAATAAATAATTCCAGTAAAATTTCTTCTACATATAAAGAACAAAAGCGACTCAGACATTCATTCACTCACTCATAACGATATCTCCGGAACCATTAGACCTACAGACTTGAAATTTGATAGGCACGTTCCTTTTTTGCAGTAGGTGTTTTGCAAAAATCGACCCACAAGGGCGTTGCGATTGGTTAAGGGGAATTATGGTTTAATTTTTTTTTAACTGTTAAATACGCATAGTTGAAATTTGATAAGAATACGTTTTGTTGCATAGAGATCCTTTAAGAGTGAATTTTACCTAAATTGACTCCTATGGGGAGGAATGGGTCGTACGGATAAAAAAAAATTCCCGTTTTCGTACTTCTAGACCTACAATAAGAAAAAAAAAATTTCATGTTTCTTTTATTGAATTTAAATCTTCTAAGAACGGGTATTACGAAAGTTGACTCTCGACAGAGATTACGGTGCTCATTAGTAATTTTTTGTTTGTTTGTTTTTGAGATATTAGATTTAAACTTCAAATTTTTCAAGCATGTTTATTTTGTTGAGTAAAGATCCGCTAAAAATTGTCTTTGTGGGAATCTTCTTTGGGAGAGAGGCTTACAACAGTGTAAAAGATCATTCTACTTCAATTTCAGAAGTTATTAATTAAAAGTCCTGTCCTTTTTAAATACAGAGGTGAAAGTTATAAGAATGGTTTTCAATACAATTAAACGCTTAATGCTAGAAATTAACTATAGTGTGTGTGTAATGGTAGACGAGTGGACGAATGGAACAACAAACTCACACACACACATAATGAACGCAGTATCATAGTATTTATAATAAGTAGCAGTGGAGTTTCACATGACGAAGACAGGAAGCCGGTTGGCGGGCCACATTAGGAAGACAAAAAGAAAGAGTTTCCAGGGATTTATATTAAGATATTAATATGAAGCACAATAGGAAATCTTGGAATCTGCGTGACTTCCGTGGATGGAGGCTGTGATTGGTATAAATGTATATCGTTCCATAGATTCTGATGAAATCTTACTTTAAAAATGCAAACTGTTAACTTTCAAGAGATATGGTTACATTTATCCCGTTATACGAGTAAGGGTTAGTTGTTATTTTCTCTCGAGTCCTGAAGGCCAGGATTTTTAAAAATTTAAAAAAACTTTTTTTAGAGACATTAAAGGGAATTATTACATATACATATAAACCTTATATGTTCTAATAACATTATGAAATACTTAACGAAAAAAACCCGGTAACGGCTGGTGAAAAAGTAAAAAAAATAACACAAAAAATAAATTTCTTTTGTGATTGAATCTTTCTACAGACAGGACTAATTATCTGAGGGGTGGAAAATTGGTGTGTCTTACGAATACTACAAAAAAAATTGCTGTCTGATAGAAAAAAAAAAATGAGGTTTAAGTATATTTTTAAAAATTTTTTTCGAAAATTCTTTTTTCCCAAAAAAGGGTATTAAAAACAATAGTGGAATAATTTTTATCTAATAAACTGAAAAAACAAAGCTTTTGATTAATTTTATCTACCCAAGTTAAACAACATATTTGTCTATAATACATTCCTTACTCTTAATGTAACATATAGAAAGTAATTTGTATGCATATATAATATAATCAACGTGGCCTCCATCTGTGCAAATATATATATATATGTATATGCATAGTACTCGAAATTTACTGCATACAATGTTCACAAATTCATTTATTTTTTCTTATGAAATCTTTTTTATAAAAATAGTTTTTGTTTCACCCCTCATTTTTTTATTTAAATTTTCAAGCAAATTTAGTAATTATATTTCATTAAAACTTTGTTTATATTAAATTTTTAACGTGTATCTTTGAAAAATGGTTTAAAAATGACGAACAGATTTTACAATGTTTGCCCGACTTTTCTTACAGTTCCTATAAATACACAATCTATAAAAATAGGTAACACTAAATTTTAAGAACTGCATTGATTTACTTACAAATTTTAATATTTCATAAATTGTGGTGACTTATATTTATTAAAGAATTTTAAATGAACTTACCCATACGTATTGCATTAACTTCTTTAAAATCAACTCATTTTCGTTAACTCAAATGATAAAATAATAATACCAATGACTGATAAAAGCTGTACGTTAGTGAAGAAAAAATTCGCATGATACACTGATGGAATTACATGAATTTTATGATATAAAACTATTTAGTTTAAAACAAGGATGATAGCATATTTTAAATATAGCGTAATAGAAGACAAAGAAAGAAGAAAACCATAATAAAATAAATTACATCTATATAAAGAAAGAGGGAAATCTTTACATTATTGTTGTTGTTTTCTTGTCTAAGTGCAGAAAAATAAAATAGCACCGAAGGTATTCAGAATGGCCTTTGAAAAATCAAAGACTTTTGGTGAACAAGGCATTTGATGGTCTATGGCAGGGGTGGCGAACCTCTACGGATCAACGCGCCATTTTTTCTAAAGAAGTGTTTAATGAGGTATAGACGTGCCGTCAAATAGTTTTGTGACTCTTGATCATTGTTAAAATAATAAAACTAAATACTAACTACACACAAAGAACTCTTTATTTACAACAAAAAAAAAATACCTTTTGCACTATATATTTCTAAATGTTTTAGTTATGCGTGTAATTCAACTTAAAGTAACATTAGTGTAACTTCGGTTGTTGCAGATTGAATGACAAATAAGGAAAATAAAATGGCATTTTTAGTAGAATGCATGCTGAATTGGAGTCATCTGCCAAACGATTTCTGAGCTATTAATTATTTTTGCCGTGGTTTACTTTTTTGACAAGAGGATTTGTGGTTTGTTTAACAATATCTTTTTACTAACCATATTCTGCATACCACTATTCCAGAACATAAAAAAACACCGCTTTTGCCCCCTTTTCTAATAAAAAGCCAAAATTTCTAGATTCCCAAAAAAGGAATTTTCTGTTGCACTGGCTACCTTACCTTTTTTTTTTCTTTTTTTGAACCAGCCATGGGTTGGTAACAAAATTAAAAAAACATAAAAATAACACAAAAAAAACTTCAAAAACCCCGTTGTGTCAATGAAATTGACTATTCTATGTTTGACAAACGCATCATCAGCAATTGTAGTTCATGACGTAACTAAGGCAAAAACAACAACAAATAGGGGTGCTCCCCCGCCGCCCCCCCGACCGATCACCGCTTTTTTTTCGTGATACTTATAATGAACTTTGTTATTCTGAAATAAAATGCAAATCATTTTGATCGCTGGTGTGCCCAAAATATTGTATCGCGTGCCATTGATGGTACGCGTGCCACTGGTTCGCCATCCCTAGTCTATGGGGTATAGGTCTATGTTGTGGAGTTTAGACAATACAGAAGGACAATTAAACTTAGTATAAAAAGAAAAAGGGAAAAGTCAGGACAGTGAGGACAAGTATTGTACCTTCTTTTGTTTTTATGGGGTATTTCAACTTTTAAAAATGTCTTGAGAATCTGGTTATGGTAGTTGTAATTACGAGGTGACAATTAAGTTTTGAAATTAAATACTTCTTAACTGAATGGGAGGTGAGTTTACGTCTGGTTGTTGCATCAGCATCGGTAAGGGTAAAGGTATTAGAAAGTTGAGGGGGAAATTCGGGTCTGTTTGGCAAAGTTATCAGCCCACTCATTGCTCGAAGGTTTCCACGATTTATTTTACATTATTGTACAATTGAATAAATGTTTAATTTCTGCACAAAAAAAAAATGTATTATTCTTCCTAAGGATCAGAAGTTATGAAGATATACATATTCTGCAAATAAATATGTTATTTATTTCGAACGCGAAATTTGATAAAATTACAGAAATTTAACGAAACAATCAGAGAAGAAACAAAGATAAATGAAATAGTGATAGTTACAAGAAGAGATACAAAAGAGAAAATTATTCGATACATTATTTTTTTTATTTCAATTTATGTTTGAAGCTCCATGGAATAAAATTATTGAATCTAACTTAAATGCTCGTTCACAACGCTAATGCCATTTAGAAAAGAGTATTTTCCAGACATAATCAAAGAAAGCAATAAAAAGGCTAATCTTCTTGGCTTCATAATACAGAAACACATTTTGAAATGAATTTCTTTTCAACAGACAGGATAATAACTATTGGTATTTATGCAATTTTAAACACATTCAATTATGCAAACTATTTAGAGAAGTTTCAGCTCATTTATTACATTCCCAGTTTTAACGACCAAGATTATTTAAAAGACGGAGGGTAAGATAAGAGAAAATTTTGTATGCATGTTTTTTTAAACTCTTTAAGAGACACTGTTTTCATGGTAAATTTAAATGAAATAATGTATAAAAATCCCTATAATAGAGATATGCTGGTAAGTCATATAAGCATTGAAAAATATATAAAATCCCTATATTGCTTCAAATGATTCTTAGTGAAACTACTTCCCTTCTAAGACAATGAAATGCCAGATCAACGAAATGTCTAGGAACATAAGTCGATATATTATTGGGTAATGTGAACTCTCAAATACATATAAACTGACACATATTTTTAACAAATAAAGCCTAGATACGAACAGTATTATTACTAATAGCTTTGCAAGAGGATAGTACAAAAACGTGTTACAAAATTATAAGTATAATTTTGTTAAAAAAAACTAAAATTATTTTTAATACAACATTAATTATGCATATTAACAATGCAAATAAAATGCACAATAATTATAAATAATATATAATTATTTGTCATGAATAATTATTTATAAAAGGAAAATATATTATAAATCCATAAATTGTATACTGTATTTTACTACAAAAATAAATTAAATAATCCTGGAAAAATATATGGCACATACTGGAAAGAAAGAGTATGCATATATTGAAATTAAGTTTTTTCTTTGGCGTAAGCCAATGAAAAAACGAAAGAATTTATTACCAAAATTAAATATATGTTCATCAAATGATGTATGTGTATGTGCGTTATTCATCGATAGATTATTTATTACTTTATAGCACATAATTTATGCTTTTAGAGCAGTGCTTCTCAAAGTTGCAATACTCGCGATCCAATTTTCGATCATAATTTTCATGCACCCCCCCATACAATAATAATGTACTGAATTCAATAATACTATACTTTGAAGCTAAATCTACGATACGACTTGGAATCTCTTATGCACCCTCCGTGTATATATACATCTCGCTAAGCCAAAGCCTTTATTTCTCTAGACGTATATATATACTTTCCGAAGTACGATTTCTTCTGTGCACTGCTATCCGTAAAATTATTCCAAGACTTAGGAATGCAATAAAAGGACGATGATAATGTTTGCAAAGGATTTACTTATTCCAGATTATTTTTGCTCCTTTATTCTTCCCCCCTACCCTACTACATCACATACGCGTGCCTGCATGGAAAACGGTTGGCAATTGGAAGTCAATCGTGAAACATATGATCGGCAGTCAAGGTTTAATTATAAACCGTAAAAATTATCAGGATAAGTGTTGATTTGTGTTATAAATTATATATATGCCAAACCCATGCGCTCACTGGTAATTAATAAACTTGTTTTTAACTAAAAATTGTTACACTAATTATAAAATACATTGTGTAGCACTGATATATTTATTAGTATAATACATCAGTGTAAATATGTATTTTATTTTTTTTTTATGTCAGAATGTATTTTGTTTGTTTACTTTCAGTAAATTAATAATTTTTTTAAATAATCTTTTGCTCTTGACTTTTCAATATGCTCGCGCCCCTCAAAGGGGGCATGCCCCACAGTTTGAGAAACACTGTTTCAGAGGCATTACCTGTATTGTAAACAATCCTTCATACCATCCTCACAGCCAATATGTCTAGGAAGAGGAGAACCACCAAAGAAAGGGTTGCAAGTCCAACTGCCGTATTTACACTGTTTAATTGGACTGACAGTCAACGGAAAACAACCGGACTTCGCGCGGCAAAGTTCATTTCACCGTCACAAGCTCTCCTCTGTTCAAGCAAGGAACCTCGCTTGCATGCTTGAACCTCGGTTCAAGCAAGGCAATTCTGACTGCGTTTGAAGCTGGGTTAGATTTATCCATTCTTGAGCAGTATGCGGAGCCACGGGGTATATTTGGACAATTTGGTTGCAAACTCGTAATTGAGTAACGGAGTAATAATATATATATATAGTGGTGAAAATGAATTTTAACCGGCGGTTTGATTCACATTGAACTCCTGGTTTCCCATTTATTCATTTATAAAATGAATACGGTGTTAAATATTTTGTCAGAATAACTAATTTTTCTACATATTTTCTACGATTTTGTACTTTTCACACTCACACAAACTTCTTAAAAACTTTAAATAGGGATCCTCTTAACAACATCAAAAGACCACCACGTTAGATTAACTCAGAACGTTTAATTCTGTATTTTTGACTGTTAATCACATTCAAAAATAAAAGATGATCTCCAGGATGACTTTAATTACATATCACCCTGATTTCATATGAAACAATCGACTCTAAAAGTGTACAATATATATATATAATTACGATAAACTTTTGAAATGTGATTATCTGACTAATTTGTTAACAACTAACACAATAGGCACATGGTTACTACAGCCCTTTGTGATGGATATTTTGTTTGTCATTTACAAAAACAGGTAGCTAAAAATAAAACGATGTAATAAATTTTACTCAATATTTCAATTGCCTGGCTAATGCTGTTTAAATTATGTTAGAAAAAGCGTGTGGCTCAATATAATACTTCTTCGAGTTATTTTTATGCATTTAGGCCATATTAGTATATTCTGTTTTTAAAATGGAAACCTCACAGTAATTGCAATGAAACTACCCTCTCAACCACTTTATCGGATTATTAGATATCCATTTCCGCAAGGCAGATTGCAATAAGTTTCGTGTCCTTATATATCTTTTTTCTTTAAATATTTTATTTCCTTCTTCATACTCTTAGAAAACGCCAGTAAAAATTGCCAAATTACCCATCTCACATGATTACTTTAGCGATATACTTGATTGTTTTACCGATATTAAGCACATTCTTGGATCAATGCGCTAAAAAAGCAGAAATACTCTGTTGCTTTATTTCGTTTCATGCAAATTTTGGAAGTAATAATAAGGACTAAATCGCATGGAAAGACAAAAGAAGTTATAGTAAAAACCCTCAGTGTAGTACTAAAATAATTTTGCTCAGCAATCGCATGAATTGATGCATCGGTTTGATTTAAATCTCGTGTTAAAATGCCTCTTGAATAGAAGTTCCCTTTCATATAATACATTACTTACTTTTTATTTCTTATTTGTACAGTTGCTGGATATTGTCTTTTCGGAATAGCTCCTTTGTGAAGCTTATTATAGTTTCCGTAAAGAAATAGTTCGTAAGCTATATTAAATCCTTTTCACAAAATGCTGAAAATGTAATGTCTGATTCGCGATTACAATTCTTTCATAATTAATAATTCGAATTATATAATATTTAAGTGTATGTATGGTTTAGAGCTTTTAATAACTCTTTAACTAGTACCATAGTTCTAGTTTATTATAGTTAGTACTATAGTAAATAGAAATGCATAATTTTACATATTCATGTATTAAACCTAATTGGCTTATTAAATGAGTTTATATATATTCCGATGCATCTAAATCATTAATATCACAGGAAATTAATATATAGCTTAAGAAATATTTAAATTAACGATCAATTATGACTTCGAAATATGATACTTGATCTATTTGTAAGGATGACTTTAACAATTTAAGAAAAAAAAAATTGAAATGATATTTATGATATGTAATCATATACAAACATATTTACTTTAATATATACATATATACATGCAATTTTAATCCAATGACTCTTTCTTTATATTTTCTTAATTATTCCAGGTTTCAGGTTCTTGTTAATTTTTCTAATTGTTAAGCTCCTATTTGCTTAAAGATTTATTAGTTAATTGTATTGATTCTGTTATTATATATACATAGTTATATTGTGAATAATGATAAAGAACTGTTGAATATTGTAAACCTGAGTCAGATAATGATATAATAATGATACGTCTTTCTAAACTTGACAATGTTCCATATTTTAAAAACCAATGATTTCAGCATTTATTAATTTTTCAGTAATCCCCAGTGATTAAATCTAGTTCAGTCAAACACTCAGTGCACCGTAATGCTCCACACATACTCCAATACTTCTATAATCTTCTAATGTTATTAGCCGATATCCATCTATATGCGTAGCAATTAGCATTAAATGTGATTAGGAAAAGTTACTAATGTAACACAATGTAGCCAGATTCCTCAATGAAAGTGGCAAAATTTCTTGAATTCCAGATGTTGCATCACAAACTTATCTTTGATGTCATTCTAAATGACACCAAATAGAAAACTTTTTATCTTCTCCTTTATAGAGGAGCGAATTATTTGTATTTCATCTGGCACGGAAAGAGGTGAAGATATAGTTTCATTTCAAAACATGAAGAAAAAAATACCGGTGGGGTAAACTAGCCATTCTCTTTTTTTTTCAAAAGAGAAAGAGAAAGAAAAAGAGAGTGGAAGAGAGAAAGAAAAATTGTAAGCGACTATCCTTTTTTTTTGCATCTCATCTAAGGTAATATTGATACAAACATATCGTTTTGTATAAAATACTGTAAGATCGTCTTGTTGTTGAATTAATCATCACTCTCAAATTAACCTGATTTACAGTTTTTTATTATTTTCTTCAAAGACATCACTATATTTACAACTCTATTTACAATTATAAATCGCGTATGGAGCTACAGGCATCTTCCTCCATTTTCTCGTTCGAGACCACCTTCTTCTTCTCTCCTTGCCGCTCAATGGCCAAAACAGTTCACAACAGCACCCTCTTTCTAGTCTATCGTGTACTAGGTGTCAAGCCTCCTAGTGCGCTATGTGCCACACCGTTACAATACGTATTCCGGAATGCATCTGATTTATACTTTGATAAAACTGTTAAAAGGGACTATTACCTTTAGTGGGGTCTCCTATATTATATATATATATAAGCTAGAAGGTACCAATTCATAATAAATTGTGAAAAGCAAACATAAATCAAGAAATAATTTCTTTTTTAAAAGAAGGAGAAAAAGAAGCAAATTCTTTATCTGCACAGAAAAATAAAGAAGGGAAATTAAATTAAAATGATAGAGTAAGAAATTGCATATTGTTAGAAATTAACATTCAAGAAATTACAAAGATGGAATAAGGTCAATTTTCCTAAATATATCATTAAATTGTATTGCTGATTGAAATTGACGGGTTAAAAAAAATTAAAAAGTTTTTAACAAAACAATTCTTTTATAAACTTAATTAAAACATATTTTGTAAAAAATACATAACATTTACTTCCATGAAAAAAAATTACTTCTTTATAGAGAGAGACAGTAAACACTCATATTCTTCTAAATTTTTAATAGAGTTTGTTGACAATGTTTTTTTGCTTTAAAGTTACCTTTCATAATAAAGTACTGTATTGAAAAGTGAAGTGCTTTTCTGTTTTAAAGCGAAATTTTGACAAATAAAATAGTGGGAATAATTTATAAATCGTACACATCATATACAACTTTGTGTTAAGATTGAAGAAATTACCCTCAATCGTAACAATTTTAATAAATTCAAATAAAAAATTCGTTCAGTTGTACTTATTTTAAAATTGAAATAGTCAAATTTAATGACAAAGTTTTTCCAAAGCAGAGTTATTTTGTACAGTCCGTGAACAACATGTAAAAAATTACACATATATATATAAATATAAACATGTATTTCAGAAATTTACTTAGTTTTGTTAATTTTAAATTCCCATTTCCCACAAAACATATAATTTTTCATGTGGATTAATTCATAACTAATTCATTCAACTGGATTTCTTTTAAAAAGCAGAAATAAAAACAAAGTCGGGGAGCATCGCCAAGTTTTACCGCTGTTTACCCACGACTTTTTTCCTCCATCCCCAGCCAAGGAAGGGGAAAAAAACTAATTTTTCCCTTGTGTGTCCGGAAAAATATTTGTTCTACCCTGTTCTTCCGTCTGCTCCATATCAAAAGGGAATTCTTAGGAAACAAACTCCCTTTGGATTATTCATTGCATGACAGTGGACCATGTTATTGAATTCAAAATGGCCGCCACACCAAATCTCAGTTTGACAATCACCGCTGTTTGTTCTATCGAGTTTCGAATCGTATCTGGGGTGTGTTAAGTTTCTTTTAAGCCCAAGCTGAAAGAACTAAGCACCATTTTATTCGAACCAATATGTTCTTTTGCTTGCTTAGAAGACACTTTATTGAATTTCCTGAGACATGCTTCTGCTTCTTTTATACGTTCTATTATTTTACTGTTCGAAAGAGTTGCTGGGAATTGCTATAAATCTTTTTTTGCAGTAGACATTAAGCAAAAAGGCGGGAATGAGTTTGAAGTATAAAATTAAAAAAAGATGAAAGGCATTTTACTATTTAAATACCATCATTATATTTCTTTATTTTCTCTCTCTCTCTCTCTCTTTTATAAGTGAGGTAATGTTTGGTTGTTATTTAGAATATTTTATGGCTCAATTCAGAAGAAATTATTGTTTCTACCAGCATATAAGTGAAGAAATTTCCTTTGTGAATAAGTAAACCATTTCTATGAAGAATAAAGAAATAAAACCGTTCTTTTTAGACTTGCACCGCTGGCACATATTCACTGTCTTTTTTCTATATTAAAAAAGAAACTATACATTTGTTTAAGAGCTTTTATAAGGACCTAGAAGAGAGAAAAGTCCAAAATTCTATACTGTATCATTTATTATCTAACCATACTAACAAATCTAACGTATTTTTATCACAGGAGCTTAATAATGAAAAGAATTTAGATAAAATTAATCATCAAGTGAAATTTACTGTTTAAAATGATGGTAGTTGCTGTGTGTGACAGCTAAGAATCAAAATATAACTAAATTTTAACATTAAAACATCAACATATTGTGAAATGTTTTTAAACTCGGTTTAAAATTGTGTTGCTCCTAACGTGTTTTCACAGTGTTTCAGAAGAAGGAAATCCATTATCATTATTCTTTTTTTATGCATTTATAAAGTGAAAATAAAGAAAATAAAGAAAAAGAAATGCTCGAGGATGCTGGATAAGATCTAAAGTAATTCAGAAATCTGAAAAAAAAACTTCCAGATGAACGGATTTTTATAAAAAATAGTGACACACACATTTCTAAGATTTAAAGACAAGAAATAACCTAAAATTAACAGAATTAAATTCAGTAAATTTCAAATACTTAGAGAGATTATGCTTTAGTATTTATAAGTAAGTTTAAGTTTTTGTGTGTGTGTGTTTTGAAAATGATCTTCATACATTTCTTTTACCTGATATTCTTTGACTTCTTACAATTTAATGTTTTTCATAAATTGCCTAAGACCATATTTTCGTGTCTTCTTAATATATATCATATTTCCCAGATCTGTTTATCGCATTTTTATCATCTTTTTTATCTAATGGTGTAAGTGCATTTTTTTTTACTATTTTTAACATACATTTGATAGCGATCGTTTATTTATTTACATAATAAATTCACAAGGAAGATAGTTTTGAATGGAAATGATCTCATTAACAAATATCATGTATCAAATCACACTGACTTACGACAATTAGGGTGCAGCATATTTTTCGAAGCTCATCATTATAAAAATGGCAGTTACAATAAAACTTACAGTTTATATTAATGGTAGTAATAAACTTAAAGAAAATTAATGCTAAAAAGGATATCCACATTAATTTTATTTTATAGAAATGAAAGTTTATATAGGAGTTAGATAATATGCACAAAAGAGGTAATTTTTCGCAATTTCATGTGTACGTTTTGTAAATGGTTGCTGAACTTCAATTTTTGTTCGTAATTTCGTTGAAAATATCCAGGATGTGTAGGAGAAGTCGTAAACATATTTGTTATGGTAGCAGATGTATGAATAGATGTGAATGGGGTTGTCAGTAGCTTTTGCTGCTTTAAGTTTCATTGGGGCTACCAAAGTGGCCCCACGACTATGGGATTAGTTTAAATTTGAAGATTCTATGTCTAAAAATTAGGTTCAAGGTTCAGTATGATTTAAAACATTTGAGGGACATCGTTTTCCGATGGATCATAATATACGATCTCACCTAGCTGTGCTTGTTGAAGACTACCTTGATGATCCAGGTTTGGAGCAAATAAAATAGCCAGTTCAATCTCCTGACCTGAATCGTTTAGTGAATATTTGATACTACCTTGGTAAACACTTGCTGTTTTAAATCTTCTGCAACGGTCATTACATGAGATGAAACAAGGTTTACCTCGCCCCGATTTGCACTTCCTATTTTGATGTCCAGTAATTTAATTGGCAGCATGGAAGCATTCAATTAAGACATTTTTTTTGCAAGTAATTTTTTTCTAATATTTCTTCGGCATTTTTCCTTATAAATCTATGATGTACTGCTTTCTCCAATAACGGAATTTTCTGCTGTGTATTCTTGTTTTAAAGTGTTTGTGATAAATTTATGCAAATTTATGTGTCATATTCAATAAAAAGTGCTTAGTAAAGTTTTCTCACAAAATTTTCCCCATGTTAATTACAGGGAATTATTATTAATTACAGTTAATCAAAGTTGATATATATCCACCAGAAACGGATGATATAGGACTTCACTCATGTCACAGACTAGAATATTGTATCAATTAAACCAGTTGGTATATTTTTCGTTGCTAAACACTATTTTTCTCTCTTTAACACAGTCTTAAGCAGAAAAATGAATTCACTTTCTTATGTGACATCTTGGGTCAGCGAACGATTACTGTATTTATATTAATTTGTAAATAATCAATATTTTAATTTATTTTCACTACTTCTCCTTCGGGAGAAACAAACTTTTTCATGAAAGTAGTGGAGCCGGAATGATTAATATCGAGTTTTTAAAAAAGGGACTTTTTTGGTGACGAGAGTTTAAAAAAAAAGGAGTTTTCTATTAAATTTCTTCTTTTAGTTCATTTTTTAAACAGCTGCTTCATGACTTGCTTATTTTATAAGGAAATATCAGTATTCCTCACCTAGAGTGTTAAGAACCAAATAAGTTTCAGTAAATTATTTATGATTCTAAGTATAAAAAATAAATTTCAATCTTTATATAACGACGAAGCACTTTCTCACCTAAACTCTTTCATAAACTCAGGACATTTGCATATTTCTAATATAGTACACAGCTTTCAATAAATGCTTTTTTAATTTCTTAATTAATATTTTTCAAATTTTAATAAATGAATGAAATGTACTCTAAAAAGTAAATCTACAATATTCAAATGGAGCACCTGTCATTAATTGAGAATTCAAGCATAAGAATTTACATGTTATGAGAAGTAATATTTATTAAGGTCTTAAAAAAGTACGAAAAAAAAGTCAGATGCAAATGTACATTTAAAAATTAGAAACCAAATCTTTGATTGATTTAAATTTAATTACCTACAACAAATAAATATCCATACGACCTATAAAATGATACAGACCATATGAATAGATAAATATAAATTGCTTTAGCAATTTTGTTACTTAAGGTATCCGACTACGTTCGTAACCGTGATTTTGCAAAAGAGCTTAAATGGATAATTTTCATGATATTTAGTGTCACATAGATTAGAATACAAGTATAAAATTGTTTTAAGGACATTTTGACAAAAAAAACTATTTAAATACAATATTTTGGCAAAAAATTAACTTAGAATAATCTTTTTTCAAAATGTTCTCCTTTTGTGAAAAATACTTCTATTATAATAATATTTTGCCTGTATATAGCTCAGACCTCTCTGCAGAGGTTCAACTAGAATTTTTGAAATATAAAACTTAAAAGTGGGTTTATCCATATTTTACGACAACAGAGAGGAGCAATTTTAAGGAAATTTTACTAAAATATAAGTAATATTGCAAGACGCTTATAGTTTATAAAAATCGTTTTCTTTTCCTTGTCTAATTTCTTTCAATTAATCGTTTGTAGATCTAATTTAAGTCACCAAGATTTGTTAAAAGAATTCCATGGAAAGTAATTGTCTATCAAAATATATATTTAAATTTTTGTAACCCATCCACTTTCTAGAAAGATATGGAATTCTGAAAAACAGGATCTTACTTAAAATGTCTTTTACATGGCCAGGCCATATTTTCACTCTTCTTTCCCAGAAGACTCTTTACGAGCTTTGAGCTAATAAAATCCTAATTTGGCAACCGAAAAACACTTGGTGCCAAATTACATCAATAGCTCATTTATCTTTGATAGACATCTATATCCAATGCAGTGGCAATAATTCACCAAGTTCACGATAAATAAATAAGGATTGGTTAAGGTATCTGACTACGTTCGGAACCGTTATTTTACAAAAAGCACATAAATGGATAAGTTTCATGATATTTAGTGCCTCTTAGATTAGAATACATGCATGAAATTGTTTTAATGACATTTTGACAAAAAAGGAGAACATTTTTTCATAAAAGGAGAACATTTTGAAAAAAAAGGGTTTTCCCAAGATTTTCGAAACATTGTGTTTAAATTCGGCAAAAAACAATTTTAAAACTTTCAAAATGATCTCCTTTTTATCTTCTATTATAATAACATTTTGACTGTATATAGCTCAGACCTCTGTACAGAGGCTCAACTATGATTTTTGAAAAATTCACATTATTTTCAGAGTTACAACCCATTGAAACAATGATCGGCGTTTTTTTCTTAAAATTTCTCCCCTCTGTTGCCGTAAAACATGGATAAACCCACTTCGAAGTAATATATTTCAAAAATTTTAGTTGAGCCTCAGTACAAAGGTCTGAGCTATATACAGTCAAAATACTATTATAATAGAAGCATTTTCACAAAAGGAGAACATTTTGAAAATGGATCATTCTATGTTAATTTCTTGTCAAAATATTGTACTTAAATAATTTTTTATTGTAATGCTATTCTTAAAACACTTTTATATACATTTTCTAATCTAAGTGACACTAAATATCATAAATATTATTTATATGCTTTACAAAATCACGGTTCCGAACGATATACACTCAAAATAAATATCGATTATATTTGACTTAAGTAGCATAACAAGACAAAAATGATATAATTATTGGGTAAATGTATCTCTGATATATAAAATCAATAGATGAAATTTTTTTTTCTAATTGAAGAAAATAAATTTGCGGTACGAAGTTTGTTATGATTTTGAAGAAATAAGTACTTATTAATACAAAATAACATTTAAAAAGAAACACATGATTACATGCATTAGTATTAACAATTCATTAGATAAACTATTAACTGCCGTATTGTCCATGTAGTGTATTTTTCTACACACGAAGACATGAAATGAGTTTGCGAAAGCTGAAATGTTATTTTAACGCTTCTTTCATGTTAATGGTTATTTTCGGTAACCCCATGACAATCATTAAACCAAAGTTTAACTATTCTTCAAAGGGCTAATGAGACACTGAAAGCTATTTTGTGACACATGAATTGGCTTAAAGTCCTTAAGCATCTTGGTCACAGCAATTTTCAGAGTCTGGTTGGCCAGACATCTAATCCATTAGATTTATAGTGATGTGAAAAGAAGTTTTAGGTCATATAATAAAACTAAACTTTGAGTATATATCTTGATCTATTGCTTAGAGTTTTTTCTTTTTATTTAACATTTATTTTGAAGCAAATATTCCTTTTTGTTCTTATGTAAATTGAAATACATAGACGTAATAATTAAAGTTATTTGAAGAAATGTTAACTCAATATTAAATGTTAGGGAATATATTTAACTAAGGTATCCGACTACTCGCAACAATTGTTTGTTTTAAAAAATGGAGATATGGGGATTTTTTTTTGTGATTTTTAGATTTATTTAGTATATTTTAAGGAAAAAATCGTAAAAATGAAAACAGAAAAAAAAATTATTACTATTAAAAGGGGAAAAAACTGGTGAAAATGTACAACAAATTGCATAAACGGGGCCCTCTCTATATAAAAATGTTTTGAACAAATTTTCAATTTTTCAGTTTTAATGTGTTACTTTGTTATTCATGTTTGAAATGACCTTAAGGATAATAGATATTTTCATTTTTACAAAAACTGGAGCACTCTATCTTAGTTACTATATGAAATTGCTTACAAAAACAGTGATTATATTCACATAAAGGACTGTAAATTTTTAAATAAAGCAGTAATTGATAAATATAAAGAATAAAACACTTCTACTGTTATACAAAACATTCACACAAAATTTCAGCAAATTATTTTCAAAACTTTTTGAGCAGTCACTGTGCCTTTTGCGCTTTTCGAAAAAAAAAACACATTTCGAGTAAACAGCATTTTAATGTTTGACATCTTGTGTTAAGTTATGGCATCTTCTTTTATTAAAACACTTGTAGTTTTGTTCTAGTGAGTGGAAAATAAAAAGCTTGATATTTTTATTAAGCTAATAAGATGGTCTATAAAATAAAATTATTAAAAACTTTTGTGTCAATTTTTGAAAAAAAATCATGATTTTAGGGTAGTTAGATACCTTAATTAAATTTATTAATTTTTCTTTTATATACTGAATTCATCTTCATGAATGTTTTTTTACTTATTTTTTTTAAATACTCCCTTTTTATTTCTTGAAAACCAAGCAAATAAACGGATCTTAAGTACTTTGAATAAATTAAATCCTTAAAATAATACACAAATCAGTCAAATAAATTTAAGTTAGAAACTAATTGCATTTAAATTAAATAAGAAAAAAAAAGTAATCGTAATAACATCCAAAAATGCAAAACTTGCTGCACTCACAGCCATATTCGACAAAAACAAACTTATTTTTTTAAAAAAAATCTGTCACTCATTAGGTTTACAGAAAAGCTCTAAATTCTTCATAAGCACTTGTGTTTTGTACAAAAATACATGTTACTAATGTATGTAAAAGAAAAAAATTTATGCTAGTTAATAGTCCTATTAGCCTTCATTTAAATCAATTTAGACTAAATAAGATGAACACTAGTTGGTATACCCGTTCATCACAAATATGAATTGAAAAATAAAACAAGGGAGATTGAAGAATAAAAGAATTTTTAATGTGTTAATGCTAAGTTATTTGAATATTAAACAACAACAAAAAGACTTTTTTTAGCATAGCTCTGCTCACAACGAAAGATCATATTTGCAAAATCTAAGTCTATAGGTCTAATAGTTAAAAAGTGGGATTATTTTTGTATACATAACATCCCCATAACACCCATGAGGGTCGACTTTTGAAAATCCACTACTTAGCTGATCTCTGCTCAGCAAAAGTTACATGCTTTCTAAATTTCAAGGCGATAGGTTTAGTAGTTCATAAAAGAGATTTTTTTAATGTGAAAAGCCCACACTACCCTCCTTGGATGTCAATTTTTGCAAAATCATTTCTTAGAGAGTTTATACTACTTGAAAGAAACATGCCCGTTAAATGTCTGTTGTTCTAATAGTTCGAAAATGGGATTATCTTTTATTTATAACGTCACTTTTCTCCCTCGTAACCCCCTTGAGGCTGAATTTTTGGAAAAGCTTATTTTGTAGCGGTTCTCTACTCCCAGGAAAGAACATACCTGCCAAGCTTCAAATCTGTAGGTCTATTAGTTAAAAAATAGTATATATCTATCTATAACGACACTTAACGCCTCGAAACACCACTAAGGGTAGATTTTAATTAAACCCCTTCCTTAGTGGATCTCTACTCCATGAAAGGAACATTCCAGCTAAAGTTCAAGTCTGTAGGTCTAATAGATCAAAAACAGGATTCTCTTTTATCTGCAACTTCCCTTTAACGACTCGCCACCCTGTCATGAAAAACCTCTTTTGTATTGAATCTCTACTATATGTAAAGCACACTTGAACCAAATTTCAAGTCTGTAGTTCTCATAGTTCAAAAACGGTAATATTTTTCTATAACAGCAATTAACCCGTCGCGCGAACCCCCTTTTGGGGTTAATTTTCACAAATCCTATTTCTTAGCGAATATCTCCTCCTTCAGAGAATCACGCCTACCAAATTTCAAGTATGTAGGTCTAATAGTTCCGTGGAAACCTGATAAGTGAATGAATGGTTAAGTGAACCTCTTTCCTGATTTATATGCGTATATAAAATATTGGATCATCACAATTATAAATACAGCCCTTCGGAAAAACTACTGCATGCAATGTTCAGATCTATCACATTTGGAACGAATAATGGCGTCAAACAGAGTATTGTAAGAACAAAATGTTTTATTTGCCATTGAATTGTAACTGAATTACATGAAACTAGCTGTGAATAGTTAAGTATACACATAGTTTATAATCTAATTGCAAGTAATTATCATTTTTCGATATCCAGATACAATATTTCGGCTGATACTTAAGGATATATTCTTTCAATGAGGAAGGAAAAATAAATGTATTTAACTATCTCCAATATTCTAATGACTACATATTTTGTAAAACACAATATCTGAAAGAAAAGAAATATTGAATGAAAGAGAAGTATCTATGACAGTGCTTCTCAAACTTTCATTATACGCCACCCACTATTCAATCATAATTTTCATCGTGCCCTCCTCCATACAACAACACTGTATTGAATTAAATAATACTATACTTGCACACTAAGAACTTATGTGCCACTGACGTATATAAACGTCTCTCTCAGCCAAAACATTAATTTTCTGGACGTATATATACGTCTTTCTATAGTTCAATCTTTTCTGTGCAGTGCTATCCATAAAATTATTCCGAAGGTTTTGGAATGTAATAAAAGGACCTTGGTAGTGTTTGTAAAGGATTTACTTATTTCAGAGAACTTGCTTATTTATTTCTTTTCTCCTCCCCCTTCCCCTAAAAAAACATCAAAATACGCTCGTCTACGTGGTAAACGGTGGAGAGCGAATCACTTAACTTTTAATCGGCATTTAAGGAATTAATTATAAACCGTATAAAAATTACCATGATAAGTGTTAATACACAAGCCCATGGAGTCACTGATAATTATCAAAATTGTTCTTAACTTAGTATTATTAAATAATTAAAAAAAATATATACATTGTACAGTACTGATACATTTATACGTGTATTATATCAGTGTAAATGTGTATTGTATATTTTATTATATCAGAAATTATTTTGTTTGTTTACTTTCAGTAAATTAATAATTTTTTAAATAACCTTTCAGTTTCGACTTTTAATAAGCTCGCGCCCCCCTCATAGAGTTATCACGCCCCCCAAGGGGGGCGCGCCCCACAGTTTGAGAAACGCTGATCTATGAATTAAAAAAACCATATGTCTATTATTCATTCAATGCAGTCAGTTTATACAAGAATAATAACTAGGCTATTTAATCGTATGAAATTTGTACCCAATATCCAGCTTAGTATGGAATCAAACACTGGTATATTGAACACCTTAGTGTAGTCTCCCCTCTTTCTTTTTTATATCTTTTTAATGAGCACATGCGAAGATAGAACAATAAACATAATTACTGAAACAAACTTTCTTTAATGAAAATAATTTTTTTAAAGCAGAATCCCTAATATCTTATTCTCTCGCTTATTCAGTTTTTGAATGAGTTGTTACTCCTCTGTTGTAATGAGCTAAAAAGAAGTAACTAGAATATTTAATTATAACTACGTTGTTTTGAAACGTGATTTCATAGAAAATCAACACTTGAGAATCGAAACTAATTTTTTATTCAAAAGAAACACTATTAAAATGCTTAATTAGAAGCAACATAATAATTTAAACAAAGGAAAAAAACAATTCTTATGTATATCAGCAAATTATACTTTTACTGCAAAGTAATTTAATTAAGAAAAACAACCGTTACATTTATTTAGAATGCTAATTGTTAAAGGTAATTTAAATTTATTATTCTTAGTAAAATTTTTTCAATAAGATACACAAATAACAATTCTCGGAAGTATTTGGAAAATTGCCAATCTGAAGCTCATATATTTTTAGCTAAGGATATCTCTAACACTACCTAACTCTAAATTATGTTGATTTTACTTTAAATATAGAGAAGAACCTATATGCACGTACTAATTATATATATATATATATATATATATATATATATATATATATATATATATATATATATATATATATATATACTTTTCATGATTGCAATACGAGTAGATATAAAATTGCTAATTATTTCTGAATATATATATATATATATATATATATTTTTAATCATTTTATACATAATTTATTTTTTATTCGAACAAAAACATTCCAAAAAATCTGAAAAAAAAAAATTGTAACGAAATAAATTTAAAAATATGTTTTTATTATACATAAAAACTATTTTATATGACAGTTTGAGATTTTTTTTTTTAATTTGAAAGTATATATACAATATAATTAATTTAATGTTATTTAAAATTTACAAATAAAATAATGCTTGATGGTATTATTAAATAAAACAAACCATGTAGCTTGAAAAAGAGTTTAATTTCTTTATGAGAAGGAATATTTCATTTAATTATGTTAAAAGCCATTATCAATATTTCGTTTGAATTTATTATTTAAGGTTTTACCTAAAAATATATAAAAAAAAATTGTCTTTTTCAGCTTTTTTGCTTCGAGTACATCGATTATTTCAATTTCAATTAATGCAATACTTAATAATATTGATTGAGATACAAAAAGGTTGAAAATACTATATAGTATATATATACTTAATATTATTAACTAATTATATTTAATAATAAAAGAATAATTATGATTTTATTTTTAAATTTTTAAAAATCACATTGAAACTTCTTAACAGCATTAGAAAACAATTCTTTGGGGGTGAGGAAAGGCATATTACATGTTTTAAATATTTTCAAACACTCTTGATTACAAATTCTATATATAGCGCTACGCTTAACAATAGACATAGACAAGTTTAAGTTTACGAAAAAAAAATTGCTAAAGTTATGAAAGGTAGTCCTCTTTTTAGAAAGTCCTTAGTTTAGGAAAAAAAGTCTTAAAGAAAATAAATTTATTCAAATATGTTCTATTAAAGATGATATCGAAGTATTTTAATGTCTACAGCTTGTGAACAGGGATAGTGTAAATCGATATCTGCAGAAAACATTTTAACTCATGATAACTTTAAAATAATTCAGAAATTATATTTAGAATTATTATTTTCTAAAGACAAAATTCCTTATAAAATAGTTTTGCTTGAAATGTGCTTACAGTTTACATTTATTATCATTAAATATATATATATATGCGTGTATGTATGTGCATTGTCAGGAATTTTATTAATGTTTTTTCTTTAAATTAATATAAATATAGGCAAATACACGCATATATTATATCAGTTAAACCCTCATGTGTAAAAGTAATATCTATTTTTCAAATAATGCTTACTATAGAAATGAAGTCATATTTCATTGTGTGAGTTTCTACTTGAGAAACAGTAAAAACGATGAGTTATGAAAAATGTGAGGTTTTGAAAGGGCAAAGTAACTTTCGTTCGAGCTTTCAAGGAAAAAAAGAAGACTAGTTTTTTTGTCTAACAGCACAAACTACGCTTTAAGTAATAGTTTTACTGTATGAAAATATTGCTGTTTAATAATTTACTTGTTGATTTCCACGAATATAAGATTATCTTTATCCTCAAAGAGTTCCCATCAACTTAGAACATTATATATCATTAAACATGATACGCTTACATTCTAAATTCCAATGCTTATAATAAGCATAAAAACAAGGAAATAATGCAAAAAATCAAACGCATTGGAACTGCAACTGTAATCAGATTGGTTTGTGATTACAGTTTTGAACATAAAATTAGAGGCAGAAATGTTTTTTTAAATATTTTCCTTATTTGTCATATCAAACATTTTCTATTCGATAGCACTTTTTTTTTTTGTAATCTTTACATTAAAACTTCAGTAAACTATGAACAAAATTTAAATGAAATTTGCAATACATAAATGTAATAAAAAGTGCTTATATATATATATATGTATATATAATGAAATATGAAATAAGGATAAATTAAATTAATAATTAAGTTCCATGTCTTACCTCTTCTTCTGTTACATTGATGTAGAAATGCTGATATGGACCTGGTATATGTAAAAGCCAATGAGCTGCCCATGAATGTTGATCACTCGTTACGGTTGGATTCATATCAAGAATCACATGCATGCCACGATCATGAAGCTCCCTTATCATTTCTTGGAAATCTTCAAGTCTTCCAAGGTGTGGATCAATGTTGGCGAAATCGATAACGTGTTCATATTCCAATGGATAATCCAGAGCACTAAAAATGGAATTCAAACGAACAATGTCCACGCTCAAATTCTGAATGTAGTCCAAGCGCTCGATTAAACCTTTCATGTCACCAAACCCATCACCATCGGTATCTTGGAACGAAGCTGGAAATATTTCGTAGATGACAGCTCCTTGCCACCACTGATTGGCGGGAGGACAGTTTCTGGAAAGAGCGAAATACAGACCAGCCACTAAACAAGCTGATATTAAAAGGACGAGAAACAGACTGAACAGCAAGCATGCCAGACTTGAAAATGGCCAATATCTCTTGACTTGAATGTAGGGATCTTGAGTTGTGTCTTGTGGTGCACCTAATGGACGATGCTGAATATGGGAATGTGGATCGTGATTTGTTTGCTTTTTGCTTGGCGAAGATTTGAAGGTAGGTAATTTGGCTTTGTTCCTAAGACACTTAGGACTTAAGTCCACATGTTCCTGGTCTTGGAGAAGATGAGTGGAGCTCTCTGGTTCAACACCAACATCGCTGTCTTCGTCAGCACTAGACGCTGCGAATGGTTCCTTTAAAGGGAAGGTGTTGGGTGAAGAGTCTGTTTTCGAATTTTTCGTAGATTTGTGGTGGTTCGGTGAGATGTGATTTAAAAAAGGTTGTACCTCTTCTTCTATCTCTTCTAAGACACTGGATTCTTTTTCCTCGCTCATTCCGTAGTTGTGATGTCCGTTCATGATAATTGTGCAATTATCACTGATTGGTTTCGGATCTGGAAGTTCTATAAGGACTTCCGATTTTATCTTGTGGTATGATGCATCGTGAACGATATTGTTTAAAGCCGTCATGACTTAAATGTAGTGTGTCCAAACTAATGCCTTGACTCTTCCTTTTCAACCTGAGGGAAAAAAATTAAAATAGCTTTAATAAAGAAACAAGTAATAATTTATTATTTTTTAAACAGTATAGCAATATTATTTATAGTCTTACAGGGTTTCACAATTATCACAATCCGATATCTGGTCCTCATAAAAATATATAGGAACTTAAATGTTTTGTCCATAGTATTTTTCTAGTGTTCTCTTTTAATAGGAAATTTATAATTTCATTTTACAAACCTCACCTTTTATATTCTCGTTTACAGCAGAAAAATGAATAATTTTCCGCTTGTTCAATATTACAAAAAATTAAGCCTAATTATATAAAACGAATACAAGTGTATCATATGCTTTTTCAAGTTTACTTAGAAGGGTGATTGTGCTGTTTAACATAAATAATATTGTAAATGATTTGAATAGTAATGAGGGGCTGTGTCGTTCACAACAGTAATAATTATACTTTCCCAAGAATGACAAAAAAATAACAGAAAGTATTCCAAATTCTAATAAAACAAGCAAATTCAAGGTGAATGTGTGCGAATACATCTCTTTATGATTCTTCGTCCAATAAAGAAAGTACATATAGTTTCATTCACATGGGCGGGTTTCACAACAAAAAATCCAAGTATTTAAGACATGATCAAGTTAATTTAAGACACTTGATACTTAGTCCTTACAACTTACCTGCCCTAGTTTGCACAAGGGCATGATTAAGAGACGATTCCCTCTCATGACCCAAGACCACATCTCTTTCTTTACAACTATCCCGCTGACATATCAATAAATATGTATAATTATAAATATATATATTCAATTCAAATAAAAAAATAATAATTAATTTCCATACAGAACTGTATTAGCTTAGAACCTAGAGTTATTTGCTATACATGTCATTAACAGGAAGTTTACAAGTAATAATAATCCACTTTCTAAAGTTTTTTTTTCTTTGCATATGTGTTTGACAAGATTTAGACAAAAGGAGCAATTTTGAACTTATCTGGAGAAATAGCTTCTTTTAAAGAAATGGATATTAATAAACTTTGTCTTGTGCTTCATTACATAAATTAGTTATTCTTGTTTGAATTCTATTTAATTTTATTTTTTAAATTGCATTACATTTCCTCCTTTCGATAAATACTTTCACGCATGTTAACTTTTCAGAATCATCTAAAGAACATTATTCCTTTTTAAGAATCCAATGTGTGAAAAATTTTAAAACTTAATAAAACTGTTATGCCTTTTAATCAGAATAAAAGAATAAATTAAGGAATAAATACCTCCTCTGCAATTTGCTTCAAAACAAGTAAGATAAATTTTTAAAAAATTACGTCAAACAAAACATATAATATTTCTTTACAGCTGTTCAAATTAGATCAAGCTAATTTGTAATAATTATATGCCGTGTAAAGTATACATAACATATCTCACTAAACAGAAATCTTCCAGGATTATTATCGCTATATGTTCTTGAAAGTTTAATATTTGGCCCTAAAAGCTCTTGTATTTTTTACTTATACCTCATATAAAATCAAAAAAAAAGTATTTTCGGTGAAGGAATCAGTATATTTACGTAGTATATTTTAAAAGTAATTTTAATTTAGTACATTTTAATATTCCATATCTAATTATTTATTGTGACGCATCCTATAAAAAATGACATGAAGATAAAAATACTTACAATTCTAAATTATTTCTCATTCAAATAATATAATAGCTTTAATAAATAATAATAATAATAAATAATAGCTTTTATCAAAATGTATAATCATATATTTTTAGATTATAAAGATAACTTCAATTATATTTCTGTATCGATCCACATTCAATTTTTTTTTAGCAGAAACTAATTTAAGATAAAAATATATTCTTAAAAATGCTTTTACTCAGAGTACCAATAAAATGAAATTAGTCTTAGGATGAAGAAACTACTCTGTTTAAAATATTTCACTTAAAAAAATGAATAACAAAAAAAGAACATAATCGAAGAATTTTGTTTGGTTATATTAAAAAAAAAAAATCCTTTTATGTAATTTAAACTCGTGATACTGTAACAAAAAGTTACCTAAAAATGATGAAACGAACCTTATAGAAAAAAAAAGAAGAACGGTAAAGAAATGAAATGATATCTTGTACAAGATTATACGTTCTTTAAAAAAGAACATTTAGTTCAAGAATGATAAAAGTATATACTTTCCCAGGAAAAGTTCCGCAGATTCTTTTTATCTTTGAAGCTCTATTCCCCTTTTTTTTTGATCAATTTGAACTAAAACCTAGCCTGTTCGCTACACTTAGTCTTTAAAGTAAATATTTGCTTTTGTGTTTTGCAGGCTTCAGTTTGGGATTTCAATATGTTCCTTCTCTTTGTGAAAGAGAATTTTTCTCGTTAGTAATATTTTGTTTTTATTGGTCTATTTTATACACATTTTATTTCCTTATTTTTATCTTTGAGGTTTTTTTAGTACAGTTAAGACAGAACAAAAAAATTTCATGATGATTTTAATGTTTTTGAATTAGTTGCTGTAAAATGCAAATATTGCTTTTATTTATATCTTGTAACTTTTTTAATTTTGAGGCATAGTTTTTAAGCATATTTAGTAAACTTTTTCTGTAAAATTTTATCTAGAAAGGTTTATGATAATTATTTAGCGAAGTTCTATAAAGGTGTCTCCAGCCTATATAAGGAACGATAACGAAGCAATTGAGTAGGACTATTCGTATCCCCATCGACCTAATACAGTGCTTCTCAAATTTTTAATATTTGCAACGCAATTTTATATTATAATTTTCATCCCCCCCTTTCCCCAGGCAATACAATTTTCATGAACGCAATGTATTTTGACACTAAAATTACAATATGACCTCAATTATAACCGTACAGATTATCAAAATAAGTGTATTAAGCATTGTATAAGCTACTTTTAAGTAATATATATATATATATATATATATTATAAATAAGTTACTTTACATACATAAGTATGTTATATTAGTGCACATGTGTGTTTTATTTTTTAATATGTGAGGGAGAGAATATTAACGTCGCACTGTTCAGCTACACGAGGGCTTTTGGTGACGGAACACGTAGTTTTGAACCATGGTCAAGTGACGTGGACGGCACCTGAGCTGGCACCCCTTCTCCTAACTAGCACACCACACCAACGGAAGGACGTTTCAGCTCTCGACAGATTTAGCATGCATCGCTGCCCTACACGAAGGGTCTTTAGTGGTACTGGGCTCGAACTCGTGACAAAGCCAGCCACGATCCGATACCTATACCACTCGGCTACCGCGGCCACTTTATTATTTGAGACTATATATGCATATTTTGTTTTGCTTCCTTTTAGTAAATTTATAATGTTTATAAATAATCTTTTATTTTCGACATTTTGGCACTTCTCCCCCTCCCCCTTTCCGCACATACAGTTATCCCTACCCTCTAGGATTGCAGCAAATTGCGGATTAAAATTCGAAGTAAAAAGATTATCCTCATACAGATATCATATGAATTAAACACTAAAGTATTCTATGCCGCCTTCATCAATATTGAATTAAAATATTTCAATTGCCTTTTACCAATTAATTACTTTAAAGAATTACATTAAGGAAGTGCGTTTCAAACTTTCAATGCTTATCATCCTATTTTCAATCATAATTTTCATGGTGCTGCCCCCATACAATAATAATATATTGAATTCAGTAATATTTTGACGATAAAGCTAAATCACGACTTTAATTATGAACTGTACAAATTATCAAGACAAATATTAAATTTTGCATATAATTTTTAAACAACAAGCCCATGGGGTTACTAGGAATTACTTAACTTGTTCTTAACTTTGTATTGATGAATTAATGATCTAATAGATAGTTCAGTATTGATGCATTCATAAGTATATTATATAATTGTAAATGTGTAATTTTTATTATCTAAGAATGTATTTTGTTTTGTTTCCTTTCAGTAAATTAGTATTTTTTAAAAATATTTTATCTTTTACTTTCCATGTGCTCGGTGTTCCCTGTTAGGATTATCACGCCTACCCCTCAGTTTGAGAAACGCTGCATTAAGGCTTACATATTCACAACAATGATCATTGCCTCTTTAAAGACTATACTTAATGTATATTTAACTATCCACTATGTTATTTTAAGTCTCCCAATAATTTTCTTTTCCTTTTCTGGAATTTTTGAAATATCTTTTCAGTATGTTATTTTAAGTCTCCCAATACTTTTTTTCCTCTTCTACCATTTTTTTAAATATCTTTTCTGCGCTATGTAATGACTTGAGTATTATGAATAATTAAAATATTAATAAATAAATTATTTTCGTTTGAATGGTTTTGGGTTAATAATGATTATATTTTTAAAGATATATATTTTTTTCCAGGCTATTCAAAAACAGTAATTCATTTTGACTTGTAATAATTTAATAACATTTATAACCTTTAAAGGAGTTTCGTTGTCAAATCATTTATTTAAAACCATCTTAAGATAATATCCATTTAATAGAATTTAAACATTTTATCCATCATAATCCTATAGCTATTTAGGAATTGTATTTTAAAAATTGATAATATCCTTTCAATTATTAAGCGAAAATTTTGCTTCTCTGAAATTATAAATGATGTAGTGGATGAAAAATTAATTTCCAACCCTTATATCGTTTTTTTCAAACCGCCTTTAATGCAAATTTTATATTATATATATTTTGGAACACGCCTCGCGTAGAGTTTTTTTTTTCATTCAAAGGCATACTTAGGCACCATTAATCATTTTTATCGATTAGTCATGTGGATGAAACCAACTCACTTTTTAAATATCTAAGTTCAAGCTGTTTTTGGACGGAAAATTTATACATATTTACAATTATTTTATAACAATAAAAGCCCATTAGTTTTTTTTAATTGAGCTAATTTAAATTATGGTCTGAGTTATATTATCAGCTTCGATAAAAATGAATTTGATACAAAAGAAAGAATAACTCTTTGAATTTTAATTAGAATTTAGTTGTTTTTAAAATTATGCTTTTACAATGTAAATTGTGCCTACATTAATTTTCATGACTTATTTTAATTCCTTTATTTATATACAAGGTGGTTATAATCCACCCTTTCAGTCTCATTTTTTTCTCGATTATGGATAAGAATATGTCAATTTTTTTCATACATATTTCCAGGCATACATGTATTTTTAAACATAATAGCACCATTCGTATGCAAAATTTCCTAAGAATTAGTGTAAGAAAATCTATTGAAATAAATGAGTAATTTGCGTTAAAGTTGGTTTTTGTATGGAAGAAATCATTAGACATTGGAGTCAATTCATACTAACTATAAATATAAAGCTTAGAATATCTAGCTTTTATCTTGAATGACAGTTTTTTCAACCTCTTGCTTTCGCATAAAAGATTAGGCAATTATTAATCAAACATTGAACATGTATGATAAATTCAAAAACAAGGTACTGCACATAATCCAACATCGCAATCTGCAATAACTTCTTACCTTCTTCATCTTACTGTCTCTCATTGAGCACCAAATAATACACTGTGCCGTTATGGATTAGTTTCCTTCTACGTTGGGGGAATGTAGACAACAAAGTGTATTTCAGACAAACGTGACGTGGGGTGCTCAGCAGAAGGAGGTCCTCTTTTTGCGCGAAACACCACCGAAAGGTACTTTTCAATTTTTCGAAACCATAAAAGCACATGTGAAAAAATTTGGGAAAGACCAATTGCACAGTGACCGAGCTACACACAGGTTGAGTTAGGATGGTATGTTTCGCCTGCCCGAGCTCAAATCGGTAAAAGCCGAGAAAGGGTTAAAGATCCATTTTAAAAATGCTGCAAAAAAGCACCATTGTTCAGAATGATTTCAAATTTGAATAGAACATACTTGAAGAGGAGGGGACGTTAAGACATAAGAAAATAATCCTTGCGTTTAATGGTCAAGGCAATTAAAAAATGATTTTTCCAACGTTGTTTCGAACTTGGCGAGTTGGAAGGGCTTTTCACTAACAGTGTGTGGCTGCTGTGGTATTTATATAACAAGTAATAGCCTCCATGCTACGATGATCATTTTGGATGGTGCAAAAATTCCGGTTTTCATAAAAAGGGTCTGAGTTTAATCTTCCCTTCTTGGTGCCCTTGACCAACAAAGGAACCGAAACCCCTTCTTCAGCGTCTGGGCTATCTATCCACCGAAAGGCCCATTCAGACACAGACGAAACCCAAAAAAACCGTCTCCACAATGCGAACCACAACCATCGCACTAAAATGACCAACAACTCACCCCACCACCATAAGTATGGTAGGTATAGCCTAATTATAAAACCGGAAATGGAGTTTAAAAACCGGGAAGAATACACAAAATTTTTAAGATATTTTAAAATTTTTTCAGAACATGCTTTAGTCTTATCTGTGTTATGAATAAAAAATTTAATATCTGTGTATTTTTATGTATTTTTTGCTTTTAAAAAAAAACTTTAAATTTTTCTTAAAAATCGATTTTTTTGCACAATTTATTTTTAAAAAAAATTTTAAAAAGTATTAAAATTTTTTGGATTCGTAATACATAAAAAAATTTTTAAATGTCTGTGTAAATATTATTTAATACATTTATTAAATTTTTTGTGTAAAAATCGAAAGTCTTTTTTTCAAAAAATTTCACAAAAACACAATTGTTATCTATAAAATCTTCAGAAAACAAAAAAGGATAAAAAATTTTAAATTGTTAAACTAAGCTAAAGATTTTATTTAAATAGGTGATTTAAAAATGTAAATTAGTAAAATTTTCATATTGTTTTAAAAAGTCTGTAAATGCATTTTTGAAAATTTTTTTAAATTTTTTTTTGCTTGAGGAAAAATTCACACATCATTTCTTTTAAGATATTGAATTCAAATTTTCAGAAAATGCTTTATTTAGTTTTGTCGGTATTATAAACTGTAATATAATTTCTGTATATAAATTTATGTATTTTATTGTACTTTTTCCGAAAATAACAGTTTTTTGTAAAACAAAATGGTTTCTTGCATAAAAATTAGCATATTTCCAAAACTTTCAAATGTTTTACAAATCTTATAGCTCTAATCACAGGTATTGATGTTATTTATGTACTGTATAAATATTATTAGAATATATTAATTAGAAGTTTTAATACAAGATTTACCGTAAATACAATTTTTTGCTAAAATTTCACTCAAAACCCCAATATATAAAGAGTTATTTTTGATTTTGTAAAAATCGTATTTGATTTCCTATTTTTATGACCCATTTCAAATAAAAAAGGGCTTATTTAGATTAAAATTTATGTATTTTAAAAAAGTTCTCCATGTAAAATCTACAAAAAGGGAAAAAGGAAAATCAAGGTAAGCAAAATTTACTTCACATAAATTATACGTATAATAAAAAAGTTTTCTTTCTTAATTTTGAAACACTTTTTGAAAAATCTTAATACCGGAGCATCTTTACGTAATTATCAGATTTGAAATTTTATCTAAATTTTGCATTCAAACAACTACACATTTATTTTGAGTTCAATGGAAACATTTGGTTATTTAACGTGAGTGTCCCCGATTTACAAACATATTTTTAGAAAATTAGAAGTTCTTAATCTTTCTATATTCATAAATTCAATTAAATTCAAAAGCTATGATAAAATATATATCAAATGTTAAACTGCAGCTTATTTCATATAAAAAATTATAAGATGTGACAACTTTTTCTTGTGTACTGTTTATAACTTAAAACGTATTATTCTAATTATCTAAAATAAAAAATATTTACATTATTAACATTAAATATTTATATCCTATTTTTTACACAGTTCATCAAAAATTTATATATTTCCTCCCCCAACCAATAAAAAAAACACTCTGACAAAAAAATTTCCCCCAAGAAAGGGGTCGTCAAAATGAACAAGAAATTTTACATACAAAGACTACTTTAATTAAGTAAATTATTAGAAAATCAAGAAAAAAGGGTATTTATTTCAGGAAAAGGCAAAAAACCAAAAGGTTAAATACCCCTAGCCGAATGCACGATGCGATACGATCGGGCATTGAGGCACCCAAGTTCTGTATGATGTCTTGAGACTTTAGTTCCATATTGCTGAAACTTGCCTCTGCGTTTAAAATCGTGGACGCCCCAATGCCATCCCCCAAAAGATCCCCAAATTTTCTCGATTGGAACAAGCGGGGATCGGCAGGATAAGGAAGGGTATAACCGTGCGGGGGAAAAGTCTTGTGACACCCCTTGCCCCTGTAAGCCGAGCATTGTTTGTTGATTATCCCACCACTATGGGGCGGGTGTCGCCCGTAAAACAAAAGGGGGATTAGGCATTTTTTCAAGGGCTCCCCCCAAGAACACTGTCATCCCGCTGGGTTGAATCTGATTTGCTAAAAACGACCTGGTTCCATTCCCTGCTTCCGTTTCCTCTGCCGCACCCTCAAAGGAAGGTCGATGGGGGACGTTAAAAGGGGAGAAAGTAATGGCCCGGATCCAATGTTCTTCCCAAAGGTTTTCTTTTTGGTTCGGAAAACACAGGGTCCCTAGTGAAGGTACTACCTGTGCCCGATGGGACCCAAAAGAAGAATTGGCTATACCTGTGATTTCTTACGATGTGGAGTCTTTCGACGAAAAAGGGCTGTCGGGGCGTCTGAGCCTTGTCTTTGTAAATGGCATCTCCGGGTCCACCCGGCCCCTTCCCCCCAACACAATCAGAAGGGCAAAATTTACGACTAAATTTCGCCCACTGCCTTCCCCGCTTCCATTAAACCGATTATTCTCCCCCCCCCCAAACTGCGACAGCTGTCATTTGTCTCGAAAAGACGTAATGGCATGTCTACTCACTCTTCCTTTTTTAAACGTTTAGAAACTCAAACAAGTTTGGTTTCTTTTTTTATACTCCACGGAGAACGACGTTAAACGCCCTACCGGCTATACTTAATGCGCAATCACGCTGCATTGCTTATTATTTGCATATCTCCCCAACATGTACCTACATGACAAATTTCGTTACGATCCCGCAATTCTTTCTTGGTGCGCTAATTTTTTTGTCCATGAGTGTAAATCAATGTAAGCATTTATTTTCAAAGTATTCACTGGATTTAGGTACGACATCTTTTATACATAAAATAAGAAATTTTTCGAAATTTTCTTAAAAAAAGTATAACAAATGAAATATGGAATGATAGAGATTTGAAGTAAATGATCACATATAGGTGCTAAGTCATAACAAGCAGATATTTACCCTGAGAAGCTGTTATGTTTTAGCGTCCGCTGAGTTTAGTGTAGTATAACAGCATGTAATTCCATAAGGGTAAACGTAGTGACATCTATTGTTTGAATAATAACAAATTCATTAAAGGACAAGAACGAACAGATGAGTGCAAGAAAGCCAAATCGACGTATATGTACAACGAAATGTCCTAACAAATTATTTACAATAATCCAAATAGCACTCGCTATAACCAGTTTTACAATGTTTCAGAAATGGTTCTCTAAACAGGTCCACTAGGAGGAACTCAGACAGAAAATCTCTTTCTCTCTTATTGTGGTCAACACACACTATTGAATTCTCAGCTGAACTAACTCGATCTTTGTTTCAAGGGTCTTTTAAAAACCTCATGGATATTCCTAGAAAGATCTATGCTAGAGCCTTCTCGATGATACCTCGGAGATATCGTATTTTTTTAAAATTGTCGTCAATTGCAATAAAGTTATCAATCGAATAGCCCTGGTCACATCTCTATGGTTTTCATATACACCCTGGAAAGAGAGCTTTGCCTGTAAGACTCAATTTTTGCACTAGGACAGTACTATAGAAGGAAAAATAATGTACGATGCGTGTTTCAATATGGCTGTATTATAATTATTGAAACAACTATGAAGCAAGTTTCTTTGAGAATATATATTTTATGTAACTTGTGTTATTAAATACAATATAATGAAAAATTAATATAACAATAATATTTTATTGTAAATAAATATCCTAAAACATTATGTAAAATAACATATTGACAAAAATATTAGTTATCATATAAAATACTATTAAAATAATCCAATTAAAATAGATTTAATGCGAAATATTTCTGTTTCAATGAGTGCATATTTTTTCTAAAGTTTTATTGGATTATGTATCTGATGTTATAACTGAAGCTCGAACACCAGGGATTAGTTTGTTTTTCTTCAGTTCTTGTCTCAGACAGTTACTTTAATTTATATTATTTTATTTCAGTTTTTTTCTTGGGTTAAAAGAATTTCTTCCGGTTGGTTAGAACTTAGTTTGTCTTGGTTTCAAACTCTATGTTAGAGACTTAAATATCTCTCGTGCTAGCCTAACACAACAAAGAAAATATTTACTGTCGAAGGAAACATAAGAGTATTATGTTATCTTAGTTTGATTAAGTAGTTTTAAGAAAACAGACACGGTGTAAAATCCCTCAAGGCTTAGAGCAATTTGATCGGAAGAGAAATTTCTCAAAGGAAACGTCACAAGCATCAGCGAGAAAAAGTTTGCTTTTGAATTGGATTAAGGATGATTTCTGTTTAGGAATTGTAGGATAAGATTTAATTCTGTAAAGCTTGTGGTGTGGTGTTACTCAAATCAAATGCATTTAAATGTGAACAACAGATATTTGGGCTCTGAAATTGTAAATTTAGTTATTTTAATTAGTATTTATGTGATGATATTGGCAGAGACTTTTGCATTAAATTGTGTATTTGAAAAAAAATTATAAAGAAAAAATACCTTTTTTAATGAAACGTTACATTTGTTGAAAAATTGATTTTTTTTTATATAAATTTTATTTAGTTTTCATGAAACTTGGTATGAATATATTACTCCTTAAGGATTTATGGTTTTCAATAACGCTTGAACTCGTCTCATAAGACTACTTTCATATTTCTTGTAAAATGGTTGTTAAAATATTTTTCGGTTGATTAATTTTATATGTTCTTAAAATTATCTAAAAGTACGTTTGGTGGTGACGAGAACGATGCCTGAGCTGTCACCTCCTCTCTAAACTTACACTCATTATTATAAAGAAAGCGTCTGATGTACGGGGGTTTAATAAAGGGAAAACTTGAAAATTTATTGGCGTACTGAATCTTGCATTTTTTGTATTAGAACTTATGGTCGAAAGTGACGTGTTAAGGTAGGAACACAAACAAATGACATGGGAAGCGAAATGTGCTTATGTATAAAATCAATGCAAAAGTACTTCTTTGCAGCATTTCTGTATACACAATAAATGTTCAAGATTGCAACCATCAACAGTAATATGAACTACAGCTGTGATTGGCTGGCAATGAAAAGGGTAGAGGGCGGTAGTGGGCCTAAAAACCCTGATAATGCATCAGCGGAAAAATGTCATTCACAACTGTTCGTTCGATAGCCTGTGGGGTGCGCCAGCCCATTACGACTAGGTGGTTTAGAATTATGTACTTGGATAAGAATTTTGCAAGGCGATGGATAGGGCATGGTTGACCAGTCCGATGGCCGCCCCGTTCACCATATTTATACATAGATTTATTTTTATGGAAGCATTTTAAGTCTTTTAGACTCCCGTTGATTCACTGTAGGACCTCGTTGCACGTCTATCCATTTCTCGAAACATCGCAAAATGTCCGTAATTTTTGTATTCGCCAGTTTTTTGGGCGCTGAAAATATCCACTACGTTGGGAAAGATTTTGCAAAAGCTATAAATGGATTATTTATGATATTTAGTTTCATTTGATTAGAAAAAGTTTTAAAAATTTTTTTAAGAATAGTATTACAATAAAAATTACTTTAATACACTATTTTGACAAAAAGGGCATAGAGTAACCCATTTTAAAAATTCTCCCTTTTTTGAAAAAACTTCATTATAATAATATTTTGCCTGTATATAGCTCAATCCTGTACAGGGAACCAAATTTTTTAAATATATAACTAGAAGGGGTTTATCCATGTTTTACGCAACAGAGGGGAAATTTTAGGTAAATAACGTCGATAATTATTTCAATGGGTGGTTACTCGAAAATAATATTTTTTAAAACTCATAGGTGAGCCCTGTACAGAATCTGATTATAACAGGCAAAAAATTTTTATAATAGAATCATTTTTTATAAAAGGAGAACATTTTTAAAAAAGGTTTTTAAGTTTATTTTTAAAAAATTTTATTTTTTTTTGAAAAAGGGGAAAAAATTTTAAATACCTTTTTTTTAAAAAAAATTTATCAAAAATTTATCCTTTTTTTTAAAAAAAACCCGAAATAAATTTAACAAATTTTTTAATTTTTAAACTTTTTTTAAAAAAATTTTTGAAAAGTATTAGTTATTTTTAAAAAATTAAATTTTCCTTTTGTCAAATTTTCTTTTTTTTTACATTTTTTAACTACACTTTCTATCAAAAAATACCCTTAGTGCAATCAGGTTGCAGCTCCAAGTTTTTCCTTTTGTTTTTGGTAAAAAACCTGTTTTATTAAAAAATACTATTATTTTTGAAAAGAATTAAATTTTTTCCTTTTGTAATTTTTTTCCCCTTAAATAAAGCAACTCTTTCCAAGGCAAAATTAAAGTTTTGGTGAACTCTTACCCTAAAATTTTGTGCATGTGGAATAATCGTAAAAATTAAATTACAAAACTTTTTTATATTTGGAAAAATTTTAATTTAAAGAAATTTTCCCGGCAAAAAGTTTTCCGGGGTTTTTATAAAACTATTAACTAATAAAAAAATTTTAAAATTTTTAAAACCCCATTATTTTGAATAAAAAATTTTTTAACCAATTGGATAAAAACTATAATATTTTTTTTTTAAAAACTTTATTTTAAATAAAGAAAATTTTAATCTTGAAAAAACTTATTTATTACCAAATATGTTATATATATAATATAAAAATAATTAAAATTATTTATATATATATATATATTATGTTTTTATGTTGTGTGTGTGTGTGTAAGGATAATTAAATTAGATTTTAAATTAAATTCCCTATACAGCAGTTAACTTTTATTTTCCAGTACATCTTCAAGTATTAAATTAATCACCCAATAATTTCTCCGAAACATATGGCCTAACCACTAAACATTTCTAATCTCAGATCATTACATTTAATATGTCAGCATTAACTTTCAAGTACATATCATAAAATACGAGGCACTACGCACATCTGGCTTAAGTGGTAAAACAGATTTCACTTTTTTGCCGTTATTTTTTTCTCAGCGTCAGAACTTGTATAGAATTCATCGAATAAAGATCTTATTTTTAAAATTAAGACTGATTCTAACTCGAAACATGTCATTTTATATATATATATATATATATATATATATATATATATATATATATATAAAATTGGTTGAAAAAAAAAAAAGGGGAAAAAAAATCCAAAAAATTAAAAAAATTTTTTCGGTTGAGGCTGTAGTGTCGATATCTCGTGAAGCATCGATTAAACAATTTCAAAGTTATGCTCGTTGTCAAGATGAATTCACACAAAAAAAAATTCTTTGTTTTTATTTTTTGGTCCATTCGTTGTGAGTTACAAGGTATTAAAATGGAAGTCAACAAGAAAATTCTTTTTTTTTTACGTTTTTTTGAAAAAGGTAAAAAACCAAACCAGGGGCGAAATTGCGAATGGTGTTTATGGTGCCGTACTGAAAGCAATTACGTAATTTTTGGTTTCGTAAATTTCCCGTTGGTATTTTATTTTAAAGATGTACCTCACACAGAAAACCCGTCATAAAAAATGTCGATAAAATCCGAAATAATCGAATTTACCGCATGTTAGAGTCTGAGTTAAGGTGCAAAGTACCATAAAACATTTTTAAACCATTTGCAAATTTGGATTAAAAAGGCCCCAATTTTGGGGTGCCACCCCAAATTAACCCAAAAAAATGGATAATTTCCATCTAAAAAGGGGCCCCTTTGGCCCAACGGGGGGAAGGGGGAAAAATTCGAAACCCATTTAAGCGGGGAAAAAAATTGGGGTTTTGGGGGGACTGGGGGGTTGGGGAAAAAATTGGTCCCATTTAATACGTTACCAAAATGGCCAAATTGGAACAGAAAGGTGCGTTTCCACGGAAAACAGCCTCTTCTTAGAATCCCCCCAAAAAACCAGGGGGGGGGTTTTTCATCCACCGCCCGGGGGCAAAGTTTACCCCTTTTTCCCATTCCCAAACTGTCTGAGGGAAAAGAAATTGGAATCAACAAAAAATTATGAAAACCGTTTAAAGATTTTTCGCCAATAAAGGCAAGACTTCTATGGAGAACAAAGAACCCCCCTTTAAATTTGGGAAAAATTTTACAACAAAAGGGTATTTTTTACCCCCAAACGGACAATTTTGGGTTTTAAAAAAAGTCTTGATTTCCATGCAAAAATAAGGGTTTTCTTTTTCCTCAACCTAATATATATATATAAAAATATTAAAAATTTTTTTATTTTTATTAATTTAATCCCAAAAAGTTATAATTTTTCCCAAACATTTTCTCATTTTTTTTTTTACTTTAGAAATTTCAAAAAACCACCTTTCATTAAAAATTATTATTTAAAATTCCTGAATTTTTTTTATTTAAAAAATAAAAAATATAAGAAAGGTAAAAAATTTTTTTTTTTATTGACATTATTTTTGAATTTTGTTAATTTTTTAAACTTTCGGATATATATATATTTTTATTTTTTCCAAATTTTATTTTAATTAAAAAAAACTTTATTTTAAAAAAAAAAAAAATTTTTCGATAATATTTGTTAATTAATATATTTTTGTTTTTAAAACTTAATTAGAAATGTTTATGCTTTTATCATTGGAAAATTTTTATTTTCTTGAAAAAAAATATTTTTTTTTTTCTTAATTAATAGGAATGTTAGCTTTACTAAAAATTTAAAATAAAAGAAATTTTTTTTTTTTTTATTTTTCGCATTTATATTCAAAAAAATGAAATTCTTTAAGTTTTTTTAAAACACAAAAAAAAACAGAAAATCAAAACCAAAAAAAGGGAAATCATTTTTAATAAAAAGACAAAAAATAAATATGTTGTATAAAAAATATTTAACGTTACTTGTGTTTAAAATAGTATAAATTGAATCTCTAATTTCCTGTTTCGGGATGTAAGTAACCATTTCGGGGGCACATATGGGTAACATGGATGACAGGTATAATATTCCAAATAAGATTCCATGGTTATTCCATGAGCGGATTTTAATGTCTTGTTGAATTCATTATCAAAAATAATAGCATAAATATTAATTAATGCTATTACTAAAAGCTTAATTTATTTAAGAATATGACTGAAATTATTTATAATCAGGCTTCGAGCCTGTGTCACACACACACACACAGTTTATTTTATTAATGGTTATTCCTGTAACGAAATTCTAAATTGTAAGGCTTTTTACATAGACGTAACAGTAGCTCTTAAATTTAATATTTTCCTATAATTTTTCTAGTCTTCGGTGGATGAGTGGCAGGGTATCGCGCTTCCACGTAGCAGGTCCGGGTTCTGTTCCCGTGATGGGCAAGGTTGACTCAACCTTTCACCCTTACTGCAGTAGGTCGATAAATGAGTGCCAAGTTTGCTTGGGGACTTAAACACTGGGGACTGGAAAACTTCAGACTGACTACCTGATCGAAACATTTGCTCATGCATCTCAGTGCCCAATGGTCACGTATATACTGGGATGGACACAGTAGGCCCTGGCTCTTATGGGCTATTGCGCCACTGAGTTTGAGTTTATAATTTTTCTATTTTGTAACCTTAATATATATTATTTTATAGACAAATACAAAAAAGTTCTACAGTTACTCATATATTCGCTGTACTTTTATATCTCAATTCAATTACTCTATAATTGTTTTAGTACTAATAAATTTATCCTTTTTTAATATCATACAATTGGACCTATGAATTCGTATTCCGGTCCAGAATCTGGAAATAACTTGTTTATTGCATACAAATTCAACGTGGACTTAGCGTTTTTGAATACAATTTCAAGTAAGTTACTTTTTTTTGCAATGGATCTAGAAATTCTATTCATTATTCAATTCCTACTATTAGCTCGTACTCTGTCTATATATTTATTTATATATTTATTTATTTATCTTGGTGGAATTTTCAATCGTTAATAAAATGCCTTTTAAAGCTCTGAATTGAGCTGAAATTTTATATACAGGATCATTTTTTTTGACAATACAATATATATAATTTAATTATAATTAATAAAAATTAATTGATTAAAACTAATTATTTAAAGAATTACAAATACAGCCACATTGGCGACTTAGCAACCCCTTTGGCGACGTGTCAAAACTTGAAAAGGTTTTTTTCCCACGTGTTAAAGCATTGAGTTGGACAGAAATTAAAAGGACACAATACCATAATTTAATGATAATTAAAAGAACTAATTACCACTTAATGTTGTGATTCTGTCCTATGTAGATACATATTTATATTAATTGTAACTATTTGATAAAATGTAGCTAAAATAAAATTTTTCTTTTTGATCTAAGTAGGAATTGACTTAAAAACTATTTTTTTATATTACTTGTTTCAATAGGATTTCACTCAATATTATAAACAGTAAAAGGGAGGGTTTACTAGCCCGCATTTGGCTAAATCCCGTTTTATATAAATTATTTTTATATATTAAAGTTGTCCTGAATCAGCAATTTTTATAATACACCAGCATTCATAATAATAGTGTATTTAAAGGTCATTTTGTGTTGATATAAGTTGTATTTGAAACTTTTTTACAGACAAAGCTATTTTCTGAAAATAAATAATTCCAACTTAAAATTAGAGATGAGAAAGTAACTCATATGAAACTTTCCTTAAAGATTTTATGCATAAACTTAAACTACATAAATTATATATTCTATTCTGATGTACAATTTTATGGGGTGATGGAAATATTTTTCATGTTGGCTGTTGATGAAACTTTCCTTAAAGATTTTATGCATAAACTTAAACTACATAAATTATATATTCTATTCTGATGCACAATTTTATGGGTTGATGGAAATATTTTTCATGTTGGCTGTTGATGAAACTTTCCTTAAATAGTTTATGCATAAACTTAAACTACATAAATTATATATTCTATTCTGATGCACAATTTTATGGGTTGATGGAAATATTTTTCATGTTGGCTGTTGATGAAACTTTCCTTAAAGATTTTATGCATAAACTTAAACTACAAAAAATTATTTTTATTCTGATAAAATTTTATGGGTTGAGGGGTATTTTTCATGTTGACTTTTATGAAACCCTTTAAATTTTTTATGCAAAACAAACACATAAATTATATTTTTCTATTCTGATGCAAATTTTATGGGGTGATGGTATTTTTCATGTTGACTGTTGATGAAACTTTCCTTAAAGTTTTTTTGATAAACTTAAACAAATAAATTATATATTCTATTCTGATGCAAAATTTTTTTGGGGTGATGGAAATATTTTTCATGTTGACTGTTGATGAAACTATCCTTAAAGATTTTATGCATAAATTTAAACTACATAAATTATATATTCTATTCTGATGCCCAATTTTATGGGGTGATGAAAATGTTTTTCATGCTGACTGTTGAGAATACATTAAAATGGCACATACAGTGATTTAATACTTTGATGTAATTTACAATGTAACTGAATTTCTTCTGAAAAAATTCTCAGTTATTAGAAAGAATTTAAAAATCACTCTTAATAAAAAGTTCAATAAAATAGGCATCGATTTAAAAAAGATTTTAGGTCTCTTTGGTAGACATATTACAATCAAAGTTCAATATGCCTGTGCATTTTAATATATCCTTTGAAAAAGTTTGATATCTTCCAATGCGTGTTTGTTGTTGTTTTTGCTCATGCCACCTGTCTGACAAGTCAGACAGGCCCCGAACAGGGCGGCGCAGACTTGAACAAGGGCAAAAATACATTTCGTGAGGCCCCCCAGGGGGTAAAAGAGAGTTTATAAAAAAAAAATTCAACAAAAAAACAAACTTTTTAAACATATTTCTGTGGAACATTAAACAATTATAAAAAAAAAATTAAAGAAACGAAATTTTCTACTTTAAATTTTTGTGAAAACCTTAAATGATTATGGGGGTGGTTCCAATTTATCTTACAAAGGGGGGAGACAAAAATTCATTTGGGGTCGAGACTTGATGAAAGTAGTACGCATTTGGGTTTTCAACCCTCAAAGAAACCGCCGAAGGGATAAAGTTCAGTCAGTTCATCTTAGTTTTTAACAATTAAATTTAAATTTTCCAATGATTTCGTAGCCGGGTTTTGATATATCGGCGCATAAGCCCGAAAAAATCAGGGTTAGATTCATCGATCAACATTTTTCATTTAATTTTTTTTAAAATTAAATAAACTTATTTATAAAAGGTTTTTAAATTATTATATTTTTATGTAATTATTTTGTATCTTAAAAAGTAAAAAAAAAATGATTTATTATTTAAATTATTAATTATTAAAATTTTTATTAATAAAATATTTAAAACAATTAAAATTAAAATTATTAAAAATAAATTTAAAATAAACAAAAAAATATTTAAAATAATTTTTAAATTAAAAATATTTAAAATAATTATTAATTAAAATATTTAAAAAATTTTTAAATTTAAAAGTAACGATAATTTTAATTAATAAAATTAATTAATAAGGTTATTATTAAAATTATTAATTTATTGTTAAAATTAAATGTAAAAATTAATTTTATTACTAAAATTTAAAAAAAATGTTTTTGGGCGCTGACGAATTAGCTGCAACCACCAAAAGTTTCCTGCTAGATAAACGCAAGGTGTGAGAAAAATATTCGAGTTTTTAAACCCCCTATTTATCCCCCCATATTTTCCCCTTGTTGATCCTTGTTCACTATTTTATCCCCCATTTTTTCTAGCCTCCCAGTACTGCATTTAAATATTTTTCCCGTCGTTTCAGTGACAGCAAAAAACCGATCATGTTTTCTTTTCTATATTCATTTGATGTACACAATATCTTAAGATGACCGACATTTAAAATTCTACTACAGTCCTAGAGCAGTCGGGAAAATGAATGATATTTTTCCTCTTTTATCTTACCAATCCTTCACTGGTAACCTTGTTTGACATAAGGTCAAATTCTTTGGAATATCGTGGGCCCAATAATGGTGCAAGGTCTATTATTAATGCGATTTATGAGTTCCCTAACGTAGGGTAATTTAGATATTAATTTATGTAAGGTATGAATTTTAAATTCGTAGTGTCTTCGTCAGTTTTTAGATTCTCTGTGACTTTTGGTGAATTTACCCCACGTTTTCTGGTTTAATGTTTTTTTGTCCAAATATGGTTTTACTTTTATTGTGTCAGAATGTATTTTTTGTTTATTTACACTCAGTAAAAGAACAATTTTTTAAAAAATCTTTTATTCTCGACTTTTCAATATGCTCGCACCCCATCGTAGAAATATCACCCCCCTTTTAAGGGGGGCCCCCACAGTCTTTGGAAATTTGTTATAATTTTAAGCATTTTGTATATCAGATTTTTTTTTTACTTTTGATTTAATAATATTAAATTAACGTAATTAAAATTTCAAATTAGAGTTCACCAGTTTAAAAATTGAACAATAAATTTTTTCTGAAAAATTATTTAAAAAAGTCAAAAATGAAGAATATTTTACTTGAATTAATAACATGTCTGCTTTTTAAAATATTTAGACTACTTTTAAAATTGAGTCTAGATGCTCTAAAATTTTACTCCAGACATTTCTCAAAGATAATATTTTGGTGAGATATATATTTATATTATAAAGGAGAAAATTAATACTTAATTGGCGAATTATTATTCAAAAGTGATTTAAAATTTAAAATAGAGAAAATATATTAGAAGATATTAATGTTAAGATCTTTTTATCAAACGTGGTTACTGCAGCGAATCCTTACACTTTATTTACTAAAAGATTTAATAATAAAGATTTTATTAATAAAATGAGCCAAAAATAATTCAGTAATTCGTTCGCAAACGATATCCGAAGACAAAGTAAAAAAATGTCGATGCAATAAAACGTCAGCTTCTTAAATGAAATCGGTGTCCGAAGGCAAGGTAATGCTATGTGGACACAATAAAACGACAGCTTCCTAAGTGAAAACGGTGTTTGTAGACAAGGTAAATCTATGCGTCGGCATCCTAAGCAAGAACGGTTTCCTAAGACAGGATAAAGCTATGAGTCAGCATCCTAAGCAAGAATGGTTTCCTAAGACAGGATAAAGCTATGAGTCAGCATCCTAAGTAAGAATGGTTTCCTAAGACAGGGTAAAGCTATGAGTCAGCATCCTAAGTGAAAATGATGTCTAAGGACAGGGTAAAAAAAAAAGGTACATGGTTACAATAAAACCGTAAGCTTCCCAAGTGAGGACGGTTTCTTAAGACGTAAAGCTATGTTAATACAATAAAAACATCAGAATCCAATGTTTTTGCTCAGAAAGGCTTTAGTGATATAATCGGTACGCAATCGTACACTACTAGAGTAAGTTTGAAAATGTTTTTTTTAGTTATTTCTAGACAGTTTTAAATGAATAGACACACTTTTTTTTTGTATCTCAGTAGTGGTATAATTTATAATTTCATCAACGTTTTTTTAAGTAAAAGTGGTTGAGTTATTGAAGACTATATACCGTTAACTTTCTTTATCTAATTAAATAGAAACGAAATATTTAAATCTGTACAATCAGATGTCGTTTCAAATCTTCAAGCTTTTAAGGGTTTCAGAACATACTCGAAATAGTAATGTACCAAAATCAAGACTCCGTTTTTGTGATATATGTATATTTTTAATATTTCTAATAGAGATTAGATTTTTTGTATGCCCATAATAATGATACTTTAGTTACTCTCCAAAAATTACAGATTTTCATTTAGGTACCATTTTTTTAATGACATTACTAAATATATAAAATATATTTTACACACACATATATAAAATGATGTTCAAAACATGGTTAATGAATTACGATATTAACTTGATACTGATGATATTTTAAGGTATTGAGGAAATTCGATGGATAATTTCTTTGAAAAAAATGACAGAAAATTTTATACATTGTACATTTTTTTCATGCACAAAATTATTTTTAAAATATTGGGTATTATTTAGAGAAAAAAATGTTTTGGTGTTCATTGCATGAGCAGGTATCTTTTACAGAAGCATAAAAAATTTCGAAAAATGTAGAATATTTCAATTGTATATGTATAAGATGCTAATTTAATATTAGGTCATTACCCTGCCAAATTGTTTCTAATTTTCACCAAGATGGGGAATAATATTACAATATGGTTACATTGGTTTTATTGTTTGGTAATATATGTCTGCTATAGTGCTTACTATTTATGATCTTTCTTTTTTTGTTTTATTTTTATTGTGGTAACCCTATTACTTTTAAGCTATTCGATTTTTTTTTTTAAAAAAATGTAACCATTTTTATACTGGACGCCATTTTGCTTCAGTATTCTATTTATGTAATTTGCGTTGGATAATGGATGTCTCAGAAATTACTGGTAATTACCAGTATTATTTTTTAAAAAATGCATGAGAATTCCATTTTAAATAATTATGGATTAATTATTATGGATTTTGACGCTGCAAACATTTCATTTAATATATTACTAGAATAATAAAAACAAATTTATTAAAATGGCGATAATTAATTTTAGATGAAATTATTTTACAATATTTAGATGAAATTATTTTACAATATTTAGATGAAATTACTTTACAATATTTAGATGAAATTATTATTGAGATGTTATTGCAAATCATTTTTATGGTTCTGTGCGTAAATATTTTCTCATGATTTAGAAAAAAATATTACAATTCTTTAATGTAATAATAAAGCAAGGCTGCAATAATCAAAGTAAAGAAATTCTTACAAAGTCTCTGTAATCCAACAGTATTTATGATAATGATATTTATTCGTATTATTTAATATTTTTATTAGTAAATATTTCAAGATTTATTTTATAGTTAATAAAATTATTATCTCTATAAATTATTAAACAATTAAATGGGATTATAAAATATTAAATAGGATTGCTTAGTAATTTTATTAAACATTAAGTAAAGAGCATTATAGTACTGAAATGTTACTTTTAAAAAATAATTGAGACATATTGCTTAAGAATTATTATACAGTTTTTTAATGCAACGTACAATTAAAAAAATTGTTAATGCGTTTAAAAGTGAATTAGAAAATACAGGAATTTCATTTTTCAATACAGTAATTATAAAGTTCTTATTTTATTGTATTAATTTTAGCTACGATTTATTTTCTAGCTATTGTTTTAAACGAGTTATAAATATACGTGCATTTAAACTCGTGATTGATTAAACAGGACACTGTATGTTCCAACTATCTCAACCCCTTTTATCCATTTCAAGTATTCCAATCTTTCCAAAATTATTTTTCGTTCCTTTTTCGTTAGAAATATGCATATTTCAAAATATTGGCCATGTCAAAAGACGGCTGCACTTTATCATTCCTTTAATTATCCATGATCCATTACTTTTACGCTCTATACCAAAAAATAAAAATACGAAGCAGTCCTTTGTTCGTTCCATTCCATTTTTGCACGAAACGATACAGCTTCCATTAAACACGCTTTCACGCGGCTTTCCAAAAATAACTCTATAAAAATAGACATCTCTTTCCCCCACATTTAATAACACCATCTATTGCACGAGTTTCAAAAGCTATCTATCTCTCCATAGACGCGCACGAACAAAGTCTATCAAAAATATAAAGCACTTTCTCCCTCCTTCCCCAAAGCCCATCGGTGTCCAACAAAAATTTGATTCCAGCCTGCCCTCTTATTCTACACAGCCTCCCCCTTTCTCAAAAATCTTCCGTCTACCCCTCTAAAGCCACCCTCACAATTCTCTAATCTCCCTAAAATTATTCGGTTGGGGGTAAACCTCCTCTCTCCCTTTATGTTTTTAAAAAAAGAAGGGAAGCAATCACCGATTGTGGAACTTGGGAGAAAAGTTCCACCCTCTCCCCTATATCTCAATAGGGTGGTAAATTATTCTTTAAAAAAAGGGCGGGGAGGAAAAAATGGAAAGTTTCCCAACCCCTACTTCGCACAAGAGACGTTCGCCCGTTTCTCAGGGTTTATGAATGGAAGGAATGGTGAGTAGGCTTTTACAACCCCGGCCTCACCCCTTCAAAAGATTTTCTTCGCCTTCCTCTAATTAGCGTTTGGGGGCTTTTGTGTGTGTTGGTGAAACATTGTTTAGGAGCACAGATTGGCAACAATGTACGAAAAGTGTGATAGTTCCCTTTGGTGAGGTTAATGAACTTTGATAATTTCTTTATCGTTTAGTTTCGATTCTAATTGAAGCGTCAAGATAATAATGTTACAGTCATTTGTTTCTTAAACCTTAATGAGCCTTAAAAATGTTTACACAATAGTCTTTTTCGCAAAAAAAATGTAAGACAATTTTTTTTGTGTTTTAAGTAATGGTGTTCTTTAACACATCTAATTATTATTTTCAAATAGCCTGCAGTATATTTTTCCTAAACAATTTTTGAAATGAATTAAAATAAAGTGTTTGTTTGCAGTTCTTATTAT
>BMAV01008974.1:23585-45967 GCA_019973955.1 Trichonephila inaurata madagascariensis
AGCGTGACTACAGGCCGGCTCCACGGCTCTGGAGGACGCCGGGTGGATACCAACACAACCTTAGACCCCACTTACACCCTTTGCAATACCCCACACACTTCAATTCACCACCACCTACATAGTAGTAAGACAAACCAAAACAATTGTCTTCTTATTTGACTTATTAATGCACTTATGAGTGCGCTGAAAAAATCCCCTCGCCTTTTTCAGACCCTGAAATCTCATTCTTGAGCACGACTACAGGGAGGCTCCTCGGCCGTAGAGGATTCCGAGTGAAAACAAACACAATAACCCAATGATGCTCAACCTGCGGACCATCGAGTCTTTTTAAGTCGCCCGGTCATGGTCCATTGCTCTGTGAGAAATTTACTTACTTAAAAACATTGCATTAAAAATTTGGTGGGAAATTCTTTATCAACAAATCAAATGTATCAATTTTACTTTTTACTGTCCGTGTCTTACAGGTACCAATTGATATTCTTTTTCAACTGTGAACGTTTAGTGATTATAAACAATAGTGGAATAGCAACAATTTTATGGGTGGAAGTAATTTTAAACTATCTTTCACATCTTACAGGCAAAAAATATTCGAAATGGATCAGTAATTGTTTAATTTGTCACGAAAGTGCTGGATTTAAAAAATACCAATAAACAGGAATTATTGAATGACACATTTAATCGAAGATCTTTTCCAAGAGGTAATAAATAGGCTTTCTTGAATAATCTTTGCAACAGTAACATAGTGTTTTGTCAGAGGTAATGTCACAGTGGTGAGAGAAACAAATCTAATGAAGTTTGTTACATTATTGGTAAACCTATGAATCCGTTTGCTGATGCAGAAACTGTGAAGGCGTGTTTCTTAGATGCTTCTAATTCAGTGTTAGTGACAAAAATAAAAAGTGTAAAAAATAATAAATAAATATTTTGATCAATTTTTCACATTTTAAATTTCAAATGTTATCTTGGTTTTAAAGCATTTCCCTCCCCCATTTATCCTCATGTTGCGGCCCCCGTGAAATAACTAACATATGAATGCAGCCTGAGTGAAATTGCTGACATATGTATGCGGCCCAAAAGAAAAAAGGTTGAGTACCCCTGCAGCAACCCCTCGTCTAACCCAATTCTATTCTACCACCCTCCACCCTCTATAATACTCCGCATCACAATCTACCCCACCCGTAGCGCACACAGGAATTTTTCAAGGGGAAGGTCCGGGGTTGAAAGTTCATCATTCTTATATCATGCTATTTTCGATTTTGTCAATTTTCAGGAACAAAACACAGTAAAAAACGAATTATTGAATAAATAATTAGCATTAATTAATAAAATTAATCATTAATAACAAATATTTAATTAAATTTTACGTATTATATACTTAGAATTATAACCAATCGGGAAAAAATCAAGAGCTTTGAGGGGGTCCGGACCCCAGGAACCCCCTTGTGTGCGCCACTGACCCCCATCAATCTGGTATTAAGGAAAACCGAAGTATTTGGGATCTAATTTGATTTATTATTTCTACTAATGAATTAGTGAAGGGGCTGACGATTACCTATAGTATTTTACAAACGGCAACTTCTATGTATTTGTAAAATTTGCCTATGGTTGCTAACTTAAGTCAATTGTACACACATTGACTCTGCTTAGAAAACTTACAGGTCGTTCTTTGAGTTTGCAACTTGAAAACCCAGAAATCATTTGTGTTAACTGAAGGGCCAGCAGTGCAAAATCCGATGTGGGGAAAATAGCTTCCCATCAATTTTTAAAAATCAATGAATTTGGTGGAATGCATACTTCTTAAGGCCTTATAAAAGGTTCACTGCAATTAGAATGTATTTAGAATTTCACATTTATTAACATCTATTGATTATTCTTTATATCAGTAAAGTTTGAGTTATAATATAATGTTATTGTATGAGAAATATCAACGGGATATAATTTCTTTTTATAAAGCATTTTACAGGCAAATTCTTTTCCATTAAAGTCCCATGTAAAATTATAACTAGCATAAAAAGAATCTAATTTCAATTAAATTAGTTAAGTTAATATAAAATATACAGCATATGTTAGAACAATGGATATATAGTAATATTTCCTTAATTTTAACCCTTTATCTACCGCATTATGATTTTCTGTAGTTTTTTCATGCAATATTTTTTTTGAACCACTACATTGAAAATTAAAGGATATGCATAAACAAAATATTAAACTTTAGGAAATTTAATTAGTTAGAGCTAATTAGTTAATTAAAGATATTCAGCTGTAAAAAAATTAATTATACACACTATTCACTTAAAATAAATAGTCGAATCGTTTTCTGGTCTTCATTAACATACAAAAAATAATAATAATAAGACACTTGCCTTTTGACAATTAAAGATTATTTTGGAACGAAAATGACAATCTTCGTAATCCACACATTAATGCTTTATAAACCGCGATATGATTTACTGCTGTTTTTTTTTTTTTTTCATGCAATATTTTTTTGGATCATTACATTGAAAATTAAGGGATATACATAAACAAAATACTAAACTTTGGGAAATTTAATCTGTTCAAGCTAATTAATTAATTAAAGATATTCCACTGTAAAATTAATTATATACACTGTTCACTTAAATTAAAGTGTTTCTAAGCTTATCGTTAACATACAAAAAAAAAAGTAAGACACTTAAATTTTGACATTAACTATTTTTTCGGGTCAAAAATGATAATATTTGCAATCCCCTGAAAACGCCGTCAGCTGAAAAAGCAATTTCTGCTATAAAACTATTCGCCTTCTCTATTAAAATACTCATGATAGAACCCGTGAGGCCATATATTTTGCAAGAGTGGATTTGTGGCCGCGATAGCCGAGTGGTATAGGTATTGGATCGTGACTTGCCTTGTCACGAGTTCGATTCCAGTACCACTAAAGACTCGCCGTGTAGGGCAGCGATGCACGTTAAATCTGTCGAGAGCTTAAATGTCATCCCCTTGGTGTGGTGTGGTAGGAGAGGGGGTGCCAGCTCAGGTGTCGTCCATGTCACTTGACCACGGTTCAAAATTACGTGGTCCGTTGCCAAAAGCCCTCGTGTAGCTGAACAGTGCGACGTTAATATTCAATCAATCAAGCAAGCAAGAGGGGATTTAAAAGAATATTCCTGCAAAGTATCGTCAGAATATTTAAAAATGGTTATTCCATGTAATTTTAAAGCGAGTGGTACCTATCCCCCCCCGTCGGTAGATAAAGGGTTAAACCAGTCACCTCAAACACACAATTTTCAACAACATCCACGCTAAATAACTAGAAACATACCTCAAAACTATTCAACGATCAATACCAGAAGTCATCTTTCGCAACGCCAAAAATATAATTTTTTTCAGAAAGAGCTTTCAAAGAGCAAAACTCGTGCGTTGCCATTTCCTTACGGGAACGAATACCAGCAATTTAAAGTAACCTCTGATAAAATTCACTCAGCACTAATTTGAAACTCTGATGCGTCCCCAAAGATTAATTAGTCAAACCTTTCGATCTTTCGAAAAGGGGTTTTTATTACCAAAACACGGAATTCGCAGAGAGAAAAAGGAAGAGGTTACAGGAAAAGATCGCTGTAACGCAAATGCTTTTGGGGAACATTAAAATTTCCTTGCTTCCCGAGTAACGTCGATGGAGCGTAATGAAATGTAAGATTAAAGAGAAAAACCTCTAACATGGGGTATTCAGCTCTAAATGCTCTATAAATCACTTGAGAATAACTTCTAGAAGAGACGTTTATTTTCTTTCTTATTACTAATGCATCGATCTGATGATGTCAAGAATTTATTCGTGCGTTTCACTTTTATTTATGTAATACTGTTAGAGTTGAAGTGAAGTAAGTCGGAGATAAATTTATGTTTTATAAAGCTCCAATAATGTCTTCATTTATGTTATTGTGATATTTAAATTTTTCACTCGCTATGCTTCTGAGTGTCGTCTAAGAAAACCATAAACTTCATTGCACAGATAGTGATTGAAGTAGTTAGTGAAGATGAGAATTACTATCCAAACATTAACAAATATATGCTAATATTATTTATGTGAACTTGAAGGTAAACAAAAATTAAGTCATTAATAAATTATAGTTTTTCAAAAAAAAAAATTAAAAACACACTTTTATACTGAATCGTACAAAAAGGGGGAAAAGAATAATTCTTAATATATAAGAATAAAATGATCAACGAGAAAATTAATGTCATTGGGATAAAAGCGTGGGGTGCTCTATATTAATTGTTATAATTTCTTACTAGTTCTATTCCGAAGTGTTGAGTTAAAGTAAAAATGTAATTCAAAGCACCCCACGCTTTTATTACAATGACATTAATTTTCTCGTTAATCATTTAATTCTTATTTTAAGAGTTATTATTTTTCTTTTTAGTTCGATTCACTATAAAAGCGTGTTTTTTAGTTTTTTTTAAGCTATAATTTATTTTTCCTTTTCTTAGTTCGATCAACAATAAAAGCCTGTTTTTTTAGTTTTTAAAAACTATCATTTATTCTTTGTTGAATTTATCCTTGAGTTTGCTATTTGGGGCCAGAATTATGTGGCTGCTTGAATTAGTCTTGCTCTTTAATGAATATTATTTAATCGATCTGAAGGGTATTTATTCTCTCCGTTAACGGGGCCTCGGATTGCTATAATATTAATTCGTATCATCACTTATAAACGTATTGCTTTATAAAAATAAAAAATATTTAGCACTTAGAACATATAAATTATTTTTATTCACATGCACGAGTCTTTTTTTTTAATTTCCATTTTCAGAAAAACTACGCAACCACCTACCCTACCTTTTTTCACATAAAGAACACTTTTTTTGTTTTATTATTTACTAACCAGAAGCCCATTTTTTTGTTTTAGGGTTGCACCTTAATCTTTTAGTTGCTAAATCTTGAATTAGTCGCCAAATCTAAAAGTGGCACATGGAATTAGTAGCCAAATCTGAAAATGGTTTATGCAATTAGTCGCCAACTCTAGAAACGATATAATGAATTAGTCGACAAATCTCATAAATCCTTAAAATCCTTAATTATTAAAATCCTGATCAGGATAATGAAACAAAATTATAAAATTATTGTATTGTCATGGGTTCTTGACAAGTGTGCGAAATTTCGAATTAGTCTGATCTTTTAAAGTGGGTAAAAATCGAGTTCAAAGATTCCATTACATACAAGTGAAACTTATAAAAACGTGTCAAAAAGAAATACTTTATGATATACATTACAGCTGTAAATGTTCAATAAATGTTAAGAAAAGCATATATTTTCTTTCAAATAAAAACTATCTTACGATGTGCAGAATCCATTTCAGTAAGTTTTTATTCATATAGTGCTTGCTTTTATTTTTAAAAAAATTACAACACCAACACCAGTTAATCAATCCAGGATTTTATATATAGTTTTACTCAAATTTTCAACACATTAAATAATCAAACTCCGACTAAAAGAATCTAGATAATCAATATAGCGAAAGTCCCATTATATTTTTTAACAACCCCAAACATAATGAGCCAAGCTCTTGTGTAATCTCATTTTTCCAACCAATCAATTCATGTGCTTTACTGTTGCCAACTTTTGCTTTTTACTGAAACTCTCTATTAAACACATTACATATTTGCTAACAATAGTAAGGCCCAAAATGCACTTGAATTAAAAAAGTACCCGTCTAGTATAAGAAAATTTTATTTATGGGCAGTGGGTAGCCTGGTGGCTAGAGCATCGGACTCCAGACGGGAAGGCCTGAGTTCGATGCTCGACGCCAGCAAATACCCTCCAAGTACACACGGAGTACGTGCTCATTAAATCAGTGGGTCTGCAAGTCTTGTGGACTGAATCACTAGTGCAGGGGACTGGAGAATATTTCCCTCCCCTCCAGTCCTACGGCAAAATTGCGGAGATAAATGGTGTCGCCATCTATCGTGCCTCTTCGAGGAATTCGTACTGTCATCTATATGGTGCTCAAGACCTAGGCCAACGACAGGCGTACTTCTAGCCCCTTGTCACGATGAATTTCGCGGGCCTCGTTCTGACTACGTCAGACAGGTGGCATTATCCACAACAACACTTTTTATCTATATCTTGAAAAGCTTTTTGAAAAATCTCGCAATTATTAGACATTTTAACCAAATTATTAAATTCCTAATTTTATATAGATTTTTTTTTCAAGCACAACACACACAAGTCTATGCAAACTTTGAATTTAACAAAGAACACGTGATTACAATTATCATCGTACTACCATGAGCTCAGCCCAGTTTGAGGACATGATAAAAATATCTACTAATACACTGATGGTAAACAAAGTAAAGGAAATATCGCAGTGAACGGAATGCAAGTGAAACTTTGGCAAAACTTTAATGCGTGGTTTTGAAGTTTATATATGAATAGTGTAAGAAGTAAAACTGAATATATATATATATTCTTCTGCAATTGGCACAGAGAGAGAGTAAAGATATAAGATACCAGTTATCTAGTATTATTTTAAAAAACCAGATTCCAATTATTTATAGAAAGCTAAGCTTATTCATCCCATCTTAATACGAGCTTCAGTATCTAATACAATTGAAATTGGCTGTATGGTGAGAGCATTGCGCCAGAAATGATAGTTAATTGCATAAAAAAAACTAGTAATATAAAAAAAATTAAGTGAATTCCTACTTAGATCAACAAAGAAAAATTTTATTTTAGCTACTTTTTATTAAATAGTTACAATTAATATAAATATGTAAATACGTATGACAGAATCACAACATTTAGTGGTAATTAATTTTATTAATTATCATTAAAGTATCGTATTGTGTCATAAAAAAAAACAATCGTGTATATAAAATTTCAGTTCAACTGAATGCTTTAATACGTGAGAAAAAAAGCTTTTCAAGTTTTGTTAAAAATTCAAAATACCGGCATTGCGTTTCAATTAGCCTGTATATCTGTTTGTTAATGATTTTTGTTATAGTTAGAGAGTTGTAAGAGAGAGAGAGAGAGAGAGAGAGATTTCCCACCATGAATTTATCTACTAGATTAATCAATGAGATTAATGAAATTAAGATTAATTTTTTCTGTTTTCCTTAAAATTTGTTATGGCTGTAACACCTACAACCACGTTGGGTTTGAAATTAGGTTACAGGATCGAAAACGGATTAACCAATACAATTTTCTGGTTTACCATTACAAGTTATGAAAATACATTAAAAACAATATATATAGTCAAACTGCATCCTCTAATTTAAATATATCAGAGTTCTCGGATGCCCACAGACAAGAAGAAACCTTTTGTCATGACCAGGAGATAAATTTCATTTTCTTGTAACTGATGCAGATTTAAATTTGAATACACCAATCCACTTACGAATAATTATTTAAGAAAGCGTATTGATTTTATTGAAACTTACTTCTATTAAGATAATTATTTAAATTATTTTTTATCTACACGCCTTCAGATTTTGGCCCTCACTATTTAAATTATCCATTTAATGAAAATGTCTATTTGATTCAAACTTCATCTGTATAAGAGTCTAGCTCTAATCAAGTTCTGAAATTATTTCAGTTAATTCATGATGTAATCTCATACATCAGTGTTGACAAATTAAACGTAGCTTGAATTTGAAGATATTTCGTAGAGATATATTTTCTCCAATGAAAAGAATTGTATTTTTTAAAAAGCTTCTGTGAGTATCTCTAACAAGATTTATTAATAGATTTCAGACTTTACGTACCTGGACAATGGTATATATGCCCATCTGATCTTGGAGGTCGAGGGGTTCTCTTCACTGTTGCGTATAGGGGCTCCTCCTGCAACTAACAAATATGGGAATCAGAAATATTTCTAAATGGAACATAATTTTTATAGAGTATTATTAATAAATTTTAGTTAATACAATATATATATATTTAATAAATCCAGTAACGACAATTATTAATCTTTCAATTTCATACTTTTTACGTACAGTTTCCTTTTGATAAAACACTTATACATACCTTTAAAATGGAATAAGAAACTATTCCAATATCCATAAAATATTTAGAGCCTCTAAATATGTATGTTTTGAATTTTTGGTAAAAAAAAAAATTATTAGAACGTTTTTGGGCATTTCGTTCTAGATCAGAACATATTTTTCTTTTAAATCAGGCGTGAAACGACAAAAAAAATATTGAATATCAGCAACATGTTTGTTGTAATATTTACTTATTTTTGAAAAAGATGGAATTGATACATAGAGCATTACGATTGCATGGGGCATACTACTAAACTCATTGACGCAACAGTCCATGAGGGCCAAGGCCTAATGTACCAATCTCAGTATGCGTGACCTTGGGCGCTGAAGTGCATGAGCAGATAGATGTTCCTGTCAGGTGGTATGCTTGACGGGAAACCTCCAGTGTTTAGTCCCCAATCAAGCTTCGTTCTCATTTATCAATCCACTGAAGAGATTAAATTACCTTGCCCACACACACACACAGCTCAGTGCTGTGGAAGCGCGACACGCTACCACTCGGCCCTTAGACTTAACATGGGACATAAAAAGTTTAAATATCTAAATTTGGTTTACTGTTGATTTCTTTGCAAAAATGATTCTTGTAATGCGTTTAAACCATACTTAAAATTATTTGAAAAATATTTATAACTACTTGAATAAAAATATTGAAAAATTTTCTATTTTATAATTTTAATTTAAACTGTTTTTTATTTATTTCCAAATACTTGAAAATGTTTGTATACAATTATTTTCTACATTTTGGACGTAAGATGGAAAATTGTACATATCAGACTTTGAATTGAACTGTAAATTCTGCAGATAATTTTTTTTAAAAAACAAAACCAGTACTTTTAAGTGCTTTTTGATGTTGTAACATAACAGCCCCAAGATTTAGTATCTTCGAAACTTAAGCAAACCTTGAATCAAATTGAAGTATTCTGCATAAGAGAAACTGATAAAAACATTTCTTTTCGATGAAAATCAATTTCACCAAAACGAAGAGTATTTTATTTTGTTGGAGCTTTATAAACACATATGGATTTAATTGACACACAAAGAAATTTAACTTAACAATATCAAATATCCCAAACTATATCTGTTTCAGACATAAAATATTAAAAAAATGTACAAAATATTGTATATTTTTACACTTCTTTCCCATTAAAATAGTGACTTAATTTATGTTGTTATTGTTTTTGCTAATACCACTTGACTGACGTATTTTAATTTATATTCTTACGTAATTAATTATATTTCAAATAATGAAAAAGTTCCCCCAATTAACAAGCGGGGTCGTTGGAAGCAAATCACAATTTATTCTAGAACTGTCTAGTAGTTACAGTAAATTTTCTTCCAAGAGTAAGCAAATAACTTACATTTACAAATCTGCCACTAACTTAAAAACATCTGAAATACAGAACACAGTTATTCAAATCCTTGATCACTGTTTCTCATAAGGCAAATAAAACACATAATCGTTGCCAAATGTTCAACATCAAAGTCCTATTTCTTCCTTTTATGAGATCGGAAAAACCTTCCAGGATCTTTACATTTTTCTCGGCAAATAATTATTCTAAGACCTTCTAGACTTTAGTAGAGACAGCTATTTTTGGAGCCAAGTTTTTCATTCAAACCTGTTGTCAAAGCCACTCCTATTTACTAACAATACTGATAGAATATTCTATCTTTGCCTGCAAATAATATATCCGGCCATAATACCTTTTCGGCAAAAAAGCAAACAAAATCCCAATTTTCCATGACAATATATTAGTTGTACATTTAAAGAGTACTGTCAAACAGCAATAGAGACAAATATTCCAAAAAGGTAAGCAAATTTCAATAATTAACTAATTTAATTAATAACCAAATGGCAAGAAAAGTAATTAAGCAGTATTTTGAAATGTTTCAAAAGTAACAAAACTTAAAATATGAATAATGCGCAATTTTCACAATTTTAGAAGCAAATAACCCATTCAAATTAAAGTTATTCGACAGCTTATTAGTTTAAACTGTGTTATATTTAACTATTAATTAGCCTATATTTATACTATAATTACTTATAACTCGTTCAATATATCAACACCAAAAAAGCTGAAAAATATACATATATATAATTTCTCATCATTTCATCTTAAAATTTTAAATAACTAGATAGGTGTAATTCAAAATCCTTCAAAAATATACCCTAAGGAATTATTTCTGATTTTGCATAAAATTCATTAATGTTTAATTCTTTGCTTCAAAAACTGATTTCGCAAAACTCATCCATTTAATGTATTCAAATCTATATACTTTGATTAATATTTACCTACATTAATTTTGAAAATACGCACATAGATAAATAGAACAAAATACTGAATTCAAATGTACACATAACTAATGAACGTTGTTATGAAATCAAATAACCGAAATTATTTTCAACTCCATTAAAGCTTCTGAAATTCTTTCTTGATTCTCATAAGAATTGAATGTTTTACTATTAAAATAAAGTATTTAATGTAATTCCACTTTCAATGGGGGTAGAAAACCAAACAAAGAATATTTGTTCTTAAGCAAATACCTTTCAAGGAATTAAGTTTCAAATTAATAAACAAATAAAACTTGTATTAGCAATTTTTACATAGCTCTGGAGTTAAATTAACCGCAAAAGCTGAAAGAAAAGACATAATTAGCGGAGACTGAAGAATTATTTTAAGAAGCAATTACTGCTAAAACTGTGTACATATTTTCCTTTATTCTAAATTCCTTACACGTATAATTCGCGTATTATAATTCTAGATTTCTCTTCCGAAAAGAAATCTTGAAATCCTTAAATATTTAAATTTCAAACGGTTAAAATTTGAAATACAAAACTTTGCAAAGAGGTTTGAGCCATAAAATCTCACAGGAATTTGAAAGAATGGTAACGTAAAATAAAACGAAATATCAGCACATATTTTTGAGCATTTATTGAAATAAATTCAGCAATGTTGGATTTGTCAAGATGGCAAATATTATTTTCAAGTATGAAAACAAAAAAGAAAAACATCAGACAAATGATACGATTTTCGAATCTAAAATTGATACCCATTTTTGTCTTGGTTTTATTTTTCCTGTTCAAAATTTTTGTACACATATGGATTTTTTGCTCTACTTCTGTTTTTATATTAAATGTGTTCGTATTTTATTTTTATCTTTTCGAAATCTTTTTTTTTTCCATTTCAATAACATGATTTAATTACATTAATAGATTATCCCATTATATTTAAGAAAGTAAGACATTAAAATCTATGATATAAATAAACTTTTTTTTAAAAAAAAATTATGAAATAATTTAAAAGTAAATAAAAATTTAAATTACCAAACGAGGTAAGCAAAACTCCGAGTTTACGCAAATAAATATTTACAAAAATCTCTTTCACAAAAAATGATATAATTATACTATTCTTTGATTTGAATAAAATTTAAATTTAAGCTTTTGTTTAACTTAAGCACAAAGAAATTCTAACAAGTGCACAAAAGCGTGAGCGAAAAATTTCGATTTGATTTTTTTAAAAAAAATATTTCGAATCAGATTTTCACGGCAATTTTATTTATTTATTCATTTTTTACAAATTATAGTTACGTCAAACATTTTAAAAAAATATTAAATGATATATATATATGTGTGTGTGTGTGTGCATATTATGCAGATGTAACCTATTAACCTACCAAACGAGTTTTATATATTTATATATTTTGAATGGAAAATAAACTATTTACCAAGTGATATTTTGAGAAAGTACTAGTTAATCAGAATTTCCAACAGATAACAACAAATCAAAGTTTTACGAATTATTATGAATGCAATAAACTTCAAGTAAAAAGAAATAAGCAGAATAATTGGATAGATTTTTTGTATATCATTGCTGTATAAAACTTTTTCATTCTACTCTGCGGCGATGTATGCTATATTATTATGTGTATGTATTTTATATAATAACTACAATATATATTGTGTTTGTGTAAATAATTGACTCATACTAATAAGGCAGATTCATCATTTAATGTTGTATGTTATCATTTATGCTAATAAATGAGTGGTTGAACGGAAAAAATGGTTTAAACGAGAACCATTCAAGAGATGTAATTAGTGGTTAGATTAATTTGGCTGTTTCAACTTTCTTTCTCATTGTAATATATTTTAATTGAATATGTTCTACTGTCTATTGGTGAAGAAAAAAAGCTTGACATTTTTTTAATTAAATTTGCAATTTTCTTAGAAATATTAAAGTAAAAATTGCATTATTGCTATTGTTTATACGAACAAATCCAATCTAATTAAACTAGCTCAACTTATTTAAAGTCTCATGTTGACATTTGAGAATGGAGTTTTCTTAGGCAACATTTAGTTAACTCATTTTTTTAAATTTATTTATTTCCTATTTATTTTAATTGGAGCTAATAGTTGTATATACACTGAAAGTTAGGACTTTATTCACTTCTCTACCTAGAGGGTAATGTAAACGGAAAGGTCATTTTTTTGCCAAATGTCGCCAAATTTAAGGGACAAAAATATACTCAATCTCAGCAAAAATCTAGAAAACAATTTTAGGATGATTATTTTTTTAGAAAACTATAGCCGATCCTGAAAGGCTCTTCCCAGCTTATATAAGAACGGTGCAAAAAAATAATAATATTGGAGTCAAACATTTGACAGGGACTGTGGGTTTCATTCACCTCATGCGAAATTTTGAATGAGGGTTAGAATTGTTGTGTGTGCCCAATATTTGTGGGATTTTTTAACATTAGCTGCATTAGATTGAAACACTCTTGTTATTTGTTTCCTTGTGGAAGAAAATTTTCTGTATTTATTTGAAAGTATTTATTTTTCTGTATTTAAATTTTATGTACTAAGAATTATAATCAATCAGAAAAAAAATCAAGGACTTTGGGGAAAGGGGGTTCGGACCCCTAGGACACCCCTTGAGTGCGCCACTGCGAGGGACCCTTTTCCCGTTCCTAGCAGGATGTAACTAGATGCTAACAAGAGGCACTAGCCTCCTGATCCTCGAACACAGGGAGGGGAACCAGGGAGATCTGTTTTAAAACTTCAAGGGAGCAATCGCCGAAGGAATCCCTCCTCTCACAAACCATTGTTTTGAACTCTAATAATCTTTTAATAAGTTTAATAACTTCAATGTATAATTATGTAAATATTAGCTGTGACATAAATAAACTAAAAATTTAAATTAATCAATATCATGCTACCCTTATCTATCTCAAACTTCACATCTTTAAAAGTAAACAGTGCACAGCATACGTTGTCAAATACTCGTACAAACAATAACCCGAAACAAATAAATGTGCATGATTTACAATTGCACTTATGAGCTCTACCAACTGCCACCTTTTGACTGAATGAGTAATAATTGTGTTCGGTGGTAGGCCTAGGACTATACAAGAACGACGGTCATCAAATGTAGTCAGTTGGCATATCATGCGAAATTCCCAGTTTTTCGGAGAATACAACCGGAAATAATATTTGACTGGGAAAATTATTTGAGACATGATCTGATTTAGGCTGAGTCATGAACGAGACGAGGCCCTGGGCCTGCGCCCAGTTGGCCCATGCCTTAAGACATCTCCGAGTTCGTATTTACATTATAAATAACTCACACTAGTTACAATACATTTACTAACTAGAATTTTATTCTTATGTTTATTCTACTATAAAAATACATTCTAAATAAGGAATTCATTCTATTACCTAAAATATGGGAAATGTAATAAAACATTTATTTTGTGCTCAAAATTTTATTTTATAATCTATGTGCTGCATTAAATCATTTATAGAACAAAGAATTTCAACACAAAGCATTGCTTAGCTACGAAATTATTTCTTGGAGGCCTTAACAAATGGCCAGAAATTAAACCTCGTACTTTCAGTTTGAAACTTGACACCAAATAATGGAATCCGCTTCCGGAGTCCAGTGACAGACAATTTATTGCACCAATTGACCTCAAAATCAACAAATGGTGTAAAACAATTCCAACCGTACTTCGAAATGGATTTGAAAATAATTACTGCAATTGTATGTGGGTACAGTTTCAAGTGTTGATGGAGCGAGTTGTACAAGAATTCCGCCTTCCGCATTTCTCCCACTTACGTTCGTGCCATTGATTCTGTCGATCCCCAAAATGGGTGGGAAAAAATAATCGATGGCGAAGCGGACAATTTACGTCCCACCATTTACGCGAAGACGATAGCAATGAATTGCGAGGAAGGGAAATCGATAGAAAGTATTTTATCGATTTTTCGCATCGGCATCTTTTGCGGAATGCCTGCTGAAGGAACAGTTTCGGTTGTTGCTTCGATTTAACAGTATTTAATTGCTTCGTCCAGAAAGCAATTAGAGTGTCTGCATGATGGCCTGACTTCGGTGAGTTTCGGATGTTATCGGAACGCACGTAACGATGTTAACAGTGTTTTCCGTCTGACAATTTAAAGAAACTGGTTCGTTAAAGAATTTTTAACAGCAATTGTAAACGATAAAATTGTAGCCAGTAGAAATATAAAGTCAAATATAAATGTTTGGCATAACACAATTAGAAGCAACAAACGATAAAACCCAAAGACAGATAATACATAAATTACACCAATTAAGACAGGTTTAATATTTGGTTTAACTTAGGGGAGTATCGAAAATATTCGGAACATTATAACGTAATCAACGTAGCTTACTTCTGATTATTTGAAGAAATGTGTTCGTTTTAGTGTGTAGCAACAATTAAAAATAGAAGCGTTTCAATTAATAGAAATGTAATGCTTCACTTGGGGAAAATTTGAATGAATATGCCGAAACAATAAAATATAATGTTCAAGGAATAAATTATGCTCAAATTAAATTAAATCAGTTAAAGTACTCCATTAGTTATTTGGTTCCAGTAAGTTTTCGAATTAAGGGGGCTTCCCCAAAATTGACGAAAAAATTATTTCTCTACGCTTATAGGTAAATAAAAATTTAATTTCTTTTGTTTGTAATAAATTTTTTTAACTCTAAATAAGTTAGAAATATTTTAGCTATATCCAAAAACTATGTGTGTGGCACTGATATGCATTACTTAAAGGTAAAGGCAATTTTTCAAAACAACTACACAAAATGAACATTTTTCAAAATTCTATTCATCGTATAGCTTTGAAAATTTACACATTAATTAATATTATACAAATAAATATTTTAATAGAAGACTATGTCAAAGAGAAAATTTTACGATTTAAAATTTACACGAACTTTTTCTCGTCTGAAATCTTTTCCCATGCGACTCCACATATGAATTTAAGAAAAAAAAATACTCAGATTATTTAAAAAGACTTTTATTTGAACAATATTAACGATGCAAAAGTTGCATGTAAGAAAACTGACGACTGCGTGACCAATCTCTTAAAAGTCTCTGTCAATATCAGTCCTTTTTAGCCCTACAAAGATAGAGAAGTTTCTGAACTTGAAGCGACCCCATCAATAAAAACCCTTATTAAAAATATCAACAGTGTTTTTTAATTAATAACTGGTAGAAAATGTCGTAATAATTGTATTATTTCTAAGGTATGTAATAGTTTAGCAACACAGGAAATGTTTTTTGTAACCTTAAAAAAGAGGTCATGTTGGCTTACAAATAATCTAGTGTAATACCGAATTCATAAAGTATGGTTCAGATATATTTAACTTCACCTGCATTTTATTCTAGCCTTAAAATTTTCTTCTATTACAAACCTTCTTAGACACTATAAGTACTACAATCACTTAAAATAATTTATGACCACACATTGAAAAATTTGTTTCAGTGGATAATTTATAATAAAACAAGTAATATAAAAAAAATAATAAGTCAATTCCTACTTAGATCAAAGAAAAATTTTATTTTAGCTGTTTTTTATTAAATTGTTGCAATTAATATAAATATGTATAGATATAGGACAAAATTTCAACATTAAGTGGTCATTAATTTTTATTAATGATCATTAAAGTATCGTATTGTCATCCAAAACAATCGTGTATATAAAATTTCAGTTAAACGGAATGCTTTAAAACGTGAGAAAAAAACCTTTTCAAATTTTGACACAAGTCACCAAAATGGTCCCTAAGTCACCAATGTGGCTGTATTTGTAATTCTTTAAATAATTATTTTTAATCAATTAATTTTTCTTAATTATAATTAAATTATTGTATTGTCATCCAAAATAATCACATATATAAAATTTAAGCACAATTGAGCGCTTTAAAATGTATTTTATTAACGATTGAAAATTCCACCAAGATAAATAAATAAACAAATAAATAAGAGAGTGAGAGTTAATAATAGGAATGGAAAAAAGGAGGTGGAATTTAAGTAAGGGTTAAGTATTACACTTTTAATCAGTGTTTGTAAATTTTCTGTCACAATGTTGTCAGACACACTCCCAGCAAGTCTTAGAAATCTCAGTACACTATATGCGGTATATAGCTTCAAGTTTTGCAGCACCGGATGTTGGATTTTCAATTTTCCCAATACACTACAGATTCTTATTGTAATTTAAATATAAGCTTTTACTCTTACCCAGACTCGGCAACTTTTTAAATAAATTTTCATGCTTTAAGCAAAAAGAGAAAAAACTAACGGAGCTTTTCAAATTCCAAGGATTAAGGATTAGGTTATTTTTAGCATATAGAATCTATTTGAAGTCTATCTATAAGAGTAATTAACAAAATATTGACTTTTGAGTTACCAAATATAAGTTCCTTTTCCAATAATATGCTTTACTTTGTAAAGAACTTTTGACTTAATTTCTGGTATAAATAGAAACAATTATAGTATTTTCCTCCAATAGCACACAAGAAAATTATTTATTTACGAAACAACTAGAACTTCTATCCACAGTAAATATCTGCACTTACACACAATCAGATGAATAAAAACCTTTAAGTTGCTTATATACGACATAACTGTTCTAATTAAACTGCCACTAATACCGACTCTTTTGACCGCACCTTCCCCCTGATATAATATTCAGCCACCGGGCGTCAAACTTTTCTGAGTTCTTGAAACGTCGAAAGAAACATGAATAATTGCGATCCTTCTCAAAGTCAAATAACAAGTTAGTGGCAAATTATATTAAAAGTTATATTTCGAAATATGTTGTGAATTTAAAATTAGTTGCTAAAAGCATATTCAGTTATGAGAGTTAATGCCAATTAAACAATAGTTGGCGAAACGAGTAGCGCCAAATCAGTAGCGAGTTTTTCATAGAAGCCCATACTAAAACGTGGCATTCACTTCGTTTATATAAATCCAGTTTTTACAGGCTTTTCTACATCTAATGTGATTTATATTTTTAAACACATTCGGAGTGGTTTACATTAATATTTATAATATTAATAACAAGACATTTGCTTACTTTTAAGAAAAGCAAATAATTATGAAATTGTCAGAAATATTGACGTAAGCGATTGGTTTTAATGTTCCTTCCACTCATATTGTAATTATCTTTGATTCAAAACTTAAAAAGAAATTTTTTTTTCTCACATATTAAAGCACTCAATTAAGCTGAAAAATTTTATTCACGATTGTTTTAAATGACTATAAGATAATTTAATAATAATGAATAAAAACTAATTGATTAAAACTTATTATTTAAAGAATTATATATACAACCATGTTGTTGGCATCATTTTTGGCGACTTAAATCAAAATTTTAAAAGCATTTTTTTTTTTTCAATTCTAACTATTAGTACACACTGTCTCTATAAATATTTATTTATTTATTTATCTTGGTGGAATTTTCAATCGTTAATAAAACACATTTGAATGCGCTCAATTGAGCTGAAATTTTATATACAGAATCATTTTGGATGACAAAAAAATAATTGAATTATAATTAATAAAAATTAATTACCACGTAATGATTTGAATCTGTCATAGGTATATACATATTTGTATTAATTGTAACTATTTAATAAAAAGTGGTTAAAATATAAAATTTTGCTTTGTTGATCTAAGTAGGAATTGACTTAAAAAATTTTTTTTGTATTACTTGTTCTTTTTTTTTTTTTTGGCTATTGCGTTGTTAAGGTATCCGACTACTTTCGGAACCATGATTTTAAAAAAGCGCATAAATGGATCATTTTCATGATATTTAGTGTCACTTAGATTAGAATACATGTATAAAATTGTTTTAAGGATATTTTGACAAAACAAATTATTTAAATACAATATTTTGGCAAAAAATTAACTTAGAATAATCTTTTTCAAAATGTTCTCCTTTTATAAAAAATGCTTCTAAAATAGTAATATTTCGCGCGCGCGCGCTTATATAAAGTAAAGACTTCTCCAGAGAGTCGGAACTAGGATTTTTGAAAAATTCACATTATTTTCAGAGTTACCACCCATTGAAATAATTATCAGCGTTTTTTTCTTAAAATTGATTCCCTCTGTTGTTGAAAAATATGGATAAACTCACTTCTAAGTTATATATTTCAAACATTCTAGTTGAGCCTCTGTAGAGAGGCCTGAGTTTTATACAGGCGAAATATTTTTTAATAGAAGCTTTTTCCACAAAAGGAGAATATTTTGAAAATGGGTCATTCTATGTTAATTTTTTATCAAAATATTGTACTTAAACAATTTTTTACTGTTATAATATTCTTAAAACAATTTTATATACATTTTCTAATCTAAGTGACACTAACTATCATAAATATTATCGATTTATACGCTTTTGCAAAATCACGGTTCCGAACGTAGTCGGATACCTTAAACTAAAAAAAAGTTTCATTATTATTATCAACACTGATAAACCAGGTATTTCCATATTCATTTATTACCACTCTTTATATGGTAGACTAATATATGATTTCTAAAAATAATTAAAACTATTCACATTAACTTGTGATCAATAAGCTCATTTTATATGTTTAAAGGTAGTTCACAGAATGTTCTAAAAAAATGCTTCATATCCATCAGACTAAATGCGACCCTATCCTGTCTGATGATCTAACTCAAGAGTCGGATACCGGTCATCTTTCAGTGTCTAAGACTGCAATTAGTGTGGCGGAAACTGCCGGAATGATCTGTTACCTGATGATATCCGGAATCCGTTCCGTCATCGCTTCGTCCTCTGCCGGACAGATGAGTTGTGGCGTAGGGTTGCGGATAGTAGGAAGAAACAGACGATGAATGCTTCTTGTTTTTTTCCATGTCCGAAAGACGCATTGCTTCGTGTCCACTGCCCTTGCGGCCTTCGTAGGGGCCAGTGCCTGAAAACAAGTGAAATATTAAGTACGATAACATTTTTTTTTTATTGAAACCAATTATTACTAAGCACCATAAAGTATCATACGGGGCTCACAGAAGTAAGTATTAATCACACGTTACAAAGGAAAGAAGGAAAATAACTTTTGAGATTTTGAAGGATTACAAATATTTACAACAAAAATTCACAGAACATTTTAACCCTTTATTTATCGACCGTACTTATAAGTACCAATCACTTTAAAATTAAACAGAATAACCACTTTTACGAACATTCTGACGATACTTACAGTAATATTCTTTTAAATCTACTCTGTTCCAAGACATATGGCAGCTCGGGTTCTATGATGAGTGTTTTAGCGGAGAAGGCAATTAGTTTCTTAGCAGAAATTGCGTTTTCAGCTGTTTGCGAAGATTATCATTTTTGTTCCGAAAAAATAGTCAATGTCAAAAGGTGTCTTTTTTTTTCTGTATGTTAATGAAGACCTTAGGAAACGATTTGACTATTTATTTAAGTCAACAATGTATACAATTAATATTTTACAGTTGAATATCTTTAATTATTTAATTAGCTCTAACGGATTAAATTTCCCAAATATTTTGTTTATGTATATCCCTTAGTCTTCAATGTATTTTTTTTTATTTCTAATGGCAGATTATGAACAGTTATTAGCTGAGTTCATCAATCTACCTAGTACATTCACCAAAAGCTGGTATCTCTTTTCAGTGCGGCGCCATATTGGCGGATACCAATCACCGCAGGTAATTTTGAAGCCCAGTTTCCTGCCTAGAGGGAGGCATCTGAGCTCTGACTATGCGAACCTTGTACTAGGATTTAATTTTGCCTCCCCCCTAGGGATCTTTTACATGCCGTATAATGATACGACATGGCCGCTGTCGATTTTGTGCATCATGAAAAGCCATCGACTTGGGCTGGGGTCGAACCCGCAACCTTAGGTACAACCAGTGACAAACCAACCACGCCACCCAGCTGACTTAATTTCCAATGTAATGATTCAAAAAAAATATATTGCATGAAAAAAACTGCAGTAAATCATAGTGCTGTAGATAAAGGGTGAAAAGCACTTCTGTTGGAAATAAAAATGGGAATTAGACCTGTTACTCTCATTACCTTTTTAGGAGGATAACCACAATTTATAGAGATCTCATGAGCGAAATACAATAAATATAACTTGCAGGATTAAATAGTTCGTATATGTTAATAATATCTATGTATATAGAAATTGTACGACGATATTTAAAGAGTAAAAAATTGATTGGGGAACATTTTAATGGGATTTTAATTTTAATGTTTGAAAAATTTTCAATATTTTTCATGGATTTCACAATTTATGTTTCTTTGAATAATTCTGTATCTATTCTGAGTCCATTTGCCTTATTTCCAATACATGTACATTTAAATAAAAAAAAACTTATTAGTTTTTACAAAAGCAGCTCAAATTAAAATTTTTAAAAAATGCATTAAATAAACGAATTAAATAAATTTTAAGAAATCAAATTACTTAGATTATTATGTTACGAAAAAGTAACGCATACACTATACATTTACTAATGCAAATCCTACAGAATCTTGAAAGAATGATTTAAAACTCAATCACAAAAGTATGACATTTTTATAAAGAAAAATGTTAAACTAAATTTAAAACCTACAATAGATTAAACAGTTTTTGAAACAGACTACTTTTAAAACATATATTTCAAAAATAGGGGAAGGTATCTTGTAGACTGCTGAAAAAACTTATAGGAGAAATTTAAAAAAAAAAACACCCCACCCCATATTCGGGACCCATAAGAGGGGGGGGAGGGAGGCTTGATGTATCATTTTAGTTTTTAAAAAATACATCAAAAACATTATGATTACATAACTGTATTCATATATTAAAAGAAAATGTCATATATTTTTATCCATTTGATGCGATTAACGTTGATAATTAATTTAAAATTTTTAATCACAACTAAATATATATTTGAAAGTACTGAGATATGACATTGCAGTCAAATCTGTCTTCAAATATCATATTTCAGGGGATTTTCACAAATATAACCAATAGTTATTAATTCAGTTTTCCCTTACAGATCAAATACTTGCATATTTATTAAGGAATCACATGCGGTTATTTTCCTAATTGATTGTATATTAACGTCCCCACAAACTACTTAGGTTAATGGACCCTTTTAAATTTTGGGAAATTTTGTCAAGGAATGAAGACGACCTTAATAAGCATACTCTCTTAAAATTAACCCTATTATACGACTTGGCCTTAAAACATTTAAACCCCTCAACTTCCCTTTCACGGTGGGTCTTTAGTCAAACCAGTCACGAGTTTATTTTTGTTCCTGAATGAAAATTTATATTTATAGTATAACTAGGAGTACCCTTGTCCAACTGACAGTGGACAAATCCCATTGTACAAATTATACTACTGTTCATGCTCATTGCTCAAGCATTGTAAACTGTAATTTTTAATGATTATTAAATTTAGTGGGCACAAAAAGTCCTTTGGGGTTTTTAAAATTCTTGTTTTTTTTTTAATTGATTTAAAATTTTATATAGTACGAAAATTTAATTCATTTGCATTGTGTTAATTTTAAATTAATCTAATTATTTATTCGATAATTAGTTTTTTTCAGTGTTTTTTGGCCCCAAAATTGACAAAATCAAAAATAAAAACAAGAATGTAGAAATTTTTCCCCCCCCTTTGAAAAATTCCCATGCCCCTGATGTAGTTCTATTTATTTGTTGTTTTTTTTTCTGAAAATTTGTTCATTACAGATGCGGCATCGTCTAACACTTAATTCAGTGTCTCTCAAACTATGGGGAGAGATAATTTTACGGGGGGGTATATCGAAAAATTAAAAAACAAAAAGGATTATTAATTTACTGAAAGGAAACAAAACAAAATATATTCTATGTGGCATAATACAAACTAAAATACAAAATTCTTTATATAATATAAAAAATAAGTACTGCACGCATTTGATAATTAATAAAATAAATCCTAATAAAGAACAGTTTAGGTATCCGACAGTTTTTATTTTAAAAGCGTTAAATGGGTTTTTCGAAAATAGACACTTAGATTAGAATACATGTATACAATTGTTTTATAAGGGTATATATT
>BMAV01008975.1:0-15352 GCA_019973955.1 Trichonephila inaurata madagascariensis
AAAAAAAATGCATTTTAAACATTTATTTGAGTAAAATTAAAAAATAATTCAGTAATTATTAACCAAAATGACAAAATTATTTGACAGAATTATTCTTTGAAATGTAAGGATTATTATTAATATAAAATCCAAATCGCACTTTTGACCAAAATTTGGCATTGTGAAGGTCCACCATCCCCTTAAAGAGTGCAATAACTTCGTATACAAGCCTATCGTATTTCAACATGACTAGCAATCACTTTGTACAGTTACAGTCCTCTTTGCAGTGGATCGAGCGAATTAGTGGGAGTGAGTGAGTGAGTGTTCATTAACGTCGCATTCTGAAGTAACGCGTAACGCGTGAGTTATTGGCAACGAACTTCGTAATTTTGAGCAATGGTCAAGTGACAAGTACAACACCTGAGCTAGTACTTCCCTCTCCAAACTTCCACTCCACGTCAATGGTAAGACCTAAGATCTCGATAGATTTAACTTGCATCAACCCTCTCTACACGGTGGGTCTTAAACGACTTGAGGACACGAATCTACTACACGGCAAAGTCGGCTACAAATTCGTGACTATGACCACTTGGCTACCGCAGCCACAAGCTAGCTGGGTATGTATTTCCAAAGTGAAGAACAACGGTCTTGACTTTTGAACCATTAATAACGAAGTGCTACTTATTTGGACTATAATAAGTTTTCATTGATTCAAAAAAATTACATTGTGGTATATTCAAAATACATCTTGATGTATGAAAAATCTAGAAAACGTTTAATGATGCTAATTCAGATTTGTGGCTTTCGAGCTGTTGAAATGCTTTAGCGAAAAGCTAAATTTGGAGATGTACTTTCAGCAATTGGATAATTTAGAAACAACACATGAGGGCGGTGATGTTCAAAAGAACGGGCATCATATTGCATCATGATAATGTCAGGCCAAATTCTAATTTGGGAACTAATCAGAAAATTGTAAAGTTAGGTTAGGGAATTCTGCTGCATCCACCTTACTTTCCGAATGTAGCACCTTCCTATTATTACTTGCCTCTGTCGTTTAAAAAGTTTTTAAAAAAATCAAAAATGAAGAAGACATCAGACAAGCTCTGATTAAATTTTTTGCCTCTAGGGATAAGGCATTTTCTTAAAAATGGGATATACATATTGCCCTCACTCTGGCAAGAAGTAATAAGTTATTATGGCAATTATGTTGTTCACATTAAATTTTAATAAAGATATCCAAAAAGATTATTCTGTTTTATTTCAAGATGCCTACATTTTCTTTTAAACCTAATATTTACTACAGCGTGCTCTCGCAATATGAAACCTTATTTATTCGAAATCGGAAATAAACATATATTGGGAAGGCTAAATCACTGAAATATCATTGTCCTTGTTATAAAACAAAAATTATGAAGAATATGTATTAGTTATTTTATATACTTTTAAAACACAAGAAATTATTATTTAATAATTATTGTCCAAGATGAAGAAACATTTTTTTTATATTACATCCGTACTTAAAAATGTATAAAATGGCATATATAAGATTTCAATGTTAGCGGAATGTGTTTTACGGCAGTTAAAAGAGGATTGTGAATAAGGAACGTATTGCATGAGATTAGATTTCATGTTTGTGTAAACATTGGCAGATAAAACAACTGCGTACCATTAGCTAAAGGCATTTTCGAGAAAACCTAATAGTACAATGAATGAAACGTTTATCAGTGTTATAATTAGTCTATTAAAATATAGGAAGTATTTTATCAAATTAGTAATTTAAATTCTAAAGAAACACTCTTGATAAACAAATTAAACATCACATATACATTAAAACTTCTCCGTGTATCCTTTAATCGTTAATTTACATTTAGCTGAACAATGTGTTTAAGTTGATAATACTTGAGAGCCCTTAAGAGTAATAAAAAATACACAGGAATACCTTAACATCTACCAGAAATTTATCATGTCATTCCCTCCCCGACCTCATTCCCTCCGAAAAAAAAACTACACAACGAAGTTTTTTTTAAATCAATCACAACATGAAAAATGTTTTCCCTTGAATAAATCACGAAGTCCAAACGAAAGTTTGAAGAGTGGGTAGCTAGTTTAGGTATTCTCCTCGTCACTCGACCGAAATTCAAAATTACGAAGTCTCTTGTCAAAACCTCCCTGTGTAGCTTAAAAAATCAAATCAAAACGAATGAGAGAGTGGTTTATTAACGCTAGGGCTATTGTAGACGGAACTCGTAATTTTGAACATCTGTCATATGACGAGAAAGACTCCTGAGCTGTCACTCCACTCCTAACTACCATACCAATCGCCTGTCTACACGGCGGGTCTTCAGTGGCATTGTGGCTCGAACTCCTGACCGCTGTCCACGAATCCGTGTCCATGACCTCTTAGCTATTGTGGAAACCAAATCAACTCGAAGAAAGCTAAGTTAAAGAAAGAGTAATTCAAAAAGGTAATTTGAGGATAATAGGATAAAAATGGCCTCTTTTTAAACCATATCCTTTGCTTAATTTGGCTCTGTTGGGACATGTTTTGGGTTCTTTATGAATAAATTAGGTTGTGTGTTATACCAATCGATAAATAAAACAAAAAGAACCCTTAATTTTAAGTATAAATTTATTTCAATCAATAATTTTCTTCAAATATGTTTTTAAAAATATACAAACAAATTTAAAATAATGCTAAATTGATTTTAATACTCTGTAGTTATCCTGTGAACTCTTTGTAGAAAAATAAAATATAAAGGCTTAATAAAAATCATTTATGTTAATTCCGTAATCTGTGATGGTTAATTCAGCAGTACTGAAGATCTCTCGCCTTTGGGATATCTCCTTACTGAAACTCCGATAGATTCAACGGGCTCAGTTCATGATGATCACGTGATACAGACAAACACGTGTTCTCCATTGAATTCAAAACAGACATCAAACTAATTGTTCTTGTTCTATTTGTAAAACTTAGATAAAATTTTTTAAATTTCATAATTGGGTAATTATGTTCAAACGTTATAAAAAAAATTCTTCAAAAAAATTTTAAAATTAAAAAAATATTATTTTATGCATATATTTTTAAATAAAACTAATTTTGTCAACTTTTGTCGTTTACCTTATTGTTATTAACAAATTTTTACTTTTTAAGAGAAAGTTTCTGAAAAGATCAAAAGTTGGCAACAACGAAACATATGACCTGATAAGTTGGAAACGCATGGTTGCTTTTATAGTGTGACTATGATGTTACATGAGCTTTTAAACTGATTGGCTAAAAACACGTTGTAATCATTATGTACTATAACTCATGGTTATCATACAATGACGTCACATGGATTGAGCCCACATTGTTATCACTTTAAGACTATCTTTTGCATCAGCCTGAGGACGATTGAATACCTCTTTCTTCACTTAACTTTTAAATAGCAACTCACATTTCCATAAATCACGGTTCCTCCACTAAAAGTGGTTGTATATACTCATACAATAGTTAAAAAGAATTTTTCGAGTAGTTTAGTCAGAAACGTGAATAAAACTTGCAACAAAATTATAAACACAACATGAGAAAGAGAGTCACTGAATTATATTTTACTTTTTGTTTAAAGTACAATGTATTTGAAAACAATGATAAAATTACCATGCAAGAATTTTCCACCTCGGAAAATAAAGCATAAAAATGACTTTCCATCAAATGGAGAAAAAGTGGATAAAAAGTTTTCACTGTCGACATCCTAAGCTCGATCCTAATAATGATAAAAGTCACGTAAAATAGTGGAACTAATAAGTGAAAGAAAAAAAAGAGGCGAAACACATAATCAAAACCATTTTATTAATCTTGTTTACCCAAACCATACTACAGTCATAAACAACACATGGGTCAATCGAGTATGGTTCGCTTCTCATTTCTTGGAAGACCATTCCAACTGCAATTTATGTCGTAAAAAAGATTCAACCAGAAAACGTAATCAATTACATACGTCGTTAACTTTTGCCATTACTGTTTCTAAACACACCATGAACTCATTCAAAAGTTCTGATACAAATTCGAATCCTTAACCACAGCTGTGTGGTTGCTTCATTGACAGAGTAGAAAAAAGAACGTTTCATCAATTAGTAGAATATGGAGACATTTTGTTATTCACTAGAAGCATTCGGCAAAAGCAGACGATTTTGGAGTCAAGCCAATACTTCATGCGGTTTGTTGCAGCTTGTGTTGCTGCTGATGATAATACGGAAATAAAAGAATTTAGTAGGCTACAAGCATTTAAAGAATTTTTTTTTTGTCAGTCAGGACAAATAATGTTTTACGTCATAAAATGAAATTGAAGTGAAATATGTTTCACGCGAAAACGCTTAAGACAAAATATTGGTTAACACAAAATAATGTAACGGTCCCGACGAACTACAATGTATTTTCATGTTTTTTTCTCTTAACACGAAAAAATCGCTTAAGGTATCCGACTACGTTCGGAACAGTGATTTTGCAACAGCATATAAATGGATAATATTTATGATATTTAGTGTCACTTATATTAGAAAGTGTATGCAAAATTGTTTTAAGAATAGTATCACAATAAAAAATTATTTAAGTACAAAATATTTTAACAAAAAAGGAACATAGAATGACCCATTTTCAAAAATTCTCCTTTTGTGAAAAATGCTTCTATTATAATAATATATTGCCTGTATATAGCTCAGACCTCTGTACAAAGGCTCAAGGCTCAACTAGAATTTTTGAAATATATAACTTAGAAGTGGGTATATCCATGTTTTACGACAACAGAGGGAAGAAATTTTAAGAAAAAAACGCCGATAATTATTTCAAACGGTTGTAACTCTGAAAATAATGTGAATTTTTCAAAATTCATAGTTGAGCCTTTGTACAGAGGTCTGAACTATATACATGCAATATATTATTATAAAAAAAGCATTTTTCACAAAAGGAGAGCATTTTGAAAAAAAGGTTATTCTAAGTTAATTTTTTGCCGAAATATTGTATTTAAATAATTTTTTTTCCCAAAATGTCATTAAAACAATTTTATACACGCATTCTAATCTAAGTGACACTAAATATAATGAAAATTATCCATTTATGCGCTTTTTTAAAATCACGGTTCCGAACGTAGTCGGATACCTTGAGGTATCCGACTAATTCGAAATTGTGATTTTGGAAAAGCGTATAAATGGATAATTTTATCATATTTAGCGTCACTTAGATTAGAAAAGGTATATAAAATTGTTTTAATTATAGTATTACAATAAAAAATTATTTAAGTGCAATATTTTGACCAAAAATGAACATAAAATGACCCATTTTCAAAATATTCTCCTTTTATGAAAAATGCTTCTATTATATAATAATATTTTACCTGTATATAGACCTCTCAGCTCAGACAGAGGCTCAACTAGAATTTTTGAAATATATAACTTAGAAGTGGATTAATCCATGTTTTACGACACAACAGAGGGGAGATATTTTAAGAAAAAAAACACTGATAATTATTTCAATGGGTTGTAACTCTGAAAATAATAAGAATTTTTCAAAAATCATAGTTGAGCCTTTGTACAGAGGTCTGAGCTGCAAAATGAGCTGACATGCAAAATATCATTATAAGTAAATCATTTTTCACAAAAGGAGAACATTTTGAATAAAGGTTATTCTAAGTTAATTGTTTTGCCAAAATATTGTATTTAAATGAATTTTTTTGTCAAAATGTCCTGAAAACAATTTTATACATGTATTTTAATCTAAGTGACACTAAATATCCTGGAAATTATCAATATGTCCGCCTTTTTAAAATCGTGGTTCCGAACGTAGTCGGATACCTTAACACGAAAATATCTTTCCCTTCTGGGAATGTACAAAATACAGAAAACAACAGAGATTTAAGGGTGGTGGTTTCACATTTTTCTGTATTATTGGACTATCCTACAGTATCATCGGAAGAATTCGTTTCTGTAGATGATGATAATGTGTGTACAGCCTCAATTATGTCAGCCAAAGACATTTTGGAGTTAGTTCAAAGCTCAAACGATTTCCTTGATTCCATTGATTCTGACGGTGAAAATGAAATGAATAATGCAACTCCTGTTCCCACGTCATCTGAAATGAGGAACAACATCTTGAAAAGTATGTACAGTTATTAAGACGCATATTTCAGTAGTCAAGGGAATAACAAAATGGATGACATTAAACAATTCGTTGACAATTTGATGTTGAAAAAGACAATGAAAAGAAAAATATCGAATTATTTTCCAAAAACTCAATAAATGTTCTGTTTTCCACAAAACTTGAATATTTTGTATTAAATTTCTTGTGTGTCTATTTTTAAGTTCTTGTGAATGTTTTTGTTCCGTTGATTTTTACTAAGTATATGGATATATACATATCTATGTAAATAAAATGTACTCTAACAAACTTAATATTTTGTTGAATAAATGTGTTTTTTTTTTTCTTTTTTTGCTTTTAACTCGAAATTTTTTTAACACGAAGAAATATTTCCGTCCCCTCAGTTTCATGTTAAACGATTTTCACTGTAATGCATTGCATTTTTTAAATGTCTTTAATACCAACAAATACTGCAATACGTCCAAATGGATAAGCAGTTTATAAAACATTAGTACATTTTAAAAATTAGAGTTATGGTTATAAACTAGCCGTTACCCGTTTGCTTCCCTGGATAATTCATGAGGTTTTCTAAATGTACAGGGTGTCCGAGCTTAAAGTATCCAAAAGTTATGGCTTATTATTACGGAACTACTCATCAGAATGTAATAAAGTGTTCATTCGTAGATTGGAAAACCCTTCGAAATTTTTCGGGTCTAGTCCAATCGGCCGCACGTGCGTGCATTATTCGTCAATTCCAGACGATGAACTTATTACATTGACCCCATTAGTAAACATGTGGACGCCACAGCCAAAGGTGTAGTGCGTACTTTGGTTAGCAGAATTTACATCAGTCCCGCGTGTACAGCAACGTGTTCGAACAGAATCGAATGTCGATCCTCCGACATCAAAATCTATTCACCAATGGGAAATAACTTTGGTTTCTCAAACTGGGAAGTATCCTTTAGTTTTCGTGATAGAAGACACTGCTGATTGTGTGCTTGATTCATTTTGTAGGAGTTTTGGTAAGTCTATTAGGCAAGTCAGTAACGACATTCCATTTCTCCCTACTCAACAAAAGAAACATGTTTAGCATATTTCAAGCTTGTTTGAGTCTAATGGTTCAAAAACGGGAATTTTTGCTACAACACATAAGAAAACAGTTTTATAAGTCAATTTCGTCAAATCCATTCTTAGCGGATCTATCTCTACTAAGCAAAAGAATAATGTCAACTAAATTTCAAGTCTATAGCTCTAATATTTCAAAAAGAGAAACTTTATTTTCTATAATGCCCACATAATCTCCCAGGAAAGTCGATTTTGTCAAAATCTATTCCTAATAGATCTCTGCAAACAAAAGAAATATGTTTACCAAATTTCAAGTCTGTAGGTCTTGTCAAGTCTGTCAGAATTTTTTTATCTATAACTGCCCCGCAAGCTCTCTTGATAGCCGATTTCCGCAAAACCTTTTCTTAGTGGATCTTTACTCAACAAAATATACATGCTTACCAAATTTTAAATTTTTAGGTCTAATAGTCCCAGAAATCTCGTGATGAGTGAATGAATATATCTGTATGTGATTTGCTTTTCTCCTAAACATAGGCACACATACAAATATGGAAGAATACAAAGCACAATTTTTTCTCTCTTCAGGCATAATGTGTGCACTTTTATATTTCCTGAAATTGGGAGAATATTCCTGAACTGAAGCTCGGTAATTCAGTATTCTGAGCTGATATTTTCCACATAGTTCTGAATATTCAAAAGCAGTATCCAGTCAGAAATATTTTCACTAGAAAGTAAAATAAATGTTACTTTTTCAAGTGAGTATGTAACTGCTGCTTCCTGAAGCTTTATATAAGGAAAATAAAGAGAAATATCTGAAAGAGAGTTTTTGTTAAAGTAGTAATGCTGAGTAAGCAAGAATCTTGAAACAAAACGGAAGATTTTATTACAACAATGTACCGGGTGGTTATTATTAAAGTTACTCTATTCAGAGAGATGTAGAACCTGTTCTGCTTATCGGATCTTGGTAAAACGTGTAGTATATGCTGTATAAACCACGGGGAAAAAATTTCTGCAATAAAAAAAAATTAGTACTAACCTTGACCACCAGGTGGCTTTTATCGAATATTTCTTTTGCAAATCCTTAGAACCTCTATATAAACTTGCAATCTTAGCCAGATAATCATTCAGAGCACATTTTTCATCGTTAATCATTCCTGCTCTACGGGACCAACAATGTTTGCAAACCACTATCATTATGCAAGATGGAGTAACTCCTCACGTCAAAGCACTGCTTAGAGATAACTTTGGCAATAATCGTGATCATCAGATATTTTCCGGATACATGGCCTTCACGCTCACTCGACTTAAATCCCTATAATTTCTGGTTGTGGGGATTTTTAAAAGACCGTGTTTGTGGAGGAGGAATTATCTGATTTGAAAGCTATCATTATGCGCCATGTGGCTGAAATCCCTCGTGACTTGCTTCACGCTACCATTGAAAACGCTATAATGTGCTTTCAAAAAGGTTATTGATGTCAATGGAGTACATATTGAGCACATCCTGTAATTGAATAAATTGTAACGATTCTAACATATTTTTTGTCTTTCTTTGGGCGCCACATTTCCTCCTAGTGGTCAAAATTTTAACTATTTTTTTAATGCAGAAACCTTTTCCCCATGATCCATATAGCATATATTCCAAGTTTCATCAAAACCCAATACTCAGAACGGGTTCTACAGGCCTTTGAAAAGTGTGATTTTAATCATAACCACCCGGTATTATGTATTAGTGCAAAAGAATACACACATAACCTTTCAACTCTTATATATATTCGATTCTGAAAATGATAAGATGTATGTGAGTGCGATCTGTATATACAGGGTGATTCTCTACCAGATCGACTAGCTTGCAAGGTGTGTCAGGAGTACAGATACGAATCAGAATCACACAGGAATGCAGGATCGCAAGTACCGCGGTTGCGAACTAAGGTGCATAGAAGCAGAGAAAAAGCAACACATTAATGGGACAGAAAATATTTTAAAGAAAGGTTGTGCTGCAGCAGGTGTTTGAAATTACAACCAGAAGGTATCTGACAGGCCCGACAGCTGAGCTGAAGAGAGACCTCAACGTAATCTTTGGGCAGAGGTGGATAGGTCGTGGTGGCCCTGTTCATTTGTCTGCAAAATCACCAGATTTATTATGCATGGACCTGGGGTCTCATGAATAGTTTCATGTACAAGATGTCCGTTCTTTAAGTTGAAGACCTCAACACTCTAATATCTGTAGCTGCCTAAAGAAAACGTGACATGTCAGGAATCTTCCAGAACGTAAGGAGTTCTATGCAGAGCCGTTGTCAGATCTACCAGATGACTCATAGTCGTAATTTCGAACACAATTTCGAATGTTGTAGCACAAACTTTCAATAAAATGTTTCTGTTTCTGTTCTTTTTTTCTGTTTCTTTGCATCATAGCACGTAATTACGACATTTACTACCCTGTATTCCTACGGGATTTCGATTTGTCTTTGTAGCCCTTACACATTATGCAAGTTTGTCGGTCTGGCAGTGAATAACCTTGTATACTCATACAAACATATTCTTCATATGCTTATTTGTTCATTACACCGGGTGAAAGTTTAATGGAGGTTTCATGAGTCGTAGATGCGCATGAGCAGTACTCATTGTATAAGCAACAATATCCTTATGAATAAAAAATTTGTACAATAATCAAAATAGAGAATCGACTTCTCTACGTACTAGAACTAAAAAATGCATTATCGGGATTTATGAACATTTCTCAATATTATCGAACTTTTTACAAACATAAACAAACGTCCTTTAAAAAAAGTCAAATTCTTACCCGCTTAACGGAATAAACGTAACCGTATCTCTTGAAAACTAACAATTTTGTGTTTTTAAAGTAAGATTGCATCGGAATTCATCGAACGATATCTTTTCCCCAATCTTAAGCTCCATCCATGGAAGTAACGTGGATTCCTAACTTCCTGTTGCCGCTTCATATAAAAAGCCACAAGATACTCTGGAAGAGCTCTCTCTTATCCTTGAAATGTATTATGTGCATATGTCTTATTTGTGCTTTTCATGTCCATATTTATGCTTGTGTGTGTCTACATGTACAATAAACTGGATTAACCATCAACAAAAGACTGCTTCATCAGTAACATCCATATTACATCAACCATCTGTATAGTGATCATCGTTTAAGAAACCAATAACACTTGCCACGATCTTATATATAAACAATGCTGGTCACACAAAATTCAACCTCACGAAGGAAGCATGCAAACTATGTGAAATTTACATCATGCGTTGCTGGCGATGAAATATGCAAATCATCAGCATTAGAACGCAGACGCACACCAAGGGAGACCGTAGCACCAATCGCAAGCGCTATATAAGGGGAGAACTGATCGACGATTTGAAGTACAATGGTTTTTTCGTGCGTTTTTGTGTGTGTGTGTGTAAGCTGTTTACCTATGTCTCGCGGAAGGCATCGAGCGTCTTTTGACCACGTTTTTTAATTCGACCGAGGAAGAACAGTAGCCCATGGGGATTGCGGTTTATCTTTCAGAGAAATTGGTCAATGTGCTGGACGAAACCAAGTAACTGTGATGCAGATCTGTCATTGCTGGATACAAGAAGAAACGATGGACCACCGAGGCCGATGGCACCATTGTCCATGACAACAAGCGAATTGTGAGCATAGCGGTGATGGATCGCACAGCCACATCACGAACCATAGCACAACATATTCAGTCTGTAACGCATCATTCTGTGTCCGTTCGTACCATTCGATACCATTTGCAGCAAAGCGGAGTCACAGCAAGGCGTCTATTGCTTCGCTTACCCTTGATTGAAAACAACAGGCTTTTGTGCCACCAATAGTGCGATGAACGGTGAACATGAAGAACGTGTAAGGTATTCGCCCATAGGTGATACCTTACTTCTAAGCTATCTTCGTGACCTAGGGGTGTAGGAGTGAATGAAGAACCAAGCTTTGCCGTGATCTTAATATATCTTTATTAAGATCTTAACTTAAACACTATACAAAGATAATAGTTATATTTAAACTTAGAGAATCTGAGGTGAAAAAACACACAATACGTATTACTAAATAAGCCCGACTTTAATCACTATATTCCCGCCTATTCCTAATCTCAACTTATACACAGTTCCTAATAGATAACAGAATTATCCTACCTTAATCTCTTGGTTAACAATCCTCTCGGATCCTAAATATCTTTTCTTGATCCAGCGTGGAATAGTATCCACCTTGACTTGATCGTTCTGTCCCGGATCGCTTCACACTAGAATAAAGGTTTACTTCTATGACTTCAGTTTACACGCTTAAACTCAGACAAGCATAATCACTTCCCAATAAATCATACTCTTACATTAAACTTCTGCTATTTAAAAGGTTCCTAATTTGCATACTCACGCTTCGCTTCTGGATTTGGTTGGAAAGAATTTGTCTTTATCGGCCTCAAAGAACTCAAGAGGAGTTTTTAGTAGTAAACGCGATGAGCCCGTCACAAATGTAATGGAACGATATTGTGTTTACTGACGAATCCCGCTTCTGCCTGCAACATCTCGATGGTCGAATTGGAGACACCGTGTTGAGAGGCTTCTGAACTGTTGCTTTATACATCAGCACACTGGTTTTGTACGCAGTATCATGGTTTGAAGTGGATAGCATTCCTCTAGTTCGCATTGCCGGTACACTGAACAGACAGCGATACATGGCTGAGGTGTTGGAACCCATGGCCTCCTCATACAATCAGTGCTTGCCATGAGGCCATATTCTAACAAGATAATGTATGACCACACATGGCATACAATGTTCAAAAGTTCTTCTTTACTCATCAGATTGAATTGCTTCCCTGGCCTGCTTGATCTCCCGATCTATCGCCAATCTAAAACGTGTGTCCCATGCTTACACTACGACTCACCCGGGATACACCCTCCGCTGCCACACCAAATCAATTTTGGCAATATCTTGAAACCGCATGGACTGCTGTACCCCAAGGATATATCCAAAGCCTCGGTGATTCTATGGTGATGTGTGATGCAGAGGTTATAGGCAACAAAGGTGGTTACACTAACTAATGATTTTGTCATCATCCACACGTCTCAAAAGGTTGTAATTTTATTCGTTTGAATTTTGTACAACATGTTATCTGCCAAATAAATTTTACTGTGATATCTCTGGTCCTTATTGGTTTGTGTGACACCAGCTTGTATTTTGTGTGACCACCAGGGTATATATATTTATATACAGTGGTGGCCAAAATTGTTATGTTGTTTTTAGGTTTGCATGCTTATAGAAAATGTTACGTTGCACAAAATGCAAAGTCTTTTATATCATTTTAAAGAACATTTAATTCTAAATTCAATACAAAAAATAAAATTCAATTATTTGCAACGTAATAAATGTTATGCTGTAATAACTATCGATATACGTTAGATACTGATGATAGTAATGAGTTATCAGGGCTTAGTGGGGTAGACTTTATTTTGTATTACAGATTCACATTGATGTTTCAATGAGCTAAAAAATGATTTAACCCTCTAAGCGGTCTGCACGTAAAGTCTTGCCGTTCTGGAGATGCTTCGAAAATGCACCGCACGTATTTTTTTGCCGTCAGGTGGGGTTCTCAAAAGCGATTGAGCCGTATTTTTAAGAATGCGGCTCGGCCGCTTTTGGAAATCTTGCTTGAAGGCAGAAAAAGCATCTCTGGAATGACGGGATTTTACGTGCAGAACGCTTGGAGGATTAAGATCTTCGTTCGTTATTACACGATGTCAGGAAACAATTATATCATCAATTAGTTTCTTTTTATTTCATGTATACTTTATACAGACAAGAATTTTCAAACGGTGCCAATAGTTTTCGATAGGATTGAGGTCAGGACTGTTTCCTGGCCAGGACAACAACTCAATGATCTTAGAACGATACCAGTCATTCGATTTCTTAACTGTGCAGCAAAGAGCAGAATCTTACTGAAAAATGAGAATGATACACAGTTGAAAAATAAATCCCTGATGGAAGATAGATGTTTGCGTTCTAGAATGGTGTCAATGTATTTTCAGACATTCAATGTCCCGTCGATGATTTGAAGGCGACCGATACTATCTGCTGATATGCATGACTTTATCATAAAACTCTAAGGGTAATTTTCAGTTGCATGTATGCAGTCAGGATGTAGCATTTCTCCTATTCTATGTCTTAGATATTTTCGGCCATCACAACCGAATAACGATATCTTTGTTTCAGCCCTCCATATAACCTGTGACCACTAATCTTTTGTCCAATTAATGTGTTCTTTTGACTACTGTGTAAACTCTTTTAGTGCTGTTGTAAATTTAGATACAGCTTTTTTTGTGTGGAATTCTACTTTTAGTCTAACATCTGCTAATCTTCTGATTGTTTTTGAAATGGCAGAAACACCAGCATCATTCAAAAACTATTCGAAACTATCGAAAACTTGTGGCACCGTCTGAAACCTCTTGCCCGAATGATGTACCCATGAAATAAAAAGGAACTGATTGAGGATATAATTGTTTCCTGGCATCATGTAATAACGTAGAAGATCTTAAAACTGTTTTCAACTCAATGAAACATCAAAGTGAAGCTGTAATACAAAATAAAAGCCACCCAACTAAGCACTGAAAATTCATTGTTATCATCAGTATCTAACATATATCGATAGTTACTGCAGCATAACTTTTTTCCGTTGCAAATATTTGAATTTTATTATTTTTGTATTGAATGCAGTATTAAATTCTCTTTAAAATGATGTAAAATACTTTGTATTTTGTACAACGTATCATTTTCTATAAGAATACAAACGTAAAAAACGTAACAATTTTAAAAAATGTCCCTAATTTTGGCCACCACTGGATATATATATATATATATATGCATTGTTTCTAAGTTTTCTTTTTAAGTTTGGTGTAACAAATGCCATACATTTTTTAAAACACATATATTATTTCCTTGTCCATAAGGCGCACCATTTTTACTCCAAATTGTGCACAAAAATTTTCCTGCATCTTACGGGCTGATATGTAGTTTCGTATTCTAAAATAGAAGCTAATTCACCGGGAAAAAGTACTAAGAAATTAATTTTTAAGTGAGACTATTATAAAGTCTTAAAAAGTGTAAAATTAGAAGCTGTGAAGATAACTGTGCATGGAGAAAGTGACAATTCTGTTTACGGTGACAATCACAGTTAAAATAACTGTGTATAAGAATTTAGACGAATTTGCTGGATTGTTCAACGAATAAACGTTAATATATTTGCTGATTTTGCAAAGTGATATTTTCATTTTTTTTGTCTAATGGATTATAATTAAGGTATCCGACTACGTTCGGAGACCTATTTTTTAAATTTTTTAAAAATCCCTAAAAGTTTTACATTTTTAATTTCATTTTTATGCACTATAATAAAAAGTACAGTTAGAGAAATAATGTACATACATAACAATTTACAAAAATCTAATTTTTAATTAAATTTTGAAACTTTTTCAAATACTCTATTTTTAAAAATATTTTATATATTATAAAAAAAATTGCTGCAGCACATTTTTTAAACATATTTCTAGAGTTTGGATTACAAGTTTTAAATTGTTTTATTTGAAGCAGTTGCTTAAGAAGTTATTGTTTTATTTGAAGCTAATCGAAGCTACAAACTATGAATTTAATTTGTATTTTCGATACTTTTATAAGGAAATCCAACCATAATTCACTAAAAATTGTTCAATTTCTAGCTTGTAGTACAGCCTCTAGATAATACTATTAATAACATTTGTGTAAATTTTCATACAACTATCTCCAATGGTTATTTAGATATCACATTTGAAATACCAAGAAATTAACAACAAAAAAGAGTTTTGAGAAAAATGAGTTTAAACTTTATAAAAGCAATTTCAAACCAAAATATGACAAGTATATTATTAAAACTCTACTGATTTATTTTGAACACTTCCACTCTTTGGTCTCTTTATTTGGGCCCCCCTTTTTTTCTGGCTGATTTTCAAAAAGGCAAAGAATGTTGTTTCGGGTCACTGACTCGAATGATGTCAACAAATCTCTTATCACGCAGAGTATAATAACAAGCATTTATGCCAAGTTCTTTCGAAATACCTAACAAACCAATAAAAGCTTTGTTAAAAATAATGACGGCAATATGGGTACCCAAAGAAAATGATTTTAGTTGGATAAAAGTTTCGTTCAGA
>BMAV01008975.1:15741-38027 GCA_019973955.1 Trichonephila inaurata madagascariensis
AAAGTTTTCTTTGCCGACTACTCACTCTTTCTTAGAAGTATCTTATGCACTCATATTTGATCACACTGTTGACTCCATACACATCTGTAACAGAAAGGTATATCCTTGGAATCACCATCACAATAGAAATATACATATTTTTAAGATCTCGTAGTGCAAAAACATACAAAGATATTGTACGCACCAATAGATTTCATGTTTGAAGTAAATCCCAGATGATTGCAGGAACACTCAAGTACGACTGGACTTGTAGAATTCTAAAATTCATTGATAACATTTAGAAATCTAGAAGTTTCCCAGTGTCAATGTATAAAGTTTCTATAGAAAGCCCATTTAGCGATGAATGTCCACGTGTCTCTGCTGTAAACATATATTCCACATTCTTCAACTGAAATTTTGGAATATTTTGTAATGCTTTTCGCTTCCAAAGCAGTGTCGTTCATGGCACCTTTAGCCGTTGCATCCAAGACTTCCTTTCACAAAATCTAAATGCTCCTTTTATCATACAAGGCCAGTTGAGCTTAGCACATAGCTTTTTCACAGATGAATGTTATCTTTCAATCACTCACCTTCAACAAATAAGTTGCAAATTAATGACACTTTGTTTTTTAGCTTTTCAGTAGCTGAAAAAGGGACAATAAAAGTGCACTTGGAGCATTTTGCAGTCACATTAAAAGTTAGTCCAAACATACAATATTCAAGCACACACACACATGTACAGATTCTTCTCAAAACAATTGGGAAAACACAAACTTGAAAACACACTTCCCGCAATATTTAAATAAAATTTTCTATTACTTCTATTGTTCCACTAAAACATTCTTTGTTCTGTGAAAATTCCTTCAATTATTCCAATGGTTTTTCATGACAAGTTTGAACACTTACTACTTAAATTGTTTTTATGAATCTTTCACCAGCACAGTTGCGTTTTCAAGAAGTTAATTTAATTCCTTTTTTAACCGTTATAAGTAGATAATATCAAAAGCAGAATGTTCAGATACAATTAACGATTAAAAATTGTAAAAAAGGGAAAACAGTTAAGTTTTTTTAAGAAATTTGGGAGAAACATTCGTAAGATTCAAATCAAAACAAAAACATGTGAGGTCAGAAGAAACAGATGTTGCCAATGCAAAAGTCCAATTAAAAGATACAAATTGTTGCCTATCAATAAAATAGTTAAAAAAAATTTTCAGAAATTTTTTAAAAAATTATAATGGGTTGAAACTGCAAAAATTATCGGTAAAAAGCATGTTAAGCAGTCAACTTCCGGTTTCGATTTCACCTCTGTAATAATATTTTAAGCACATTAAACTTTTTTTCTAACTATCGCACTGGCAAAAAAAAGCAGATTTAGAAAGCTCTAATTGTTTGAATTTTACAAATATAAAATAATAAGAAAATGTGTTTTTTTTACCGAAAATGACGTTTTCAACGTAGTCGGATACCTTAAAATACATACTTTAATTTTTTCCTTTTTAATCCAAGTATTTTTCGTGAACTCTAACCTGAAAAATTCAAAGAGAGAGTTGCTATAAAATACCATAATTTATTTATGAATTTCACTTGATTTTTATTAACCTCGAGTTCTAAAGCAATGCGCAGCTATTGGTGAACTAACTCAAAAGAATTTATAGCTACGCACCGGTCCCGCGAGAAACAACAGCAGGAATCATTTTATCCTTCCCTGCATAAAGCTTAGTTATGCGACCCAAGATCCATATTTACGCGGAGGAAAATTGTCCTGTTTTATCAACACTTTCATGTGTTGGTTTTCATCATCATCATTATCCTCTTCATCCTTCTCTCCTTAAGAGTATTTAGTAAGATCATCATCTTGCTAAGCTTTATCTTGTTTCCTTAGTAATTTAAAAAAAGAATTCATCTCGTTATTTGCTCTTACGAAATAAGTGACATTGTCCGAAAAGATCTTAGTGCATTTGCTTAAAGAAGTAGAGAAGAAGTAGAGGAGAGATGTCAAGTGTCAAGACGTATATATTAAATTTTTCTTGTTCTTTTATATATATGTTTATAATAATATATTACTCGAAATAAACCTACGTTTCTATGAGTTTTGATTTTTTTTCTGCGGCCCACTTTAAGTAAAAACCTTGTTTATTTGGCCCAAATCAGCCATTGAAATTGACACCCTTGCTCTAGATCCACAAATGAAAACAACATTGATAGAATACAGGACATGGTGTACCTCAATGACGTGGAAGCCTATAATGGGCTTAATTCATGTGACGCCATAGTCACATGATAATGATAATCACGTGGTTCTAGCCAAATCATTCAAAAACTCTTGTGATGCCATACTTACACGATTAAAAAAATTTAAGTAATTAGTTCCCGAGCTTCGGTGTTACCAATTTTTACTCTTTGCAGAAACTTTCTCCTTTTAAGAGAAAATTTATTTAAAAGTATATTCATAAAATACAATTTTTTTTAATTGTGAAAAAAATCTTTTTGGAAGATATTTTTTTCATAACATTTAAACATCTTTACCCCATTTTGAAAATTTTTATCTAAGTTTTACAAATAGAACAACAAGTAAATTAGTTTAATATCTGTTTTAAATTCAAGGGAGACCACTTATTTGTCTTTATCATGTGACCGTCATGAATTGAGCCCATTTCATCCGTGAAGAAAAATCCTTACAAAACATTGCTGAGACAGAGCAGGCTGTACAACTATGTCTTGCATCGTGGGGCAACGAGTCTTAACGCAGAGTAGTTTCTTTAAACTGTTTGTACGTGACGATAAATGTTTTAATGTGTCGGTGGCGACTAAGTCGAAAAACAGTGCAAGGTGTACAGTTCACGATACAATGTAATTTTTTCGGCAATAAACATACCGATTGTAAAAAAAATGACACAATTTACTTTCAGCACGTCCTTCGTATATACGTATACAAATGGACTAAAGTATTCCAACCTTTACTAAAAATAAAACAGTACGTATAGAAAAAGTTTATTCTCAATATTATTTTTAGAATGAAAGAATAAAAAATTTTATTCCAAAAATATTTATTCTCTTAATCCCACCTCATTAAAAATTCTAAATTAATTCTTTTTGAGCTGAAATCCAAAATTCTTTATTAACCTCTATACACAATTAGAAATCTTATTAAGTAATTACAACGCGTTGAAAGATGCTTTTAAATATTTCGCAAAATGTTTTTTTTTTAAATTCAGTTTAACCTAATGCAGTGAAAATTGATTGTTGATTCACAATCTCTGTAAAAGAAATAAAAATAATTGAATGAGAAGGGTAATTGCATTTCCATGGCCATACCACACACTTCATTGCTAACACAAATTACTCTTCATTAGAATTAAATTAAAGAAATAAGTTTAAGAGACTCACAAAAGTAATTTACTTAGTCTTATGGAGAGGACTTTGATGTATTTAATAAGAGAATCTTTTGGTTACTTCCCGAATTTCACAACAATCAGGAAATTAGATTTGGGGAAGATTTAGAATAAGGAAAGCACATTAAACGTTCTACGTTCTTTGCCATGTTCCCCAAAGTTACCATAAAATTGACGATTTGTATTAACTTTATTCATATTACAAGAATTTGACGTATTTCAGACACACCAATTTTGGTTGTAGTTTATTTATGAATAACGTTATCTTGAGTTCAATTAAATTCTTCATGTAATACTAACTGTTATAACGATAATATTTTTCTTCGATTTTCGAACATTATTTCGATTTATTTGATAAAATATAGCTCAGGTAACTTTCTAAATTATCAGAAGTTCATAGGTTTGTGATAATTTAGAACAAGGCTCCTCAACTGTTGTTTTTTTATATTTTTGTTTTTGTTTAGATGTTGCTAAGAGTAGCACCTTGTATGTGAAGCCCTACATAATCAAATATAAAATATACTTATTGTTTATAAAATTTCTTCAATTTTAAACATCAAAAGTTGAAGAGTGAAAAGAAAATTGTAGGATAAAAGCAAACAATTCTGAAAATTATAAAACTGGAATTAAAATTAATACATTTTTATATATTTTTCAAGAGGATTTTTTGCTTATAGATACAGAGAAAAAACAATCCATTTCCTAAAACAATAATGTTCGACAACATAGCTAATAAAATTTACCATAATGATATCGATTACTTTTTATAGAATGAAATAATTACCTCAGACTGAATAACTTTTTAGAGTAACTGATGCTTAAATAATTATTTCTTTCATAAGTTCCTGCGGTACAGAATTTTTTACCTGTTAATCAAAGAAGATAACAGAAAAAATACAAGTATCTGCTAACAATAATTTCAAGAATTTTCTCTATGACTTAAATTTATCCCAGGCAGTTTCAAATCTATACCACATTTCATCAATCAAAATGACTTGAGGAGGATGGTGGCCCAGTCTCTCAGCAACCCATTACTATGTGTTTTCAGTGGATATGGGGAACTTTCTGGCCAAGAGGCATTTGTCCAACACCCTCTGTGTTGAGGTAGATTAAGACAAGACAAGCAACATGAAATAGTTTGAGTCATCTTGTTGAAAGATGGCATCTCCAAGACCTCGAAATTAAACTGTAGCTACTGTCCTTAAGTTCTGAGAAACTTAAAACTGGCTGTGTATTTAGATTATCAAGTACTCGAAAAAGAGGTATTCGTGTCGTGTACAAAATGGCTGTTCATACCATCACAGCAGGAGCAAGAACTGTATGGCGATATGCAAGACAAATAAGCCAAACATGTACTCATTGGTTTCTTCAGGCATGTGTGTGATCATAACGATGTTTCACGCAGAACCGGAACTCATCTGAAAAAGCGAGTTAAGCCACTCCTGTACCCAGTTTTAACGTTGGTTGCTTCACTGTCGCTGGGCTTCTCTATGCTACAGTTTCAAGAAAAGAAGTAAAAATGCTCACCGTGAGCAATCGTAATGCTCAACAATTCATTGGACTGTTTATGCGAATACTTGTCGTTCTGGAAACAAGCCTACTTCTGACTCAAGGTTAGTGATATGGCTGTACGATCCATTAAGACTGCCCTGATAACTTGTCTGTTCTTTTGATTGTTATGGTGGGAGGTATTTGCGATACTTCACAGCGATCAGCATGACTCTCTTGCACCCATCTGTTTCATATTCGCATGACTGTCATGAAATTTTAATGAATGATGTCACTAAATGTGAATAGCACTATCAGAGAAGAATAAACCGCACTCTCGATAGTTCATGATCCTGTCACTATCAATTTCGAACACGGTCTGGTAGCCATTTCTCATCCTTGTACGAGGTAAAACACAATCTACTCAAAACAACCAACATTAAAATGTGAGTTCCGAATGAAACTTGCTGCTGAACCTTCCAGATGCCATTTCCCCCTTCTACATTATTCAATTGTGCACAATCTTTAATCATGGGCATATTCCAACCTATGCTTCCTTCCCGGGGAATTTGATATTTGTATAATCCCAACTTCATGGTGCTGCAATTTTAATAGTCAGGAGTCTATTTTGTTACATGAAACTTTTAGTTTATATTATGGATCATAAAAAATGCACATTTTTATTGCGGAAACCTCACAGCCTTTTTTGTGTAACCTGGGTTTCATGCACATTCCACTTAAGAATCACTGATACAGAATAAAGTAATCCCCGATCAAATTACATTCGTTAACAAAATCGCTTAATTTACGAATTATTTAAATTAACAGAATTCGACATATATTCTTTAAAACAATAATAAAAAAATTGATATATCAAGGTGTTATCCGAAAGAGAAAAGTAATAGCTAATGCGAATACATTACTATAGAATATACAGTTGACTGAATATGCACATTTTGTAACTAAGTATCTTGATGAAGTATAAAGCAGAATACATTCTGCACTTCTGCAAAGTCACAAGTTTTATACAAATGTGTTTACGTTGGTCAACATGGACTGTACTTACGACTTGAAGATGGATTCGAGAATACTATGAGTAGCATTGGCTACATGCGTAGCTAGTCATGAGGGGGCCCTGTATCAAAATTCTTTGGGCGCTCTTTGGGGGGCGGGCTTAGCATTTTACGATTTTTTACGCACACATGTTGGGGCCCCAGCTTGGGGACTCCGTATCATTGATAAGGCTGATACGACGGGTAGCTACATCCCTCATGAGCAAGAATAATTATTTGAAAGACGTCTAACTACAGTTTTGAATTTGTGAAGAAAGAAACGATTGGCCGAGTTTAGCGACAGAATACGAGGGCAAAGTCTGTTGGTGCTGACAATCTCTGATACATATTTATAAATGATCTGACTTGTAATCAAAACACTTGTGATTGCAGTAATCATCAATAGGCGACCCATTGAATGGGAGGGGACTTATACTGAATGCTCCTGACCTTTGTGCACTCCCAAATGTGTATGTAGTGGTGCACCTGATATGAAATCTCCCGGATCTGAGAGTAGAATTATTTTTAGCGATGAATCCTGCTTCGAACTGAGGCACAATGTCCAGCGAAGATGTATCTGGAGTTATCTGATTATCATCTGATACGCAGCCCGATAACCAGAAGCTATGACTTTTAGCGAAGATGGAGTGACAGGAGTTATATATATGGCCAGGAGTACCATTTCATTAGATAGTCAGCCCCTTTTTGTTATCATTCATGATCTCTTTACATCAAGGTGGTATGTTCTTGAGATTTTAGGCTCCATATTGTTGTGATTTTTTCTTGAATCCCTGGGCTTATATTTCAACAGGATAATATCCGACTGCACATGGCTACAGTCAGACTTTTTGTTTCTTCAAACTTCCTTGTCCAATGCGTTCGCCATATTTCTCCCTAATAGCATATATTTGGGATTTGATGAGCAAGAATATACTACCATTTCTGGAACGAGCCGACTTTTTTCCGTCAGTCTTTATTATATTCACCAAATGCGGAAGTGTATGACAAGGAATTTCATCAAATCTAGAGTTAATATCAGCTTGCATCAGAACCAGAGGTGGACCAAACTTTTATTGATTTTATCCTGCTCTTGTAGATGCTTCCCGCTATCCTGAATGTTCAGAAATCTGGATACAAAAATCATTTTTTTCACTGAAAAGTGTAAAAAGATGTTATGTATCTTATTTATTAAAGTTGAAGAAATAAAGTGGAATAAAATAATGAAATATTACTAATTTTTTTGAAATGTTATTAAAAGCTTTTTGTGCGAACAATAAATATCTTCAATTTACAGGTTTATATTTTTTTTCTGCTTTCTCGTATCCCAAACTACACATTTTTTAATATTGTTATGACATTGGTAAATTAATTTGTTATCAGAAATTGACAAAAAAACAACGAAAAGTCTTTATTTTTCAAAAACTGATGTACGAGTAGGCGATATTTTTTAATTGCAATTTTTTTTCCTGTTTTACCTAGTCAAAATGCAACTTTTCCGGAATTATAGCAAATGAAGGGGCCCCCCCCCCCAAAAAAAAGCAAAAAAAAAAAAAAACCAAATTCGATCCAATGTATTTACACTATATTTTCTAATCTTCGTCCCCTTCGAATTTTTCATGGCGTGTTGTTTTTTATGCTATAGATTGTATATTAACCCTTTATATACCACATTATGATTTACTGCAGTTTTTTTTCATGCAATGTTTTTTTTAATCACTACATTGATAATTAAGGGATATACATAAATAAAATACTCAACTTTGGAAAATTTATTCCGTTAGAGCTAATTAATTAAATTGGTACTTTAAAGTATCGTCAGTCCAAAAAGGTCTAAAATATTCTCATAATACGAAAAGACCGAACAACTTTTTTAAAGCAGTTTTAACTCTTAAAAATCCTAAATAAATAGAGAACACTAATATTTTACAGCAAAAAATATTTATTTTTAAAGATTATTAAATGTTTAAAATTTATTTACTTTTTTACTCATAAAAACAGCTTTTACACATAAGCTGAATTTGATGATATTCAAAGAAACAGTTTTTCTTTGCATTAGTACACAAAAATTTATTTTTGAATGAGGTTTCGATTGAATGTTATGATTTACTGCAGTTTTTTTTTCATGCAGTATTTTTTTTTTTTTTGAATCACTACATTGAAAATTAAGGGATATACATAAATAAAATACTCAACTTTGGGAAACATTACACATTCTGGGACTGAAAATATTGTATTTTCTTAACACATGAACTATTGCACTTTGAGTGTTCTTAAGTCTGTTGATTGTCATCTTAAGAATCTAACGAACATTCCAGAAGATTATTTGCTGGGACTTCATTTGAAAAATCATCGGTTAGTACATTACTGATTTCAGATGGTAGGTTCTGTAGTAAATCCAAAGCTTCTTGAAGACAGAGTTTCTTTTTTCAAAACATTCTAAGAAAAGGAAATAATAATAATAATGGTAATAATAGCGCTTTGAAAATCTCCTATTATTGTTAAATCTCAGTTGCACATAAAGAAATTAAAATGTTGTTAATTTTTGAAACAAGAATAGATATTTTATTTACTCTGTGTGGCAAAAAAAAAAAAAAAAACTCAGATTCAACGTTCAAAGTTTTTGAAAACGGTAAAATAAAACAATAAAAAAGCCAAATAAATAAGTTAAGCTAAAAAGAAATGCCGAAAAAAGCATAACTCTATTGCACTATAGTGATGACTCTACAACACAACAAAAAACAACAATAAGCCACACGGACGAAAACAAAAACTAAGTCCTTGCTCACACATCCAGTTTACTGTCTGTACTGATACTATTAAGTTATTCAACTGTAAAATTAATTATATACATAATTAACGTAAAATAAATGGTCAAATCATTTTCTAAGGACTTCATCAACGTAGAAAAAAAAAATAAGACACTTACCTTTTGCCCTTAACTACTTTTTCGGAACAAAAATGGCAATCTTCGCAACTCAATCAAAATGTCAGCTACAAACGCAACTTCTGCTATAAAACTTTTCACTTTTCCTGCTAATATACTCATCATAGAACCCGTGTTGCCATATATCATGGAAGAGTGGATTTAAAAGAATATTCATGCGAAGTATCGTTAGAGTATTCGTAAAAATGTGTGTTATTCTATGCAATTTTAAAGTGAATGGTACTTGTAAGTATCCTCGGTAGATAAAAGGTTAAGACACCGTTAGTTTATGTAAGCATTGTTAGTATATTTTCGCAATGTATAATAGTGCTTCAGAATTTGCTGTTTTTGTAGTTTGCATAAATTTAACAAAACGGAGGGGGGTTTGTTTTGCATTATTTTGTCAAAAGTACGATAGGAAATATATTTAATTTTCATACCAATCTTATCTCCTCGCATTAAGCCAAAAGTAGCTACTGTGTCCTAGATAATATAATAGTACCTAATTTGTATTAATATTTAATCCATTTTGTTTGAAAAAGATTTCAGACATATTTAAGTGTTTATATGCACTATCTGAGCCATATCCAGAGGTATGGATTTGGTATATATTAGTATGATGTTGATCCCCCTTTTGATCGATGAAAGCCTGGGGAGTCAATGTCAAACTTTCAAACATGTTTTGATAATTGACTAAGACTTTCACGCCGACAAGGAGGATGCTGATGTTGCTAGCATATTCATTGTTCTAATTTGTCGCAAAGATGTTCTATGGAATTTGGATTGTGGCTCTGTAGAATCCAATCTGGTTTTTAAACACACATTTAGTGAGACCCCGGCTCCCCAAGGATCTATGTGTGAGTGAAGCAATTATTCTGCTTGAAAAGAAATAGGCATTTCTAAAAATAGTGTCATTCAATTCGGAGAGCAGCATTGTTCAGAATGGTCGACATTGAAAGTTAATGATTCAAACCACAAGTACTAAGACACCCAGGCCAAACCATGGTAAACACCCCTATATCCTGATGCTACTACCACTACATTTTATATTCAGCCCAATACAGTCACCTAAGAAGAGTTTACTGGGCTTTATCCAAACCCTGATGCATTCATCAGAATGCAAGACTGTAAGGAGAAATTCATTCCAAAGAATATATTTTTAAGTATCCACAGTCCAACGACGGTGAGATTTGCACCATCACAATTGACACTTAGCTTTTTGGAGGTGATGTTCGGTTTGTAATTGGCTGCAAGACCATGTAACCCCTGGGTTTTAACTCTCGATGAACAGTTCTGGTGTTTGCACTAACACCTGGTAAATTTAGGAACACATCTGAATTATTTCAACCAACAAAAACTTTCATTTTCGTTTCATTAACCTTTAGATAGCTCTCCGTTTGCTTACACTAATTTTTTTCAGCCTGCCACTTCGTTTATCTGCAGTTTCACTGCTTCGATTTTTCCACTTCATAACCACATTGATGATCAAAATTAAGAGAAGTTGCATATTCTGTCCAATTTCATCAAAATATTTGAAATAAATGTAAAAATACTGCTTCGAAACAAAGATACACATCGTATATGTCGAAACGTAAGCGCATACGCGTGTGGGGGTGGAGCTAGTCGAGGAACAGGATTTATAAGTGCGAGTGCCAAAATCCACATTTGTTCATTAACACATCTTATCGACTTTCTTGGTGTTAAATCAATCTTGATGTTAGCAATTGGTTAAATTAAATTTCAAATAAAAACAATTAGTAACCACCAATGTTTAAATGTTTAGACGATGGAATGAGGTGGAGAATTGTGGATAATGTAGAAGCAGACCTATCTAAAATGCAGATTTATTAAGGATTCCATTTAACGCACAGCTTCGTATTCAACTTATGGAAGCAGCTTCAGGATACCGGATCCAGCGAGAAAACGTTTCGCCTGAGCAAGGTCGTCCAAGAGCCATGATGACCAGAGAAGATCGCCATTTGTCCATTATAACGAGACTTAACAAGGATGCTACAGCTTCTCTCTCTTGAGTTCTGAGAGAAAACAGAAACCCGAGATTCAAGGGTGACTATTTCCAGATGATTTCATGAGAGAGGGCTGTTTGTAAAAAGACTGTGTTTCTATTAGTTCTGCAAGCAGGGAAGTCAATTTAAAATGGTGAAGAGATCATAGAGATTGGAGCATGGATCAATGGAGACAATTATCTTCACTGATGAGTCCTGCTTCAACCTCATTAGTGATTATTGTCATAGTTTCGTATAGAAAAGACCAGGGAATTGTTATCTGGCCTCCGATGTCCAAGAAATCCACCATTACGGCAGCAGAGTCTTGATAATCTGGACAGGCATTGCGTTGAATTGCCGCACACTCTTCTATATATTTGAAAGAGGCACTAGGAATGCTGTGAGGTATAGGGATGAGGTCTTGGAGCCCTGTTTCGCCTTTTCGGGGGTACAGTTGGCCCTGATTTCATTTAAATGGATGGCAAAGCGAGGAAAAATAGAGCTCATTTGATAGATGAATATCTGGAAAGTGAGGATATTAGCTTGATGGATTGTCTTGTCAGATCTCTAGACTGCATTCATATAGAGCATGTCTAGGACACTCTGGGGAGGAAATTGCAACACTTAACTCCTCCCTCCTCACCCGAAAACTATCCAAGGCCGGAAAACAGAAATTCTTAAAATTACCTTATTTCCAGTATAAAATACAAGTGCGAGGTCTGTATATATATAAAAAGGAACCATATTCCTCATTAACATTTTTTTTTCTATTATGCAACTGCTGTTTCATACCTTCCGACTTCGATGAGTGTTATGCACGAGCATGTGCTTGTGTATCATAAGTGCTGAATGGGTTTTGTTTGCATTATATCAACCCTTTTACATACCAAATCTGTCCAATAGTTCTAAAGATAATCGACCAAATCTGAAAATTCCTTTAATTTTGAACACTAGTATACACATCAGTAACAGTGGATTACGATTTCTGTAGAACGAACGAAGTTTCACGAACAGATTTCACAAAAAGGTGGCATCCCACTATGATGCCATGATCAGAGACCGTATCCGGAACGCATAAAAGTATGACTTGGAAAACCAATACCAATACCTTTATAGCCTTGGATTACGCAACAAATTACGTCATCTGCCAAACCCACTTTTTAGGGGAAGTTAGAATACTTTGGACCAGATAGTATAATAAATAATTAGTTATTTTAGTGTGGGAAACTTGAATATACCTGCAAGAACTCGGAATGGCATTTTTGGATAACACGTCCAGAGAAATGTGATCGAAAATATTCATTTGTCCATTTATCAATTAGTTTCAAGCATTTTTTTCTCTTCTAACTCACAAACCCAAAGTTAAAAAAATGTAGTATTTTATGTAGGCATACTTAAAGTTTTTAAAAAATAGTTTAAACTAAGCAACATAATAAACTTGAAATAGAAAAATGGTGCAAAAAATTATTAAACACACTTAAAAATATTTTCAGTTCAATTTCTTTAGTGGTGTTTTTGCGTACATTTAGATTTGGGAATTAAAAGAACAACCTGTTCATCTAAAAGAGAGAGAACACTCTCTGAATAGCTCATTATGATAGAAACATTTCTTTTTCGATCTATTAACCAAACTCTTTCATCATGAAAGTAGACTTTTGTTTGGAAATCAAAAGTAACCAGAGAGTTTCAAATTTAGTACAGAACTTTCGGAAAGATAAATCTGGAATAATTTTAAAGAAGCAAAATTTCGAAGATTTAGTTTGATAGAGCATTTAAATTATCGATCTGGTATGAATGTATCAGAATGGTGAGGAGAAACATTTCTGGTATAAATATACTGCGCAAAATATTTTAGCCAATCCTGAGCCTCGATAAGATGTTAGAAACTGAAATAATCTGAAAAATAAAAATGTGGCCGGCGTCGTTTCAACAGAATAATAACAACATATCAGAAAACAGGGAGGAATGTTTTCTTAAAAACTATATTATCCCATTGATGACAATGTGCAGTGAAAAGTATATATCATGAATACCTACGTATAAATCCCGTACTGTCCCGTTTCGAAAAATACACTTGTGAACACAATTAAAAGGAAGAACGGTATTTTTAAAAAAAATGAACAAAATAATTAACATCTGTACTCAAATGAGATATAAAATGTTAGCTTAGCTTTTTTTTCGTGGAACACCTCTGACATGCAGTGGCCTGTGACGTCATCCGGCCGTGGTGCTGTGATCACTTTGTGTAAAAGTATCTCACTTGCTCACTAAAGCTTGCAACGTAAGGACGTTTTGAAACATCTTAGCTTAGCCAATACATTTTTTTAATTTCTTTGTTTACCCATATCGTTAATATGGCCAATTGTCTGCCGCTAGAGGGTGGGTAGTCGGAAGACTCTAGGCGAATCAATCACAGGCTATCTGCTGTAGTGCTCTCGAGGTTTCAAGAAAAGTTATGTCTACTCTATGGAGACAGTTTGCAGAGATAGGAACAGTGGTCAGCCCACCTAGTCGAGGCTGCAAAAAGGCAACTACCTCGGCTCAAGATTGTTACTTGAAACTTTTAGCCAAAAAGGATAGGTTCAAGATGGCAACACAACTGTCTCTAAATCTGTATAATGAAACAGGAACATCAATTTTACGAATAACTTCGCACAGAGACTTAGTGCAGGTGGCCAGTGTATCAGGAACCCTTCAGTCTGCTCATCTTTGAGTGGGAGCCACAAAAAGGAACGTCTAGATGGTACCGAGAACACCTGTCTTAGCTAGAGATCAAGTCTGGAGAGCGACTTGAGACATATTCTAATTTGGAGATAACCCGGATGTCGATATCTGCCCTCTAACATTGTCAAAAAAAGGATGAAACAGGAGCATCCATTTTACGAATAACTTCCGCCCCGAGAGTTAATGCAGGTGGCCTGTGTGTCAGGAACCTTGCACTCTACATATCTTTGAGTGGGAACACCACAAAGGAACGTCTAGATGGTATAGAGAACACCTGTCTTAGCCAGAGGTCAGTCTGGAGAGCACCTTGAGACATATTCTCATCTGGAGATAACCCGGATGTTGATATCAACTCTCTAACATTGCCAAAAAAGATCACCATGGTCGGGGTGGTTTGATGATCTGGGCAGGCATCATGGCAAATGGGCATTCCGACCTTCATGTTCCATAGAAGTACTCTGACAGGGGTCAGTGGCACAAAGACGATATCCGTGCACCCTAAATCAGACTATTTCGTGACATATGGACCAAATTTAATATTTTTGGACGATAACGCACGCTCACACAGCGCAATAGTTGGACAAATACCTTCAATCGGAGGATATTTGGGAAGTATTCGCCCGTGGGTGATACCTTATCCCTAAGTTATCTTCGTGACCTAGAGGTGTGGGAATGAAGAACTAGGTGTTGCCATGATCTTAAAATGTCTTTATTAAGATCTTAACTTAAACACTAACAATGATAATATTTATATTATAACTTAGCGGATCTTAGGTGAGAAAACACACAATACATATTACCAAATAAGCACGATCTTAACCACTATATTTAACTTTCCCGTCTATTCCTAATCTCTGTTTATATCATAGTTACTAATAGATAGTAAAATTATCCTACCTTAATCTCTTGTTTAACCGGAATCCTCTCGGACCCTAAATATCTTTTGTTTCTCTCGCGTGGAACTGTATCCACCTTGACTTGATCGTTCTGTCACGGATAGCTTCACACTCAATTTACGGCTTTCTTCTCTTCCTTCAGTTCACACGCTTAAACCAGCCTAGCATAGTCACTTCCCAATAGGCCATACGCTTACGTTAAACTTCAGCTATTTAAAAGGCTTCTAATTTGCATACTCACGCTTCGCTTCTCGATTTGGTTGGAAAGAATTTGCCTTTTTCGGCCCCAAAGAACCCAAGAGGAGTTTTTAGTGGAAAATGTGATGAGACCGTCACTTATTCAACGACTGGAGTGTTTTGCGATGTTGACTTTAATTCTATCGGACACATATGAGACATTTTTGGACGCTCAATTACAGCTCGAAGATTAGTTCTAATAACAATTGAAGGGGTCTTGAAGAGAGCCTTGATGCAAACTGGGGTGTGGTTGCCACAGGGGCTGATAAGGACCCTGGCACACAGTATGAAGCACTGACGCCAAAATTGTCTAGTTGTTGGAGGCAATCATAAAAAGCAAATTCAGACATGTTTTTCACTAACTGACGGGGTGGCGGTCAGCTGCTGTGTTGGACAAGGGACCAGTTTCCTTATTTATGGCCAAAGTTGTGGCCTTTCTTGGTTTTCCTGTACATTGGTATTACTTCGAATGATGTTTTTACCAGGTTTGGTTTTAATTGCTTTGTAAGTTTTTTATTGCCAAGAAAAATGAAACATTCCGTCCCTTGGTTTTCACTAGTGTGTAAGAAATGCTAATTACAAAAATTGGTTTAAAAAAATTCCGCTATGGTTACCATCTCTCCAAATGACGTGAGTCTCCGTCATCCGTGCCAAAATTTGAAAAATAATGTCTGTCTTCAAAGTGTTAAATCTGAGAAAGAAAACAATTTTATTTTTGATCAAAAAATGAGTTTTTTTACAATGAATATAAATAAGTAGATGTATTAAAATATGGTAACATATATATGAATAAGTTTATCATTTATTACTCAAACTATACATTTAAAACGTTTTCGAATATATTTAAATACGATATTTAACAAATTAGCTTCAGTTATATGGAGAGTTTGTACATTAGAAACGTATCAATTATTTCTAAGCTTTAGAGTATCTTATGACTGTAAAAGGCTCTATTAGGTTCATCTTCTTAATATAAAATATTAAAAACGAATTATTTTGCAAATATATAACTTTGACAAAAATTATTTCTTTTTGTTATATGTGTCAAAGGGAACATTTCCGTTCACGCACACACGCACGCATGTGTGTGTGTGTATGTTTACATTTTGAATAGAATAAGCTTTTGCATGTTTTTCATTCAAATTAATCCAAGAATAAGTTTGAAATGAAAATACAGCACACTAAAATACAAAGAGGCACGTAATTCAATAAATTATAGGTTGATGACATGATTTAGGTATAACTAGAGATTGGGAGAAGCTTCGTTTTTATGGCAAAACTCTTATTGCAGAAAACTAAAGGAATTCCCTCTTCTGGAGTATTAGACTAACAGACTTGAAATTTGGTAGGAATGTTTTTTTCTTGTTGTTGTTCAATATAAATCTGCTCAGTAAGAGTCTTATTGAAATTGACTTCAATGGATGGTTTGTCGGGTTATAGATAAAAAAGAATCGTTTTTAGATTACATCTTTAAGCAAACAATTTTTCTGCCTAAAATGTTAAAAAAAAGGGCACATTTTTTTCACTGTTTATAACTAAGCATAAAGCTTAAAAGAATGTGTGAATGAAATAATTTTATTTTAATTTTCAATTTTAAAGTTTTCACACTATTTTTTATTTTATAATCGTGGAACACAAAAATACCTAAATGTTTGCTTTTTATAAGTACACTCATACAATTGAATGCTATGTTTCATATATCTTATAAAAACAAGAATAGAATGTTTCATATATCTTAAAAGAATTTCTCTCATACTTACAAAAACTTTAATGCTCGTACCTATTTTTGAAACGGTTGTGTGTACATATAAACCCGCACAATTTGAAGCGTGCTGTATAATACGAAGTTTTATTTTTCAATCGGGACAGAAATATATTGCCTCTTTTTGGATTATCTTTCTATTTTCCTTTCTTCTCAAGCAACAAATTGCACATCACCTTTTAAATCCATGTTCTTTATGGAATATTTTCAAGAATCTAAATTTCTACCTTCAAGGAAAAATTCCCTCCTTTAACATAAAGATAATTCCGGATGAAAAAGTATTTCCGTATCATAGACAAACTACAGCTCTTAAAATCTCAAGCACTAATAATCTCACTATAAGAATGAAAAATATGTGCAAATCAAAGATAGAAAGAAGAAAATATCAGTGTCCGTACAGCGTACGGGCAAACCATTTAAGGGGTTAATAGAATTACGAACTTGAAGCTCTGGGAACATGTTTTTGTTATTGTTGTTGAGTAGAGTTCTGTGAAGAACGGGATTAACGGAAATAGACCCTAAAAGGGAGTATGGGTGCCTAAAAAATAAGACTTTTGTTTTATTGATTCAAGTCCTTTTTAAATTAAAAGGCGAGGGTTATAAGAATGTTTTTCAATACACATGAAAGCCCAATCGTAAGGCTCATATATCGACAATGTATATATGATCATAAAACATCATGAAATACCTAGCGAAGGGTGTAGACAACGGATAGTGGAATATAAATGTAATTCAAAAGAACACATTGAAAGAAAGTTTAAAAACAGTTCTTTTAAAATGAACAAGAACTAATAATAATTGTTCCCTTTAAGAAAAGCAGTTTCTATATCTTCGTGTTAATTAAAGTTAAAATATTTGAGTGTTGTGAACGGTAAAACACACACAAAGCAACATACATAACAAAGATCCATAATAAAATAGAATCGACTAATATAAATAAACAAAAGCCTTATATTATGTGTAACATATCGTTAATGTGCTGATGCATAGATTTAAATTTCAAATAAACTAGACTTTAGCATCTTTAAAAATTCTCCGAGCTTGTCTTTTTAAAACTTTACCAAAAATATCTAGTATTGCACGTGTACTTACATTACTTGTGCTCTGAAGCGAAAATTTATTTTAAGAGAAAATTGCTCACAGCTGAAACAGAAATCCCGTAGCCTAGGAAAAATAAAATGCTATGACGTCAGACTCCAGTTTTGACGTCACTGTATAACTACATTTAGAAAACTCTAAACGAGCAGAAATGGGGGCATTTGCTTCCGAAAAAGACAAAACTAACTTTCGTTTGGAATCGAGATATGGAATTATGGTTTCCTTTTCTTCTGTTATATGTTTCTAGGTCAATATGCTTAACAATATATACATCTTTGAAATATTGGAACTTTTTAAAATCTTTGAGTAACCCAATATGAATGAAAAATATATAACAAGGATATTTATCCCATGTCATACTAGAAAAGAAGAGGAGAAATATATACAAAGTGAAAAAAAATATTGAGGTCAGGTAATAAAGTGTTATATACACTCATGGACAAAAAAATTAGCACACCAAGAAATAATTGAGAGATCGTAACGAAATTTGGTATGAAGGTACATGTCGGGGAGATATGCAAATGATTAAAAATGCAACGTGATTGCGCGTTACGTATAGACGGTAGAGGGCGTTTAACGTCGTTCTCCGTGGAGTATAAAACAGGTAACCAAAGCTTGTTTGAGTGTGCTGAATCATTTACAAAACAAGAGCTGAGGTAAAAATGCCATCACGCCGTTTTCGAAGACAATATGAGCAGCTGTCGCCGTTTGAGAGGGGGAGAATCATCGGCATGATGGAAGCTGGGTGGTCAGCTAGGCCAGAAGCTAGTCAGTTAGGCCGCTCTGATTGGGTTGTGAGGAGGTGTTGGGACCAGTGGATTCGAGAGATGTTATTTACAGGAAGACCAGGCTCAGGAAGCCCTCGAAAAACCAGTAGTCGAGAATACCGCCACATCGTAAGAATTGCACGCGGACAGCCAACAGCTTCATCAGCCGCCATCCAGGCACAGGTAGCACCTTTACTAGAGGCCCTTGTGTCTTCTCGAACCATACGAAGGTGCCTGGCTGAAGGACATTTGGAATCGCGGCGTCTATTACGTGTGCTGCCCTTGACTTCCACACATCGACACCTCCATTTGGAGTGGTGCCGCGCAGGAGGAAACCGGACTACAGCGGAGTGGAACCAGGTCGTCTTTAGCGACGAATCCAGATTTAATCTCATCAGTGATGACAATCGTTTTCGTGTGTGGAGCCCCCGTGGTGAACGCCTCAATCCTGCCTTTGCTTTACAGCGACACACCGCTCCCACAGCTGGTGTGATAGTATGGGGTGTAATTGCCTACAATACATGGTCACCCCTAGTATTGATCCGTGGCACCATGACAACCCAGCGGTATGTTGATGACATCCTGCAACCACATGTGTTGTCCCTCATGCAACGGCTCACAGGAGCCATTTTTCAACAAGACAATGCATGGCTACACACAGCAAGAGTGTTTGAAGACTGTCTCTGAACTGTTACTACCCTTCATTGGCCTGTCCAACCCCCAGATTTGTCTCCAATCGAGCATATCTGGGATCATTTGGGACGGTGCGTTGGACATCCCGCGAGTTTGAACGAACTAGAGGCAAGGTTACAGTAAATATGGAACGAAATGTTTCAAGACATCATACAGAACTTGTTTGCCTCAATGCCCGATCGTATGGCATCGCGCTATAGAGGGGGTTCAACAGGGTATTAAAACCTCCGTTCTTTTGCCTTTCTCTCTGCAATTAATGATCCTTTTTCTTTGGTTTTATAATCATTTGCTTATATCAAAGTAGTCATTAAGTATGTAAAATTTCATTTCATTTTGATGACTCCTTTTTGGTGCGCTAATTTTTTTGACAATGAGTGTAAGTGAGTGGAAAAAATGGGATATGGCATACACCAAAAACAAGTGGAATGCTATTAAAAAAATTTACAAAACTGCGAGAATTTTTGAAGTCATAACTTTTTAGACACGTTTTTCTGAAGAGGGATTCTAAATTAAGCGTCAGGTTCGAGTGTGATACATTGAATCGGATTTAGTCAGCAATCGTGTTCGGGTTGTCTACGCTCGCTTAGTTTTTAGTTGAAAACTTTTTGGGTGCGTGTTTTTTTCAAGTAAAACTTTTAGCCACAATGTTTTCTTTTATGTTTTATTTTCTTTATTTAAATATTTCTGTCATGCCACTGTTACTGTTAAAATTAATGTCGTTGGGGTAAGAGCGTGGGGGGTGCTCTATAACAATTGTTATAATTTCTTACTAGTTCTATTCCAAAATACTGAGTTAGTGTAAAAATTAAGTACAAAGCACCCCCCGCAATAACATTAAATTTTCTCGTTAATCATTTTATTCTGATATTAAGAATTATTTTTTTACTTTTTAGTTCGATTAACCATAAAAGCATGTTTTTTAGTTTTTTTAAACTACAATTTACTTACGATAATTTCTTGGTAAATGATTTTTTTAAAATTTCATTTTTGGATAAAAATAGCGTCTAATAACATAGTTGTCAGCTTTTTAAATCCTTTCCTGTATCTGAATTTTCATTACTATTGATTTAATTAAAAAAGTTATTGAAAGTTAAAATATTTAATTACAGTAACTCAGCCTCAGGTTGTTCATTAAAAATTTGAATTTTATTTCCACTTCATTATAAAGAAAATTTATTTACCATAATTTCTTTAAATTTCATCTTTAATTTATACATGGGAAAAAGATTAGAGGATTGAAAATGCAATGAAGTCTTAACAAGAAACAGTACATCTAAAATATTGTTCTAAATTAATTTAAGGCTTATTTTAGAACCCTGAAATCTCGAATTTGATTTTATTGCCTAATTCAATAAAATATTAGAGAAGGAAATGGAAACGCTATTTAATCTTTGCTATTTGTAATTTAAGCTGTACAAAAATAATTGATCGTTTTAAAGATTTTTTTTGTTAACTACATTAAATACCTATTTAAAAAAATTGTCCTTTTTTTTTTACTTTTTAGTTCGATTATCATAAAAGCGTGATTTTAGTGTTTTTAAACTATAATTTGTTTTTCATTTTTTTAGTTCGATCTACAGTAAAAGCATGTATTTTTAGTTTTTTTAACTATCATTTATTCATTCACTTTTTTTTTTAATTTTTGTTCCGCGACCGAAAATGTTTGCCCATCCCTGACTTAGAAGAAATTTTTTTTTTCACTTGCACGAGTCTCTTTTTTTATTTCCATTTTCATAAAGACTGGACAATTGTTTATATTATGATAAGAAATTGCTGAGACGTAAAACGATTTCGCTTTTAGGGTTATTGTTAATCTTTTAGTCACCAAATCTGGGAATGGGATCTAGAATTAGTCGCTAAATCTGGCAATGGTACACGGAATTAGTTGCCGAATCTGGATTATCCTGTCTCCTGATTATCCTGTTCAGGACAAAGGAACAAAATTATAAAATTATTATATTGTCATCGGTCCTTGACAAGTGTGTAAAGTTTCGAATTAATCTGACCTTTTAATGTGGGTAAAAATTGATTTCAAAGATTCCGTTACATACAAGTGAAACTTATAAAAGCGTGTTAAAAATTCTAGAATCAACAGCTCTTTCTACTTCTTGCATTAGAAACTTTTTAAAAAGTTTAATTTTTAGTACTGTAAAGTAATTTTTGCTTGAATTTTCTATACTAAAACTATTGCATTTTATTTCATAGAATGTGAAAGGTTAGAAATGGCTATGAACATTCATGTTCCCATCAGTATAAAGGGAGAGTATCAAACCTTTTGAAGAAAAATCTAAAAAGGCTAATTCAAAAACTACGTACAATGGTAAAAACAATTAAAGGGACAAATCATTTTTTTTCCCCTTCTTTTTTTTGGCAATAAAAAAACTAAAAAGCAAATAAAACCAAACCTGATAAACTATCATTCGATATAATACCAATATATAGGTAAACAAAAATGGGCTCAAGGTATACCATAAATAAGGGAACTGGGCACTTGTCCAGCACAGCTTTTGACCGACACCCCATCAGCCAGAGAAAAACATCTCTAACAGGATAATAATTGCTCTTTACAGCTAAAAATTTTCGCATCCGTGTTTCGTACTGTTTACCAGGATACTTGTCAATCTTTGTGGCAACGACACCCTCTCTTGCACACAAGGTCTTCTTCAAGACCCCTTTGATGGTCATTGGAAATGATCTTCGAGGTACAATTGAGCGTCCAAAGATGTCCCATACTCGTCCGTTAGGATTAAGATAAGGGGATATCGCAAAACAATCCAGTCGTTGAATATCCTCCGATTGGAAGTATTTGTCCAACTATTGCGCCTGTGTGGACGTACGTTATCGTCCAAAAAGATTACATTTGGTCCATATGTCACGGAATAGTCTGATATAGGGTGCACGGATCTCGTCTTTGTGCCACTGACCCCCGTCAGAGTACCTCTATGGAGCACATGAGGGTCGGAATGCCCATTTGCCATGATGCCTGCCCAGATCCTCAAACCACCTCGTCCATTGTGATCTTTTTTGGCAATGTTAGAGAGTCCATATCAACATACGGTTTATCTCTAGATGAGAATATGTCTAGAGTCGCTGTCCAGACTGACCTCTAGCTAAGACAGGTGTTCTCGGTACCATTTAGACGTTCCTTTTTGTTGTCCACAGTCAAAGCGATACGTACTACAGGGTTCCTGACACACAGGATACCTGCATTAAGTCTCTGAGCGACTGGTTGTTCTTGTTCTATTACATTGATTTAGAGACAGTTGTGTTGC
>BMAV01008975.1:45493-73449 GCA_019973955.1 Trichonephila inaurata madagascariensis
TATTCTAAGTTAATTTTTTGCCAAAATATAGTATTTAAATAATTTTTTTTGTCAAAATGTGTCCTTAAAACAATTATATACATGTATTCTAATCTAAGTGACACTAAATATCATGAAAATTATCCATTTATGCGCTTTAGCAAAATCACGGTTCCGAACGTAGTCAGATACCTTAAAAAAAATTAAATACACATTTTCACTGATATAATATATTTATAAATGTATCGGTACTGCACACTGTATTTGATAACTAATTTAACAGTGCCAAGTTAAGAACAAGTTTAACAATTAACAAGGGCATGTCATGTATAAAATTATATAAAATATTTAATACTTATCTTTATAATTTGTACAGTTTGCAACTAAATTCGTATTGTAGATTTATATCTAAGTACATTATTATATTGAATTCAATACATTGCTATTGTTTGGAAAGGGAAGGGGGTGCAAAGAAAGTTATGACTGAAAATTGGTCGCAAGCATTGAAAGTTTGAGAAGCACTGACCTAATCTAATATAAATTTTAGTGAAAATATTTTTTGTCCGCATTGACAAAAGGCAAAATTTAAAGATAGAACTATTAAAACGTAAATAATTTTTAAAAAATGTGTGAAAAATAAATATATTTTAAAATTATCCTATATTTAATTCTTATATATAAACTACTCATAACCTTCCTATTCGAATTGGTTGAAATGTGATGTATTATGATTAAATGGTTAACATTATTAGCTGTGAGAAAACTTAAAAGGAATAGTGTAAACAAAATTGTTAGTTAATTTACCACTTATTATTTTAATATACGAAACAGAGTGAAGTTGACTTTTCATTTTGGAGCAGAGAATAAACAAGCTTTGAAGAAATAATAGTAAAAGGATTTATTCTGAATGGTATTGTGTACATGTGATTTTATTCTTTTTTTATTACATAATATTTCTTATATTCTGAAAAAATAAACAGGAAAATTGAGATATATACTACATAGATCAATATGTAGAGCAGACCCTGTTCTTAAAATCTACCATCTCCTAATGTTGACCAGTTCCTTGCAGACTCCAGCACGCTCTATTTGCAGGTCAATATCAAAATGCAAAGGGTAACCAAATCCTTTAGCCTTATCTGTACATAATGGTATTCTGATGGAAGTGCTCTCATATCCATCAGTGTTCGAGAGTTAGAATGTAGATCAGCCATAATCAAAACAATATAATTTATTAATAAGTCTCAACAACCTAACAAATCTCAACAACCCAGGTTAGTAAATAAACCTATAAATAAGTATTGGAGCAAAAGCAAGGTTGACAAGATAATTAATATTTCATTATGAATTGAATAACTTACTCTTGGAACGTTTTGACAATACACGCTCCAAACAATCAAAATTCTGTTCTAAGCTAATCTACTTCAAGGCGATACTATTCCAGTTTAGATATCTCATTGATCAAATCGTCAATCATCAATTTTAAATATTAATCAACGAGTCACGCTCGACTAGCTTTTTTACTACTTTACGTTCATTATTAACTTTTACCATATAGCCCCTAACCTCTCTCTATCGAACCTAAAAGTTAATGCTTAAATATAAGCCTTGATTTACATAAATCGCATCTTCTTCTTCGGGAGAAAGTTTTCAATAGAACAATATTTAAAAGAAATAAATTTCTCAAAATGATTAGTAAGAGAATCGGAAATAGACACATTACAATATAAATTTAAACTAATTCTTTTCATACCATGGTTAATAGATGGAACAATTATTCATATTTACTTAAAAAAACGGGAGAACTTAGTGAAACTTAGTCAAGTAATGAGGACGACACCCAAGCTGGAATTTCACTTTCTAAGTTTCCTCACCATGCCAACGTGAAAAATTTCAGCCACGACCGATTTAACGTGCATCAGTCATTTTAGACCAGGGATAGGCAAAGTTTTCCAGGGTACGGGCTACGTCTAATTTGTTCAAGGTGTTGCGGTCCACCCAATGGCCTATAGGTGTGGTGGGCTAAGAAAAATCTCTGAAATATTCATTAACTTAATAATGTTGTTGCTGTTGTTTCCAATCCCCTTGGAGCAGGAAAGCCTACACCAAGTCCATTTGACCTTTCCACGTAATAGTGTCACACACCAGGTCTTGCTCTTTATACAACTGTCTCAGGGAAATGCCCCAGCAGTCCAGAAGATGAGCAGGAGAAGCAGAGAGAGAGCAGGGACTGGTAAAGAAAGACTACTCCCTGCACAAAAGTCATACTACGCAGGTGACCGCTTCTAAGGCACGCCAAGGCTGTCTGATGAGCCCTGGAACTCCTGCATTGTATAGATAGGCCTGGTTCGCCATGGACCAAACATAATAATAAATACGGAATATGTACTTACATACATAAGTACAATAAAAAAAGATCTTACACTTTTAAGACCGCATTTAAGGCAAAAGGTGAGATACCAACATAATAATAATTGTCTCAAATGTAATAATATAAAAGGATGCACTTATTATCAAACAATTCAAAATAAAGAAAAAAACATTTTTTGATCTAAAGTTAGTTCTCGAGGTTGTAGTCTAGAAGAGTTAGTCGGCTAACTGTCAGTCAATCGTCAACATTTTGGTTAATAATTACTTAATGCTAATCTTCAGGCGGTCCCCCCAAAATGTCTTGGCAGTCCATTGGTCAATCGCGATCGACTTAATATCCACTTCTGTTCTAGACGGTCATTTGTATAGAACCGCAAAAACTCGAGACCATGACTCGACTGAAACAACTCTACCACGCGCTCGTGCTTCTGACCACTCTACTAGAATGGACTTCGTACGATAGACAATTCACTCTATACTCAAAAGTAATAACTCGTTCTCATTTTAAAGTGATTGATGAAATTTAGTCTACATATCAGAGAATTATATCTAGTCAATTTTTGTACAAATAGGGCGAGTATTTTGACTTTTACACTAGCCTCCAGAAGTTAAGTTACAACATGTTTTTCGGCTCTCACGATTAAAAAAAAAAAATGGCAGTAACAAAAAAATTTACGGTTTATATGAATGATAGTATAGATTTTTAAGAAATTCTTACACAAAAGATTTCAAATTTAAAAGAAAAACGATAGCCATTATTTTTATTTTAAAGAAATAGACATTTGCATAGAAATTGGGGAAAATGTGAGCAAACCAAACTTTTGTATATGACCGCTGATATTTAATAGTAAATGGCAATTTCGTTGGCCCTGGGAAAGTCTAGTAATATCTAAGAAAAGTCGTTTTCCTTGTTCGTTAAGATGTCAAACGTTTGGATGGATGCAAATGGTGCTGTCACAAGCTGATGCTGCCAGACGTTTCGATGAGATACGCTGCTTGATTTTTTCAATAATAAACTTTTCTGTCAAGAGTTTTTTTTTTTTTTTTTTGTAAAGTACGTTTGTGCTTAACTTATAAAAATATATGAAGCGAATTCAATAAAAAATTACTTAGCACATATTTCCTCAAAATATTTTATTTCTATGTTCATTCATTTCAAATTATGTGCAAAGAACAGGTTTTATCTTAACTTTTGGTGAGAATTGTTTATGTAATGCTATGAGTGCACTTTTTAACCTTTTTAAGCCAGGATTGCATGTCAAATATTGAGCTGTTTTGTGCCAGTGTCACTTGCCATGCGACTTTTGTTGAAAATGAAGCACATAATTATTTCCCCCTTTCTTTGGTTGTTGTTATATGTCAAAACAGTGACGATAATATTTCAAACACTTAATACATATATGTTAGAACTTATACTAAAAAACTATTTAAGATATATTTTACATTTAGAATCCTGGATTTTTTTTTTTTTTTGACAAATTAAATAATAAAATAATTTGCAATAAATTGCTTCAACACGATTAGGATGCTCTGACAACCTATAAGTATAAAATATTCAAAACTAGTTTCATGGTAAATTTGTAAAAAAACTTTCTAAAACACACTTTACATTTTTGTAATTATAATTTAAATGCACATATTAGTCTTAAATACCTCAAAGCAGTAGATCTGATAAATATAGTGTTAAACATTTCAGGGGCATTTTCATTACAGAGAGACCGGAGATCTGCGAATGAGACATCAAAAGGAAAAACAAATAACTACTTACTGACAAAAATATTTAGTATTTAAAATTCAGGAAAGAATATATACATTTTTAAGCAATAAAAATGCTTTTTAATGCCAAAAAGTCTCTAAAAACTTCGATTAAAGTGGGATTAAATCGTGGAGGATACTGAGTTATGTCAATGTAGAATATATGTATATATATCTGTGAGATATAGTGATAAGTCTGGGCATATTAAGAGGAATTGGTAAGATTAAAGAAGGGGTGTTATAGATAAAAATATTTCCTGTTTTTTAACTGTTCTATCCACATACTTGAAATTTAGTAAGCATGTTTCTTTGTTGAATAGAAATCCGTTAGGAACGGGTCTTAGGGAAATTGACCCGTGACTTAGGGAGTTAAGTGGCTTATCGATTGAAAAATTTCCAATTTTTTTAGTATTAGATTTAGATTTTAAATTTGGCATGCATGTTTATTTTGTTGAGTAGAGATTGACTAAAAATGCTTTTGCGGAAACCCACTTTGAGGGAGTGGGTTACGAAAGCATAAGAAATAATTCTATTTTAATTTTAGAAATTCAAATCCTGCTCTTTTTAAATCAAAAGATGAGGGTTATAAGAATTAAGAATGTTTGTCAATGAATTCGAACAGGTAAACAGTATATATTCGTACAATATCATGAAATACCCAGTGAAGCGGGCAGGTAACGGCTTGTATATATATATATATGAATGTATTCCAAAAATTTTAATTTTTTTTTATTGTTGTTGTTGTGTATGATGAGTTTTCCTGCGTTGTGTGCTACCGTCACCATTAGAGATAAACGAATAATAATTTATTCTCTAACTTGACGCATCCTCATCTTTTAATTCCCTCGATTTCTTTGGTTGTAGAACATATTTTACGCAGGAAGATTTCGAAGTGGGTTGGAGCGATTTTTTTCTACCAGTGGTGGGCTTTTCTGAAGTCTGCTAATTATTCGACGCAATTATGCTAATTATCTGTCCATTCCTATTACTTTACAACTCTATAACTACCATCTCCTTATAGGTTTTTTCCAGTGAGGATCATTACAAATCAGCATGAAAATCTGACATAACATTACACATCTGACTGTTACCTGATGAAATTAAGAGACGAGTTTGTAAATTCAAACAATCCCATAATTCGATACTTAGATTATCTAAAGTACTTATCTGGATTAAAGCTCCTTGTTATGATCCTTTTCGAAGCCCATTAGCAGGGTCAGTTCCAAGATTGGCTATTAAACCACTTCCTGGTGGATTTTCCGTCGACTATTAATCTCAGGATATGCAACCATCAGTTGTTGTTTACATTTACTAACACTTGGATCTCATTATTAACGATCAACATATAACCATTAACTCGTATACTCAAAGACAGGCACTTAAATAGTAGTTACAGTTGCGTAAAATCAAGTCTTCTCCATGGAAACTATTTTTTCAACTAAAATCACAGTTAAAGAATATTTTCTCCAAGAGGATTAGTAAAAGAACCATTATAGTACCCGTTACAGATAGGTACGTGGACACAAGGCATTTTTGAATACGAGCAGGTCGACAGTCTCGCGAAAAAAGACTCGTGGCTATAAAATCCTCGGCACTCTCTTTATATTCTATTAGGCTACATATCAAGCAAATAATTGAAAAAAGATTATAAACCATAAATTCAAGGCAGGATAAAAGTAAACAATAGAATACTGAGGACACTGGCGTAGCTAATCTTGTGTGGGCCCTGTATCCAAATTCTTTGGGGCCTTTTTTTGAGAAATAAAAAGAATCACTTTAACAAAACTTATTTGAAAATGTCAAAAATACTACACTTGTTGAAGCCCCTGTAGCTTGGGGGCGCCATACCATTGATACGGCTGATACGGTGGTAGCTACGCCCCTTAATGAGGATTTCCTAGCAAACCCGACAGTCCAAGTCGGGACGATGTTGCCCAATTCCAGCTTCTGACTGATTACGACTGCCTGGCAAAATATCTCCTTCGAACTGAAGTCTTTTCGGGACTCTGACTCGGAATTGAATCTGGTGAATTTGTAATTTGGCATATTCAGTGAATGGGAGCTCTAACTCCGCCTATATGTATCACTTTTTGATGACATTAAAACGGCGCTTAAATGGCATGCTAGAAAACTTTTGCGGCAATGACTTCGGTCTTTTCCATACAGTAAGACCCCGCTTAACGCGGGGGATAAATACGTTCCATCAAAGCAGAGTGTAATGCGAAAAAGCGCTAAACGAGGTTATATTAACATGTAAATAATGGGGTTAGGGGAAGATGGATAGAAAATTGGTTAAGTATTAAATTTAATAATTATGTTTTTTTAATAAAATTAAAACCAAACATAAATAAATCCACCAAGACAAAGAGAGTGAAGCAAAATGGTAAATTTTTAATAGTGATACAAATACAACTATAATGTGCCATTAAAAATTCCCTATCTAAAATAATCCATATCATATAATCCATAATATCCAGTCATCATATATTAATGATATTCAGAATCATATATTATAAATTTCTACATGACATTTAAGAAACAGTTGGCAGTATTATAATTAAAAATAGACTATATATCTATCAATTTCTCATTATCAAAATATATATATATATACACACATACAAAATAGAATAAGTAAGAATATTTTTTTATAATTTTTTTCTGAATATTTTAGTGAGATTCTTAAATACTCTGAAGTACCAATCTACACTTTTTTATTGGACAACAATTTTAGTTCATTCTATTTGTATGTAAACTACCTAGGATACAAAGCCTCCTATAAATATTAAATAATGAGATTTGAATTCTAAAGCAAGTCGAGAATTTCAGAGACAGACATTATTCCTGAAGTAAAACTCGAAAACTCTCTCAAGAAAAAAAAAGAAAGTATAACAAAATCCTCAATATCATAGAGGAAGAAACTTAAGTTCAGAATACCTATATTCAGATGGAAAGTAATTTTTCGAGTTTTAAAAAATAAGTGCATGTGGTTTTATTTCGTATATTCATTTATCGTTTTGTGTCGCTACAATTTTAAATTTTACAATTACATATATATATATATATATCACTTTTCAATTTAACAAGCAATATCAGAATTACTATATAGTATAAAAAAAGATAAGTAAAACTCATTGTTTACGGAAAAATTTAGTTATTCTAAATAGATTTTGTATATTAAAATTTATTACAAAGTGGGACTTGAAGGTACTTCAAAGTAGGCTCCTGATCACTTACGAGTATTTTATAATGTACCACGTGTGAGTAAGGCTTTGTCTTAAGTCCCTCTTTGTACCTGGTTTCACTTGCTTCTGAGGGGAGCTCAATAATCTAAATAACTTTAGCATTAAACGGCATGCACATGAATACATGGAAAATTAAGTCTTCAAAGGAGTTAAGTCTTTGAAATTTCAAGAAAAGATATTATACATTACTTGTATTAAATTATAATTTCAAATATATATAAATTCGTAATTTGATTTAAATTTATATGTATGTATTCTTTTCAATAAATAAGTAATTTAATTTTTGATGACACATACACAGAAATATATATTTACTCGCATATAACAAGTTCCTTTTGGAAAAGAATTTAGTCGTTGCGGGAGAAACAGCGGAGTAGAAATCCAAGTATTCATTTACATTTTTTTAAACATTAATAGAGAGAGAGAGTTTTGTCGATCTTTTGCTACAATTAAGATTTAAAAAAATAGGCTGAAATCCCTTCATTCAACATAATCGGGAGGGACACAGGAAAAAATATATATATAAATAGTATTATAATCAAGAGTTCAAGTACAGGGAAATGGTTATTTAATAAACAGTTATGTGGTCTTAGGGGGAAATGCTTGGGGCAAGCTTTCTTCTAGAAAAAGTGTATGCGTAAGTTAATATAAGGAACTTATTTTTTCCATGAATCCCGCATTAATCTTTTTAACGAGAGAAATAAACTTAGACTGGTATTTCAAAAAATATTATTAGTAATTAAAGTCCAAAGAAAAAATCTGTCAGATTAGAGTTTAAATTAATATTAAGTTTAAACTAATCTGTGTGTGTTACAATACAAGGTATCCCTTAAATAACGCTCATACTCTGTACATGATTTCTCGTTAGGAGCACATAAAAATGGCCCAAATGATTGTACCTGTGCGATCCATAATTTATGAGAAAAATACGATTAATAATGATTAATAAATGATAATGCATGCGGGTTCATGATGGGTCTCCGACACATTTCAATGCTCCTGTACGTGATTTACTGGATATGGCATACTCAGACCACTGTATCAGACATGGGGGTCCAGTTTTGTGGCCACCACGATCGCCAGATTTCACATAGTCGGATTTGTTTCTTTTTCAGCCATTTCAAGAAATTGGTGTATAGAGACGAAGTGTCTACTCCAACAGACTTAGTTGATCGTCTGCATGCTACTTCTACTTTGGTGAACACCGCGTTGCTTCGACGTATTAAATTATCCGTTTCACGGTGCACTCAAGATCACCTCGATATGCACTGCGGACACTTCGCCTTTGTAAATATTTGCAAATAATGCCGATGATGAATTAAATACGGTGTTTTTTTACGGCTGTGACGTCGTGTTTTGTTATTTTTATTTTTGTCGTAAACTATGGATCATACAGGTACAATTCTTTAGGTATTTTTTGTATACTCCCAACGTAGAATCTGATTGTTCGAATTTGGGTGTCTTGTTTGGGACACCATGTATTTATATACACTCATGGACAAAAAGTTAGCGCACCAAGAATGAGTCGTCAAAATGAAACGAAATTTTACATACGAAATGACTACTTTGATATAAGTAAATGATTAAAAAATTAAAAAAAAAGGATCATTTACTTCAGAGAAAAAGGCAAGAGAACGGAGCATTTGATACCCTGTTGAACCCCCTCTAGCGCAAATGCAAGATGCAATACGATCGGGCATTGAGGCATACAAGTTCTGTATAATGTCTTGAGACGTTTCGTTCCATATTTGCTGTAACCTTGCCTCTAGTTCATTCAAACTCGGGGGATGCCCAACTCACCATCCCAATTGATCCCAGATATGCTCGATTGGAGACAAATCTGGGGATCGGGCAAGCCAAGGAAGGGTAGTAATAGTTCGAAGACAGTCTTGTGACACCCTTGCCGTGGGAGGCCGAGTATTGTCTTATTGAAAAATGGCTCCTGGGAGCCATTGCATGAGAGGCAACTCATGTGGTTGCAGGATGTCATGGACATGCCGCTGGGCTGTCATGGTGCCACGGATCAATACTAAGGGTGACCGTGTATTGTAGGCAATGGCACCCCGTACCATCACACCAGCTGTGGGAGTGGTGTGTCGCTGTAAAGCGAAGGCAGGATCGAGGCGTTCACCACGGGGGCTCCACACACGAAGACGATTGTCATCACTGCTGAGATTAAATCTAGATTCGTCGTTTACGATGACCTGGTTTCATTTCGCTGCAGTCCAGTTTCCTCGTGCGTGGCCGATGAAGCAGTTGGCTGTACGCGTGCATTTCTTACGATGTGGCGGTCTTCTCGACGACTGGTCTTTCTAGGGCTTCCTGAGCCTGGTCTTCGTGTAAATAACATCTCTCGGAACCACTGGTCCCAACACCTCCTCACAACACAATCAGAGCGGCCTAACTGACTAGCTTCTGGCCTAGCTGACCACCCAGCTTCCATCATGCCGATGATTCTCCCCCTCTCAAACGGCGACAGCTGCTCATATTGTCTTCAAAAATGGCGTAATGGCATGTCTACCTCAGCTCTTGCTTTGTAAACCATTCATCACACTCAAACAAGCTTCGGGTACCTGTTTTAAACTCCACGGAGAACGACGTTAAACGCCCTCTACCGGCTATACGGAATGTGCAATCACGCTGCATTTCTAATCATTTGCATATGTCTTTGACATGTACCTTCATGCCAAGTTTCGTTACGATCCAGTAATTATTTCTTGGTGCACTAATTTTTATGTGCATGAGTGTATATACATATATACCATACATGAACATAATTAATTAACATATAACCAAATTTATAATTATTTTTGTGTAAAGGGTTGCAGTAAAAAAGATTTTAGAGAACACTACTCAAAATAATTAGGCAAAATAAAATATTTAAAAACATAAATTATTTGGTTTTGAACACTTTTTATTCCAAGGAAATGTTTCTAATCTCCATTATAATCTTATTTCTTAACATTAAACTGAAAAACACTTCAATTTATTGTTTACAACGTATTCGTACAACTTTACTGCAGTTTTAAAGTAGCAATTCTTAGTGATAAACAAAATATTGATATTTTGAATTAAATATCTACCTGGATTGAAATAACTGTAAGACAATATTGTTGCAGCTCCAATATTTGTATTGTTTATATTATTTAAATTGCTGTACTTGAAAAGCTTTCATGAACTTTGAATTTTAAATTTCGTAATCATACAATGTACTTCCGTAATAAAAGAACAATACGCAGTTGAAAACTTTCTTAGACTTATCTGAAACATCACGTAAATAGAATATGACTAAAACGTAAATCGAATCTGTCACGCAAATTGAATACGATTAAGTAAGTGAGTAGTTTTATTTTTTTTATTGATTGGAGAGAATGATTAAGTTTTCGTTATCCTAAAAATACTACTTTAGTTGATGACAGCTGTATGTGGAAAATTTTTCAGGCTAAAGATCAGAAGGCAATGGACAAGGAAAGGATTATGAGCTTAGAAAATATATTCTCAAAGATCTAAAGAGTGAGCAATTCGGAAATTGTTTTCGAAAAACTAAATTTTTGCTGTTCATATTATTTCGAAACGAATTTCTAATCATAAGCTGGAATAAAATTGTTTGAGAAAAACACATGGTCTATATTTGTAAACTTATATCTAAAGTGTTCAGACAAAAACAACACGTGATTGAGATAATTTCTGAACCAGTTGGCTTTAACCCTTTAAGCTGTAAATTTTTTTGCTCAAAATGTTCCAAAAAAGGAACATTTTTTTATTGCATATAAATAAGCATAATACTTAACAGAATGCGAAAATGAAAGAATTCATTTTAATTTTCAGTTTTTAAGTTTTTACAATAGTTTTTACTTTATAATTGTGTAACACAAAAATCCTAAAAATGTTTTTATTTTACAAGTACACTCACTCTGCATGCTATGAAGAATGTTTCATATATCTTGAAAGATATATGACCTCTTTCGGACCTCTTTTTCAAACAGATGAGGATTTTGTGTACGTGTGTGCATATATATGTACGTACACACACAATTTGAAGCATGGTGTAACACTAAGTCTTACACAGCAATAGAGACAGAGATAATATCGGGTCTTTTGGATTATATTTCCATTTTCATTTCTTCTCAAGCAACAAATTGCACAATGCCTTGCCAATCCCTGTTCTTTGTCGAATATTTTCGAAAATCTAAATTCCTGTCTTCAATGAAAATTCTCGCCTTCACCAGGAAGAAAATCCCGGATGAGAAGTATTTTAGTGCCATTGACGAACTGGATCACTTAAAAACATTAACACTAATAATCTCACTATAAAAATTAAAAATATGTACAAATCAAAGATAAAAAAAGAAAATATCAGTAACCATACAGCATCCAGACAGGTTGGTTGTGGCAAGCTTTAGGTAGCCTTTACAGAAATGCTTCTCTAACTCTCGATATTTGTGATCCAATATTCAATCATAATTTTCATCGATCCCCCTCCTACATACAATAACAATGTATTGAATTCAAGAATGAATAGCAATGTATTGAATTCAAGAATGAATAATAATGTATTGAATTCAAGAAGGAATAACAATGTATGAAATTCAAGAATGAATGACAATGTATTGAATTCAAGAAAGAATAACAATGTATTAATTTCAAAAATGAATAACAATGTATTGAATTCAAGAATGACTAACAATGTATTGATGCTAAAGCTACAATACGACATTACCTCTTAAGTGCCACCGGCGTATATAAACGTCTCGCTCAGCCAAAGTATTAATTGCCTTGGGCGTATACATACGTCTTTCCGAAGTACGATCTTTTCTGTGCACTGCTATCCATAAAATGATTCCGAAGGCTTTGGAATGCAATAAAAGGACATTGACAGTGTTTGCAAAGTACTTATTTATCTCAGTTGATTTGCCTATTTATACCTTTTCTTCCCCCTCTCCTTAATACATCCCATACGCGTGCCTACGTGGAAAACGGGAGCGAATAGCGTAACTTTTAATTAGGAGTTAATGGATTAATTATAAACCGTACAAATTACTAAGATAAGAGTTAATTTTTGTATATAATTTAATATATGATAACCCAAGGGGTCAATGGTAATTATTAAACTTGCTCTTAACTTAGTATTGTTAACTTAGAAATAAAATATATTGGGCAGTGCTGATACATCATATCAGTGTAAATGTGTATCTTATTTTTTATTATGTCAGAATGTATTTTGTTAGCTTACTTTCAGTAAATTAATAATTTTTTTAAAAAATCTTTTGTTATCGACCTTTAAAATAGCTCCCCCCTAGTAGAGTTATCATGCCCCCTAGGGGGCGTGCCCTACAGTTTGAAATACACTACTGTAAGGTGTACATGCAAACCAGTTAAGGGATTACATACTCCTAAGATCCTATAAGATATCACAACATATATGTCCGGGATTTATCAATAATTTACATTTGATTTTATAACTGTTGCTGAGATAATTTGGTAGCTGCTGTAGCCTAGTGGTTTTGGTTACGGATTCATCGCTAGGAATTCGTGTGTTCAAGCTTTAATGACGCTGAAGACGTGTTGAGGGATTAGGGCACATTAGCACCTCAAAGTCCTCCCGTTGGTGTGGTGTGAAGTTTGGAAAGAGGTTTGCCAGCTCAGGGGGTGTCGTCCTCTTCATTTGACAATGGTTCAGGAGGTGTATCATCAATAGCACTCGTGTTGCTTTATAGTACGACGTTAATAAACACTCACTCACTAACGCTGAAATATTCTTATTATGCAAAAAAACAAGGTGAGTAATAAGAAAAAAAATGAAGATATCCGACGGGACACACTGCTTGGGGATTGGCAGCTCCAATCTGGCACATTAAAAGAGAATGTTATATCAGCGTTATAATAAGTCCCACTTCTTGAGCATCTAGCCATCTTTTTATTTCCCAATTTACTAACTAGGGCAGGCCCGATAGTAAAAAAAATAATAAAACTGCGGAGGGGGTCATCGAAGGCCAAAGAACAAACACAGTCTGCCGACAAGAAGGAAAATACTGAATGACGCAAAAGAGAACGGCGGAGTGTTTCTGAAAATAAGCAACTTTCATTGTTCAATATCACGCGAATAGGCACTTAGGGACATTATACCACCGAGTTTTAAGACACGCGTTAAGATGATTCCTTGTCTCTTTGGCGAAACATCGCATTATGGCTCCAAATTATGGCTCCAGTTTTTGCGATGAGGGCTTCTAAATTTACCACGCACCCGAATGCTTGTTTCCATGGCAACAGGGGGTTCTAATTAAAGTTACGATTGCGGATGGATCCCTCTTCCATGCTGATATATATATACTTTTTTATTTATCCTACCATTCCGTGGTTGTTTCTCTGGCGGATTTTAATTTGCTTGGCATAGCAAGCGCTTCGAATGGTATGTCGGCTGTTTAATTTGCAACGGAGGGAATTCGCTGAGAAATGTTCTACGGAAAGAAATTAGGGAAGTTTTAGTTGTTTTGGGGAATGCTCAGGTTATTGGATTTTCGAGATCGGGGTTTTCAAACGCAGAGGTGGAGGCTCTGTAATAAAAACAAATGAAATCTCTTTCCTTCGCTGCTTTTTTCTTTCCCGTTTTTCCTTTTGGCTGCGTCATTTTAAGCGGGTTTTCTTTTTCGTCTCTCTTGTAGAATTTTTCGTTATAATGAGGGTACGAGTTTCGTAATACCAATGAGATGCGACTGATTTTATTTTAAGATCAGCATTAGTTTCTCGTCATTTTGCTTTATATGGCGTAATAAGCGGCAATAAAAACTAATAGACTATTTCACTAAGCCACTTTGTACTCGATTAAAGATTATTGTTCTCAGTGTAATTTTGGATCTTTTAAAGATAAATTATTGCAGAAAATTAGAATCTTTCTCAATAATTGTGCTGGAGGATTCTAATTAAAGAACCATTCAGCAGAAGTTTTCAATGTGAAAAAGTTTTCAAATATAAATAATAAATTAGAGCAATACTTGTGATTAGGCACAAGCGCAATATATGTTATATAATGGGTTTAATTAACTTTTTAAATACATTACTGTGTAAGATATTAAAAACTATTCTTTTAACACGATGTGTCTTATTTTACACGAATATTATGTGAACTAACGTTGATTGCTTCCATTCAGTTTATCAGTTACTAAATAATTTCAGTTTTATTTTTTTAGATATCAACAAGAGTTCGAAAGTAGGCTTAATATCAAGCCTTTCATTGGATTATTCAGACATCTTATTTTTCAATATCTTATGGTGAAATATACCGCTTTTATATTTTTGTAGTATATAATGTAACAATAAATGAAAAATATTTAATATTAACGCAAGAATAAATTTTTTAAAAAAATCAACAGGTAATTTAAATATTCGAATACACATTTCTCACACTGTATGTTTTTTACACGGTCGAAAGGCTATTATTGCTAAAAAGCTAGTTATACAGAAAACTCCTCTCAATGTTAAGGTATCCGACTAAGTTCGGAACCGTGATTTTGCAAAAGCGTATAAATGGATAATATTTATGATATTTGTGTCACTTAGATTAGAAAATGTATATAAAATTGTTTTAAGAATAGTATTACAATAAAACAATTATTTAAGTACAATATTTTGACAAAAATTGAACATAGAATGACCCATTTTCAAAGTATTCTCCTTTTGTGAAAAATGCTCCTATTATATAATAATATTTTGCCTGTATATAGCTCAAGACCTCTGTACAGAGGCTCAACTACAATTTTTGAAATATATAACTTAGAAGTGGGTTTATCCATGTTTTACGACAACAGGGGGAGACATTTTAAGAAAAAAAACGCCGATAATTATTTCAAATGTTTGTAACTGAAAATAATGTGAATTTTTCAATAATCATAGTTGAGCCTCTGTACAGAGGTCTGAGCTATATACAGGCAAAATATTATTTTAGTAGAAGTATTTTTCACAAAAGGAGGATATTTTGAAAAAAGATTATTCTAAGTTAATTTTTAGCCGAAGTATTGTATTTAAATAATTTTTTTTTGTCAAAATGTCCATAAAATAATTTTCTACATGTATTCTAATCTAAGTGACACTAAATATCACGAAAATTATCCATTTATGCGCCTTTTTAAAATCACGGTTCCGAACGTAGTCGGATACCTTAAATTATTCTACGCAAAGATGTTTTTATTATATCAATTGCATCCCTGTTTTACAGTGAATTTCTACATTTCAAATCTACTATCTAATTTAACACAAATAAAACAATTTCATGAAAATTTTGGCAATTACTCTTGAATGTAACATAAAGTAAACGAATGTTTTTAAGTATCATACTAAAGAGCTTGAGAGAAATAGAGGGTTTATTATAGAGATTATTATAATTATTAATGTAGATTACCCTGCAGTGGAAAGTAGTGCGTCACATCTAAGAACAATAAATTACGCTCTTTTTTTTCACCGTATATTCCAGCGTATAAGGCACAATTTTTAAGAAAAAAAAAATAAGATCGAAATTTGCGGTTGCGAGTTAAGCGCCGGATGTTTCTAAATACTGTTTATTTTAAAGAAATAACATACTTAATGAACTTTCATTTTGGATAACATGAAATGTTAATCATGTAAGTATTCCAGTATTTCTACAAACATATCAGAGAGTTCTGTTAAATCTTGTCTCTATCAACGTTACTTTGATCCATAACTAAGTAATCATCTTCCATTCCATACAATTTTGTTAGATACACTGCATTTTTAAATGACCTTTTATTTATGCCAGGTTTAGTTTCATTTCAGGCTTTTATTTTTCACTCAATATATCTAGACATAAAAAAATATGAGCTTTGCACATGTGCGTTTCAAGTTTCTTTGAAAACATAAATGTGCGTTATAAGGCGAATATAGCTAAAAATTAAAAATTCCAAATTGGAAGTATACGAGTGCGTTATTCGCCGGTGCGGGCAGTACGAGGGTCTTACGGAAACTAATATTATATACCTTGTACTAGTGTAATATTATTTTTGGTAATAATGTATTATTTTATACAACGTATTTAAATTTGTTACACTGATTAATTTTTTTATTTAAAACAAAATACTCTGTTGTAAATGATATTAATCGACATTTCAATACAATTAGTCTGAGTTAAAACATTTTAAGAATATTTTTGGTGTGATTAAAAAATTATCTGAAATGACTCAACGGATGTAAAACATTTCTTCTACATGTTGAGAAATGTATTAATTGATTATATACTAGTTTCACAAATATCAGTGAGTTTCTAAAATTATAAATGTTTTATACAGTCTTAAAACTGTACAAATATTGAATACAACTAGTGAGACTAACAATTTTACGATGTTTCTTTTAGAATTAAAATACAGAATATTTTAACATAATCATATAAAAGTAAAAACTCCTTACATTGTGTGTGTTTTATATCTAAAATTTATATTCATGACTTCTTTTAGGTATCCTAACTCGTTGAAATCACAAAATTTGGTCAAAATACATAATTTTTTGCTTCTGTTTTTAATTTTATTTTGGCTTTACAAAACATACTTTTTTTGTTTCTATGATACCTAGAGGCCAAGTTACAATCAATTTTATAAAATCAGAGTAACCCAAAGTAGGCTTTTAATCTACCAGAAGAAAGTATTTAAATTGTTCAAAATCTATCATGGTGAGTCTGATAACTCAAAATATAAATATTGAAAATTAAATTTTTTTAATAAAGTTTTTTGAATCTGATATTTATAGTAATTTCTAGAGAATGTACTAAAATATTTCTTATTGTATGAATATTTTTTGGGTTATGGCTTGTTATTTAAATATGAGTAATGGACTCAGAAATAATGTCACATTTCTTATAATATTTACTCAATCAGCTCTAAAATTTTAAAATTTTAATGTAACATTAAAATTTTACTACACTCTTTAGATGAATGTATCTAATTTACTTTAGTAATACTTAAACTGACATGTTTATTTTTTTTTCTAATCGCTTTAAAGATTTAAAAAAAATATTGCTAAAATTTCACTTATATTGTTATTTTTGTAAAATTTAGATAATTTAAAAAAAAAATATTGCTAGTTAAATATCAGTATTTATTGGTATTGATTCTTAAAGAGCATTTATAATATTTTAGCATTCTAGTTTTTAAAAATGGGATCAAACGTGTTCGGATACCTTAAAATTCATTTTAATTTGATCCTCTATCAATATTTACAACTTTTTAGTTGAAATTCAAAGCACAACATCTTCTATGCCCAAAGAAAGAACAAAATAGACTCGGTTCTAGGACACTGTTTACTCCTACAGGACGCGGGGAATCCACGTACTAGGGAAAACCAGGTCGGGAGTCAAAGTTCTAATCTAAATCACTTCTGCGTCCTACTTTGGCGACAAGGGAAGACATATAATCGACAAGTCTTTAAGACTTTGATCGATATACCCAAGTGTATCGTGTCCCTTGCATCAACTCCGCTCGTCAACGTACAAAAGATTCCAGATTCGTGTACGGGGTTGGTACATGCACAGACCTAACTTGTAGACATGCAGTGTTTCCCTGAAAACATTTCTTTTTTACATTCTTGTCGTAGAAAAGGGGTCAAAGCGAATTACAACGTAACCGAGTATTATTTCCGGTACACGCCTTGATCAGTTTATCAGGATTTCTTTTAATGTAGGAATAATTTGATGAGAATATTAAATGATCCTAATGTGATTAGTTCTGCTTCTTTTACAAAAACGTAATTTATTAACTGATAAATCACTGAATTTGTAAGCAAAAAATTCAAATAAATTTACTTGATAATTGGTGGTTTGTAAAGTTAGTGAACTGATTAAATCAATACTTCTCAAGTTTCCAATACTCTATCATAATTTTTATTCGTGCCCCCTCCATACAATAACAATGTATTGGATCCAATAATACTATGACTCTAAAGCTACAATACGACTTTAGTCTCTTAAGTGACATTCGTGCATATAAATATCTCACACAACCAAAGCGTTAATTGCCCTGAACGTATATATGTCTTTCCGATGTACGAACTTTTCTGTGCATTGCTATCCAAAATATAAAAATAATCCGAAGGCTTTAGAATGCAACAAAAGAACCTCAACAGTGGTTGCGAAGGATTTGCTTTTTTATTCCTTTTCTTCCCCCCTCCACCCCAATATATCATATACGAGCGCTTAAGTGGAAAACGATGGCATTGGGTAGCGAATAGCGTAACCATTAATTGGGATTAATTATAAACAGTACAAATGATAAAAATAAGTGTTAATTTTTTAAAACAGTTTAATATATGACCAGCCCATGGGATCACCGATAATTAATAAACTTGTTTTTAACTTAGCATTGTTAAATTAATTATAAAATGCATTGTGCAGTACTCATACACTTATAAGAATATTATATCAGTGTAAATGTGTACTTTATTTTTTATTATGTAAGAATGTATTTTGTTTGTTTATTTTCAGAAAATTAATAATTTTTTTAAATAATTTTTTGTTTTCGATTTTTCAATATGCTCGTGCCCCGCTCGTAGAGTTATCCCACCCCTTAGGGGGCGTGCTCCACAGTTTGAGAAGCGCTAGCTTAAATGCTAGAAATGCATTTTGACGTGTAGTAAATGTATATTTAATAGTTCCAATAATAGGTTATAATGATGATACGTAAATGGAATATTTTTCTTCTGTTTTCTCTTATATAATATATAGGATGAACCAAAAGTTTTGCCCTTGTTATAAATATTCATTGTGCTCAAACTAGTATAAGTAGACATACGCTTTTTTCGATAAATTACAAGCACTATTATTAATTTTTATGAGACCATCTACCTCAGTAAATTTCAAAGTGTGCCTTCCTTGGTTGTTCGGAGAATGTCTAAGCGGTATTCCAGTTCCTACCAAGTGTTTTTAGCACGTCTTGCACTTAATAAATATGCAATCTACGCATCTTATGAAGAATTCTTTCCAAATTATATGATATCGATTACCAAGTTTGCGATATTTGAACACAGAGAGCTTCACAAGTTGATTTAAGATTTCGTTCAAATGATTGCCGAACGTATACAAGAGTTACTTCACTCACACTAGACATGCCCCTTTCATTTTGCACCAGGATCATTCACGCCACATACTGCTCAGAGGAAAAAACAACCCTTACCTCTTAAGGAAATAAAAATTATAGTATTATATTAAATAAGGCCCAGTGGTCGAGTGCTAGCGTTTCGCGCTTCCACCCCACATGTCCGGGTTCTATTCCCGGGCTGGGCAAATTCGACTCAACCTTTCATCCCTACTGCAGTGGATCGATAAATGAGTACTAATCTTGCTTAAGGGCTTAAAATACTGGGGTCTCGCTTCAGACTGATCGCCTGATTGGAACATCTGCTCATGCACCTCAGCGCCCAATGGTCACGTATACTGGGATGGGCACAGTAGGCCCTAGCCCTAATGGTCTGTTGCCCCACTGAGTTTGAGTTTATTATATTAAATGATACGATTTAATATAATGCTAGAAAGAACATTTATCACTTAACATTTTAAATTTTATATGCGTGAGACTAAAAATAAATTATTTCCATTAATACAAAATCATTGACTTTAGTGTGAGAGTTTTTGGATCATATAATTCATATTTATTAAATCTATTCGTTACTGTTATATTTAATAAAAAAAATAAAATAAAACATCTAATCTTAGAGCAATTTCTATAATTCTACATAAATAAATTTATTACCATGTACATTACCTGTATGAATTAAGATTACCACCCGTATAATATCAAGTGGTTTGTATATACACAGAGATTACTTTAAAAACTAAATATGACTTCTGCGAGCAAAGATACTGTCAGTAATATTTATGGGTCTTTATAAATAAGGGGAAAAATTTTATGCAAGGTAAGTACAAATGATGGTCCTTACTTTAAAAAATCTTATTTTCGAAACTGCCTCATATATTACAATAAGTGATACCTGAATGCGAAGAGAAATATACCAAGTTTTCTTTCTCTCTAATGATCAGCAGCAAATTCAAGATCACTGTTATTGAAATCCAAACATGGTGAAAATGACAAAGAATAATTTTAGAATATTAGAGAATGCGAAAGGTTTTTCAGTTGTTTCGGTGCAACGTGCCTTTACAAATCGTAAGAGATAGAAGCACCAAAAGAGCTACGATGGTATCATCAATTTTAAGGAAACAGGCTTCCTGTGTGAAAAGAAAAGTATTGTGGCCGGCCAGCATCTCGGTAGAAGCAGTGGAGAGGGCGAGGAAGAATTTTGTTCGAAGTTCTTAGAAGTCTACGAGAGTTTCCATCTGTGAACTTGTAATACCCCGGAGAATGGTATGGAAAATTGTATGAAAAAATTAAATTTCAAGCCGTATCATTTGCAATTGACACAATAAATAACAGGGCACAAATAAGCATTAGTGTATTGTGCAGAATTGCGAACCATTAATCGAAGGATGCTACTAAATGTATGGATCGAACTGGATTACAGATCGGACGTACGCCGTTTAACAAAAGAATCACACATTTGTAACAAAAAAAAAAGGAAAAAAACTTGGCATATTTCTCTTTACATTCACTATTAATTATTGTAATATGTGCAGTAGTTTCGATAATAGGATTTCTTAAAATCGGGTCCATCATTTGTACTCAGCCTGTAGTTTCAATAAATATTGTAAATGGGAAAACTCACATAATACTTTAAGGAAGATTAATTCCCATAATTTATTCTTCATTTATCTTACTATTGTGACCTTAAAACTTCTAAAATCTTGATAGATCATAAAATAACAACCAATTTTCAAACGTATGAAAAAGCATGAAGTCACTTATTAAAATTATCATAATTTTTATTTTTATAAAATTTAATAATACAATTGTTTTTAATTAAATATTAGATAGATGCTTTAATTAGACTAAAATGTCTTATCAAAACAGCAAATAATTTTTTGCACAGTTTATCAGTAATTACTTTATAGACTATTTAGATCATTCTTTTATTAACCCCTTAAACGCCGCTGGCGTATGTATCCGTCTTCCTGAATAAGTGCATTGAGGACCCAGACGTATATATCCGTCCTCCTGAAGAACGATTTTTTTTCCTTTGCTCAACTATCAGTTAAACTATTCCGAAGGCTTTGGAATGCAGTAAAATGACCTTTGCAGGGTTTGCGAATGATTTACTTATTTCAGAGAAAAATTTGCTTATTTGTGTAAGTGTGTCTTTCTCCACCCCCCTCCTCCCCCAACACATCGCACATGCGCACTTATATGAAAAATGATGGTACTGGAGAGCGAATTGCGTTATTTTTAATCGGCAGTCAAGGGGATAAAATATTATTAAATATTCCTTAAAATAGAATTTTAAAACTATTTTAACTCAATAAACTTTGTAAAAATAATTCAAATTCTAGGTGAAGAACTCAGATTCACACACACACAATTAAAAATCAAAATAATAATTTAATCTCTTTCCTAAGAGACTCATTGACTTAGAAAACTTTTGAAGGAATTCTCTGGAAAGTTTCTTAACCAATTTGATCTGCATCAGCATAAAGCAGGATAGCGCTTTGGGCAAATTATCTTCACAATGCGCCAAACAGTTTAGTAGTATCTGCAGCAATTGTATTTTAGCATTAAACTACTTAATGCTTTAATTAAAAGGAGTCAAGGAAAAGGGCAATTACAAAAATGCGACGTCTTTGTTAAGTTCCTAACTCTGTTTTTGTTCCAATAATGGTAATTATTTCCGTAGCACTAAGGGCTTAATTTGATAAGATAGAATGAATTTATGGAAGAGTTCATTGTTTGCTTTCTACCCCTACAAAGCAGGTTGCAACGGCTTTATTAGTAGAGATAATGGATTATACTTCTAAAGGTATGATGCTGTTATTATTATCAAACATCTAACTTTTGTTTGTAAATAAAAATGATTATATGTTTGAATTTATTTCATGTTTCCCAAACACTGGATAGAAGAAATCCTTCTGTTAAATATCTCGATTGAAAAATAAGACCCGTATTTAAATTTTTCGGATATGAAATTAATATTTTTTTCAAATATTCTAAAGCTAGCTCCCCTTCTAATTTTACCCGCCCCCTTTTCTGGGGTATTTCCTTACAGTGTTATACTATATATTCATTTTTTTAAAGTTATCATTATCTAAGTCACAGCATTAGGCATTGGATTATATTAAAAATATTCTTAACGCTCTCGTCTCTTGATTTAAAAAGGATAAGGCTTGAGATTCTTCAGCACAAATATTTATCATTTACGAGCTTGTAGCACTTTCCTTAAAGTTGATTTTCTTAAGCATCATTTTTAGATGCTTTCTTCTTATCAAAAGAAACACGCCTGTCGAATTCCAAATCTCTACGCTAATTCTTTTAAAATCATTTTTCTTTTACATATAACGCTCTTGTAACCCTCCAAAAACCAATTTCCGCAAACTCCGTTCTTAGCGGATCTTTACTCAACGGAGGAGACATGAATACCAAATTTTAAACGTGTAGGTATAATAGTTCCAAAAGAGGAGTTATTACTTTTATCTATAAAATATCCTTAACCTTCCCGTTTGGTTGTCGCTTTTCACAAAATCTTTTCGTAACGGATCTATACTCAATACAAGAAAAATGCTCGTCAAATTTCATGTCTCTAGGTTTAATAGTTCAAAAATTCGAAATTTTTAAATCTGTAACGCCCCCCCCCCGTAACATCCCTTTGGAATCTGTTCCTGCAAAACCGGACACCTACTCAAAAAAAGAAATTCGTGTGCAAAATTTTAAGGTATGTGGCTACCCTTGGAGCACTTTTTTTGAAATATATAAATTACAACTAAATAAATACTCTTTTATTTGAAATGCGGTATAAAACTAGGAATTCAAGTACAATTTCCACAAAATTAAAAAAAAATGGACATATTGGGAATTTTGAGGGAAATTTTAGTGAAAAATTGTGTTACGATAAACCTTGTATTGAAAAATTCTAATTAATATATTCCGAAAATATTTATACAGTTCATAAATAACGTCATTATCTGGCTATAAGATTTGCAATACTTCTAAATCTTTTTGAAATAGGTCCTTTTTTTTATGCAATAATTCAATTTTTTACAAAAACTAATGTTATTTTCTCACAAGAAGTGCAATAAAATACATAAATACATACACAAAATTAGATTGTAATTCCAGACTGGAGATAAAACTAAATAAAACATTTTCTGAAAATTTCAATTCAATATCTTAAAAAAAAAGAAGAAAAAAACTTTAGCGAACTTTACCGTGAAGCAAAAAATTGAAAACATAGTTTCTCAGAAAATACGTTTAAAGATTTTAATACAGTATAAAAATTTTCTACTAATTGTACATTTTTAAACTCACCATATATATAAGTTAAGATATCTTTAGAATCATTTTTAACTTATTTAGGTCTTTTTTTTTTTTAACTCTTCTCCTGTTTTTCTGGAGAGTTTTATATACTATAACAATTGTCATTTTTAGTGCAATTTTGATAAAAAATTGCAATTGCACTAAATTATAATAAATGTATTCAAATAATATTTATACAATACGTGAATAACATCTTTATATGTGTAAGGAATTAAAAGATTTGCAATACTTTTGAAAGTTTTTTAAAAATGTTAAATAACGAATTTTTAAAAAATTAATGGTTTTTTTTCATAAAAAAGTAATAAAGTACATAAATATATACACAGAGATTAGATTTTGATTCATAGCACAGATAGAATTAAATAAAAAATGTTTTGAAAATTTCAATTTAATATCTTAAAAATATTTTGTGTAGGGACCTACTTCCGGTTTTGTAAATTCCATTTCCGGTTTACTAATTACGCTATAACTTTGCTTCTAAATATCGTAGAAATAAAAATAGAGTGTTTTTAGAATCTTAAATCTATGGGCTATAAAGTAAAAGCATAAAAGAAATTTCGAAAAGTTTCACCAAAGCGGCGAATTTAGGGTAGTCACATATCTTAAGTCTGTAGGTGTAAAAGTTCAAAAACGAGTTTTTTTGCCTTTTACGTCCCCGCAGCTCTTTCTCGGGAGTTCAGTTTCACAAAACCCTTTCTAAGCAAATCTCTACTAAATAAAAGAAACATACCTACCTTATTTCAAGTCTAATAGTTCCACAGATTTCGTTATGGAAGAGTTTATTTTTTCCTATATACAGATAGATAGATTACGATTGCTTTGTTAATATATGAGTATAAATGTGGCAAAATGCTACTATGAAAATCATTAAAATTCGCTCAATTATTACCAAAATGCAATATTTTTTATGCGTATTCAACTCTTCACTGTTAACCATGAAAAAATATTTCTGATGATTTATCAACATTTTATTTCAATAAGGCTTTGGCTATTTAATAACAAATTAACGGATTAATAAATTTCTTTAAGATTTACATTAGACTATATAATTGTATTTTTAAAGTGCTTCTAAACAAAACCTTTAAAAACAATCTAAATATTTTTTTTAAAATGACACAAAGGAAAATTTCGTTACAGCGGCATCATTTAAGGAAGGATGAAAGAGAAGTAATTCCCCCCCCCCCCCCGAGAAGATAAAATTGATTGTTAGGTAAATAAAGGAAACTAAAATCTAAAAAGAAATACTTTATATTCTTCATACTTTAAACTTTACTTAATATTTTACTAATACATACTTTAACTTAATGATGCGCTGAGTTTGCACTGTTTTAATCAAGCATTCTATTTCGTGATTAAAAATTCCTTTTGTACGCAAATTTTGTAGTGAAAAATATTGTCTGCAGTGAAACACACATTATTATACAAATGAAAACTTGCATATAATTTAGATTCTAAAATTAAACTAGTTTTAGTACCATTTAACTAAAAAAATAAGATAAAATAATTATTACGAAAAGAAAAATCCTTACTGGTTTTAATTATTGCTTACAAGATGAATGTGAGGTTCTCCCAAATGAAAGTGGCACTATAGTCGGTAAGATAAACGGTTTAATGTTATTAATATAAATTGATATACAGAGGAAAGGAATAACGCAGACGTAACAGATAGGCTAAGAAAATTCACCTTGCAGGTTGGAACTAAGAGTGGTGTTTCAGTGGTCCACGATATAATGGATACCCTGGGTGAAGAAGCTACGGTGTTGGGGTCGTGGAATAATTTTTCAACAGAAAATAGCCGTCTATTCAGAGCTTTTTGGGGTGAACCGAAGATGTGATATTCACCAGGTGAGAAGTCCTGGCTGTAAAGAGGGTGTTCGGGAACCTTCCAGCTGAATTTCAGTATAATATTTTGCAAGCCACAGCCACATGAGAACGAGCAATATCATGCAAGATGATAACCCCGCTGGACAGTATGCCACGTCAGCCAGAGTTGTAATGTACAACCCCCTCGCATCGTGGGGAAGGGAGAGGCAAGATTCTCCATACCTGAAGTTATGGTTGTGCAATCCTTCTTAATATCCGACTTTCTGACAAAATTCTGACTTAGCTGGAGGGCTCTAATATTCTCTGTTACACCACTGACGTCAGCGGTTCTTAATATGCATTCTCAATGCATTCAATGGGGCACAGTACGTAGCAGCATTGACAGTCGTACCGTTTGGTGGCATCCATGATACTAACGATGCCATTTAACATCCTCCCACGCTATTACACAAGCAACCAGTGGGATCTGACGATATCGCATGTGTATTCCTAGCACTCGGCGCCCTCTATAAAGGCATGCGTTGTCATCTTTCTCTTCATATAGTGGAGTTGATGCAGCAGTGCCACTTTTATTTGGGTGACCCTTTTATTTACATTTTAATGAGGTAATGGTTGGAACAGCACATTAATTACTGGAACACTTAAAATCAAATTAAAGATTGTAGACAAATACTTTGTTCCTAATACATTATTTTTAAAGAAAATAAATTGTATGTGTACAAGAAAAGGCAAAAAAAAGTTAATATTCAGTGTGAAAATATACTCCCTTTTACTGATAAATGCCTTGTACTTACACAATTCTGATTTAAATCTTTCAGAATTTCAGAAAGGAATGGAAGGATGAAAACTTCACAATGAAATTAACAGGGCTAGATTGTACTCCTATCGTTTGTCGTAGCCTTTAGCACCATGCAGGTGACTATACGTTTTGTTCCATTTTTACCCCAATTTTGAGAGAGGACACCCTGAGGGTAGTCCCACCTCTTTTTCCCTTCCACCAAACTCAAGAGAGAACTTGCAGCTCAACTGCTTTTTAGAGTATCCCCATGTCGCGAAGGCACTAAACATTTACAAACATTCATGCCTTTTCCGGGATTCGAACCTATGTAAAACAGGCACAGAACTCAGCATCGCTAGCCACTGTACCGGATAGGTGGCATTTTGTATATTTCATGGGGGTATATCGACGGTAATGAAAAAGGTAGACTTACTGGCCAAGACATGAACATTTGATCCACAAGACATCCAACCTCTTCCTCCAGAATTACATAAAAACATATTTTTCAGAAGTTATTGGATACTCTTAAATCTGACTAGGCAGTAAAAACAACATGCAAATCCTGGGCTTATATTCAAGACTCTAAAAAAAGTTTTGTCAGAAGCTTCGTAAAGCGAATCTGGAAAACTTCAGACTACAAACAGGTCATGATTGCATGGCACACACATCATCTTAATAAAATCCTTCCATCTAGTACAGCTAAACCTGTTTTGTGCGGTAGATAGAGAACGCATAAAAATAAACGCACAAAAAATATTCAAAATTTTCATAAATTCCTACATAAAGCAAACTAATTCGTGGAAATACTACAGAATTTTTTTATGCGGTGGATAGGGACTCAATAAAAAATTTGCATTTATAAAATATGCCAATTATTTACGAAATTTATGTAAGAGTACTTCCATAACAAAATAAATAATTAAATATTACACATGGAAACATTTTGCATACATTTGTATTTTGTTTCTCATTGTATACACGGATAAGTTTTCAAAATGCACATACGTAATTCATCGTTACTCATCATAATCCAAAGCCCTGTAATGAATAAGTTCAAAGTTGCTTTCGTCACTTGAAGGTACAATCTCAATTGATTTATTTTTTGGCAACATAAAGTAAGAGATAAGTTTTTGTGACGAAGGTTGGGTGGTCACACACAGAGTTATTTGTAAATGTCACGATAACCAAATATACATGCTTGAAGCCCTTTTTGGAATTTTATACTCCTTTCTTAATTAGTATCTATTTTAAGAAAAAAATTTTCCAATTTGTTGGAAAGCTGGATCCCTGCATATTTTTATCCGCTCTCAAAGAATCCGGTTCTTCTTGATCATCTTCATAATCTATCAAAGTATTGATAATGTCACTCTCATCGAAAGTTTCGTCTTCAATCAAGCGTGTGCTGCTGGAACGTCGAGAGAAAGCAACTGAATGCGCATTGTCGGGAGACTGTTTATAATAAATGAACAGAGAGCGTCTTGAAGTGTCTACATTTCAGTGGCGTAACTTACACCCCCGCATCACGGAGGGGGGGCAGGACTCTAGGGACCCAAAGCCTGACATACGCTAAATACATATCTACCCAATTTATAAAATATT
>BMAV01008975.1:78449-127279 GCA_019973955.1 Trichonephila inaurata madagascariensis
AATTTTTTGCACAGTTTATCAGTAATTACTTTATAGACTATTTAGATATCATTCTTTGATTAACCCCATAAAGACCTCTGGCGTATGTATCCGTCTTCCTCAACCAGTGCATTGAAGACCCCGACGTATATATCCGTCCTCCTGAAGCACAATTTTTTTTTCTGTGCTCTGCTATCTGTTAAACTATACCAAAGCCTTTGGGATACAATAAAATGACCTTTGCAGTGTTTGTGAGGGATTCACTTATTTCAGAGAAATAATTGCTTATTTGTGTGAGTGTGTCTTTCCTCCCCCCCTCCCCCCCACACCACGGCATTGGTGCGCTTATATGAAAAACGATGGTACTGGACAGCGAATCGCGTTATTTTTAATCGGCAGTCAAGGGGATTAAATATTTTTAAATATTTCTTAAAATAGAACTTTAAAACTATTTTAACTCAATAAACTTTGCAATAATAATTCAAATTCTAGGTGAAGAGCTCAAATTCACACACATACACACACATTAACAATTAAAATAATAATTTAATCTCTTTCCTAAGACTCATTGACTTAGAAAACTTTTGAAGGAATTCTCTGGAAAGTTTCTTAACCAATTTGATCTGCATCAGCATAAAGCAGGATAGCGCTTTAGGCAAATTATCTTTACAATTCACCAAACAGTTTAGTAGTATCTGCAGCAATTGTATTTTAGCATTAAACTACTTAATGCTTTAATTAAAAGGAGTCAAGGAAAAGGGTAATTACAAAAATGCGACGGCTTTGTTAAGTTTCTAACTCTGTTTTTGTTCCAATAATGGTAATTATTTCCGTAGCACTAAGTACTTAATTTGATAAGATAGAATGAATTTATGGAAGAGTTCATTGTTTGCTTTCTACCCCTACAAAGCAGGTTACAACGGCTTTAGTAGAAGAAATAATGGATTATTCTTCTAAAGGTATGATGCTGTTATTATTATCAAATATCTAATTTTTGTTATATATATATATATATATATACCAAACACTGGATAGAAGGAATCCTTCTGTTAAATATCTCGATTGAAAAATAAGACTCGTATTCAAATTTTTCGGATATGTAATTAATATTTTTGTCAAATATTCTAAGGCTAGCTCTTATTCGCCCCTTTTCTGGGGTATTTACTTACAGTGTTATACTATATATTCATTTTTTTAAAGTTATAATTATCTAAGTCACAACATTAGGCATTGGATTATATTAAAAATATTCTTAACGCTCTCGTCTCTTGATTTAAAAAGGATAGGGCTTGAGATTCTTCAGCACAAATATTTATCATTTACGAGCTTGTAGCACTTTCCTTGGAGTTGATTTTCTTAAGCATCATTTTTAGATGCTTTCTTCTTAACAAAGGAAAAACGCTTGTCGAATTCCAAATCTCTACGCCTAATTTTTTTAAAATCAGTTTTCTTTTACATATAACGCTCCAAAAACCAATTTCCGCAAGCCCCGTTCTTAGCGGATCTTTACGCAACAGAGGAGACATGAATACCAAATTTAAAACGTGTAGGTATAATAGTTCCAAAAGGGGAGTTATTAATTTATCTATAAAATATAATTAACCTTCCCCTTTGGTTGTCGCTTTCCACAAAATCTTTTCGAAATGGATCTATACTCAATACAAGAAAAATGCTCGTCAAATTTCATGTCTCTAGGTTTAATAGTTCAAAAATTCGAAATTTTTAAATCTGTAACGGCCCCCCGCTCCGGTGGGACGCCGCTTTGGAATCTGTTCCTGAAAAACCGGACATCCACTCAATAAAAAAAATTGTGTACAAAATTTTAAGGTATGTGACTACCTTCGGAGCACTTTTTTTGAAATATATAAATTTAAACTAAATGAACACTCATTTATTTAAAATGCAGCATAAAACTAGTAATTCAAGTACAATTTCTACAAAAATAAAAATAATTTTGGATATATTGGGAATTTTGAGTGAAATTTTAGTGAAAAATTGCAGCTACGGTAAACCTTGTATTGAAAATTCTAATTAATATATTCGAATAACATTTATACAGTACATAAATAACGTCATGATCTGGCTTAGAGCTATAAGATTTGCAATACTTCTAAAACTTTTTGAAATATGTCTTTTTGAGCAATAACTCACTTTTTTACAAAAAACTAATATTATTTTCTCACAAGAAGTGCAATAAAATACATAAATATATACACAGAATTAGATTGTAGTCCAGACTGGAGATACAACTAAATAAAACATTTTCTGAAAATTTCAATTCAATATCTTAAAAAAAAAAACTTTTGTGAACTTTACCGTGAAGCAAAAAATTGAAACACATAGTTCCTCAGAAAATACATTTAAAGATTTTAATACAGTATAAAAAAATTTCTACTAATTATACATTTTTAAACTCACCATATATATATAACTTAAGATCTCTTTAGCTTCATGTTTAATTGATTCGGACTTTTTATTTAACCTTTTGCCTTTTTTTCTGGAGAGTTTTATAGACTACTAACAATTGTCGTTTTTAGTGAAATTTTGATGAAAAATTGCAGTTGCACTAAAGTATAATAAATGTATTCAAATAATATTTATACAATACGTGCATAGCATCTTTATATGTGTTAGGAATTAAAAGATTTGTAATACTTTTGAACGTTTTTTAAAAATGTTAAATTTTATGCAAAATCACGAATTTTTAAAAAATTAATGATTTTTTTTCATAAAAAAGTAATAAAGTACATAAAAATATATACACAGAGATTAGATTTTGATTCATAGCACAGATAGAATTAAAAAAAAAAACATGTTCTGAAAATTTCAATTTAATATCTTAAAAATATTTTGTATAGGGACCTAATTCCGGTTTTGCAAACTCCATTTCCGGTTTACTAATTATGCTATAACTTTGCTTCTAAATATCGTAGAAATAAAAATAGAGTGTTTTTAGAATTTTCAACGTATGGGCTATAATGTAAAAGCATGAAAGAAACTTCGAAAAGTTTCACCAAAACGACGAATTTTGGGTAGTCATATACCTTAAGTCTGTAGGTGTAATAGTTCAAAAACGAGAATTTTTGCCTTTCACGTCCCTGCAGCCCTCTCTCGGGAGTTCATTTTCACAAAACCTGTTCTAAGCGAATCTCTGATAAATAAGAAGCATCCCTTCCTTATTTCAAGTCTAATAGTTCCGCAGATTTCGTTATGGAAGAGTCACTTTTCTCCTTTATACAGAGAGATAGAATACGATTGCTTTGTTAATATATGAGTATAAACGTGGCAAAATGCTGCTATGGAAATCATTAAATTTTGCTCAATTATTATATAAATGCAATATTTTTATGCGTATTCAACTCTTCACTGTAAACCATGAAAAAATATTTCTGATGATTTATGAACATTTTATTTCAATAAGGATTTGTTTATTTAATGACAAATTTTAACGGATTAATAGATTTCTTCGATGTTTACATTAGACTAAATAATTGTATTTAAATTGCTTGTGTGTGTGTAAACAAAACCTTTAAAAATAATATAAATATTTTTTAAGATGACACAAAAAGGAAAATTTCGATACAGCGGCATCATTTAAGGAAGGATGGAAGAGAAATAATTCCCCGCCCCGAGAGGATAAAATTGATTGTTAGGTAAATAAAGCAAAGTGAAACTAAAATCTAAAAAGAAATTCTTTATATTCTTCATACTTTATACTTTACTTAATACTTTACTAATATATACTTTAACTTAATGATGCGCAGAATTTGGCACTGTTTTAATTCAAGCATGCTATTTCGTGATTATACCAATTCCTTTTGTACACAAATTTTGTAGTGAAAAATATTACCTGCAGTGAAACACACACACAAATTATTATACAAATGAAAACTTGCATGTAATTTAGATTCTAAAATTAAACTAGTTTTAGTAACATTTACCAAAAAAAAAAAATAAGATAAAATAATTATTACGAAAAGAAAGATCTTCGCTGGTTTTAATTATTGTTTATAAGATAAATGTGAGGGTCTCCCAAATGAAAATGGCACTATAGTCGGTAAGATAAATGGTTTAATGTTATTAATATAAATTGTGTGTGTGATATACAGAGGAAAGGAATAACACAGACGTAACAAATAGGCTAAGAAAATTCACCTTGCAGGTTGGAACTAAGAGTGGTGTTTCAGCGGTCCACGATATGATGGATACTCTGGGTGTAGAAGCTACGGTGTTGGGGTCTTGGAATAATTTTCAACAGAAAATAGCCGTCCATTCAGAGCTTTCTGAGGTGGACCGAAGACGTGATATTCACCAGGTGAGAAGTCCTGGCTGTAAAGGGGGTATTCGGGAACCTTCCAGCTGAATTTCAGTAATAATATTTTGCAAGCCACAGCCACATGAGAACGAGCAATATCATGCAAGATGATAACCCCGCTTTTCAGTATGCACGTTAGCCAGAGGTGTAATGTACATCCCCGCATCGTGGGGAGGCAAGATTCCCCCAGCCTGAAGTTATGGTGTTGCAATCCTTCGTAATATCCGACTTTCTGACAAAACTCTGACTTAGCTGGGGGCTCTAATATTCTCTGATACACCACTGACGTCAGCGTTTCTTGATATTCATTCTCAATGCATCCAATGGGGCACAGTATGTGGCAGCATTGACAGTCGTACCGTTTGGAGGCATCCATGATACTAACGATGCCTTTTAACGTGCTCCCACGCTATCACGCAAGCAGCCAGTGGTATCTGACGATATCGCATGTGTATTCTTAGTATTCGGATCCATCTATAGAGGCACGCGTTGTCATCTTTCTCTTCAAATAGTGGCGTTGTTGCAGCAGTGCCACTTTTATTTGGGTGACCCTTTTATTTACATTTTAATTAGGTAATGATTGGAACAGCACATTAATTACTGGAACACTTAAAATCAAATTAAAGATCGTAGACAAATACTTTGTTCCTAATACATTGTTTTTAAAGAAAATAAATTGTGTGTGTGTGTGTATGCAAGAAAAGGCAAAATAAGTTAATATTCAGTGTGAAAATATACTCTCTTTTACTGATATAAATACCTTGTACTTACACAATTCTGATTTAAATCTTTCAGAATTTCAGAAAGAAATGGTATTTAATTTTTGAAGGCTAAAATGTATCGCGGTCTTAGAAGACGAAAACTTCACAATGAAATTATCAGGGCTAGATTGTACTCTTGTCGTTTGTCGTAGCCTTTAGCACCATGCAGGTGACTATACGTTTTGTTCCATTTCTACCCTAATTTTGAGAGAGGACACCCTGAGGGTGGTCCCACCTCTTTTCCCCTTCCACCAAACTCAAGAGCGGACTTGCGGCTCGACGGCCTTTTAGAGTATCCCCATGTTGCGAAGGCACAATATATTTACAAGCATTCATCCCTTCTCCGGGATTCGAACCCATGTGAAACAGGCACAGAACTCAGGGTCGCTAGCCACTGTACCGGACGGGCGACTCTTTTTATTTTTAAATAATTTTATGTTGCAATACTATATATATATATATATATTGCGAATGACCTATAAGCTAAGAAAGTATTACTTTTTGGAAACAAAAATAACTAGCCAAGGCATGAACATTTGATCCACAAGACATCCAACCTCTTCCTCCAGAGTCACATAAAAACATATTTTTGAGAAGTTATTGGATACTCTTAAATCTGACCAGGCAGTAAGACCAACATGCAAATCCTGGGCTAATATTCAAGACTCTTGGAAAAAGTTTTTTCAGAAGCTCCGTAAAGTAAATCTGGCAAATTTCAGACTACAAATAGGTCATGATTGCATGGCACATCATCTTAGTAAAATCCTTCCATCTAGTACAGTTGAACCTGTTTTTGTGCGGTAGATAGAGACCGCATAAAAATAAACGCACAAAAAAAATATTCAAAAATTTCATAAATTCTTACATAGAACAAACTAATTCGTGGAAATACTACAGAATTTTTTTATGCGGTGGATAGGGACCGCATAAAAAAAGTCGCATTCATAAAATATGCCAATTATTTACGAAATTTATGTAAGAGTACTTCCATAAAAAAATAAATAATTAAATATTACACATGGAAACATTTTAAAAACATATAGTTTCTCATTGTATACATGGATAAGTTTTCAAAATGCACATACGTATTTCATTGCTACTCATCGTAATCCAAAGCCCTGTAATGAATAAGTTCATAGTCGCTTTCGTCACTTGAAGGTACAATCTCAATTGATTTATTTTTTGGCAAACATAAAGTAAACGATAAGTTTTTGTGACGAAGGTTAGGTGGTCAGTTGTTTGTAAATGTCACGATAACCAGATATACATGATTGAAGCCCTTTTTGGAATTTTATACTCCTTTCTTATTTGGTATCTATTTTAAGAAAATGTTTTTCCAATTTGTTGGAAAGCTGGATCCCTGCATATTTTTATCCGCTCTCAAAGACTTCGGTTCTTCTTGTGTGTTCATCTTCATAATCTATCAAATTATTGATAATGTCACTCTCATTGAAAGTTTCATCTTCAATCAAGCGCGCGGGTTGCTGGAACATCGAGAGAAAGCAACTGAATGCGCATTGTCGGGAGATTGTTTATAATAAATGAACAGAGCGCCTTGAGGTGTCTACATTTCAGTGGCGTAGCGTACACCCCCGGGACTCTAGGGGCCCAAAGCCTGTCTTACGCTAAATACATATCTACCCAATTTATAAAATATTAAATGCAAAACCTGAATTTCAAGGGGGGGGGGCTAACATTCTCCGTTGCACCACTGGTAAATAGATAGAAAACATTACAGTGGCGCCAAAGCCATTGAAATTCATACACCGCATAAAAAAATATCGTACAAATAAATAATCGCACAAAAATAAAATCACATTAAAAAGACCACACAAAAAAGGGTCCTACTGTATATGCCAAATTTTTAATTTGGGCATCAGAAATGCAGATATTCCTTTTTTTCGCTCAGGACTAGATAGAGTCTCAAAAACGGGGCGAAATAAGCAAACTATACTGGAATGCTAGAAATTCCATGAACTTGTTATAAAGACTACATCTCTTATGTTCCTTTCTTGTTGTTTAAATTTTTAACTTTTTTTTTTTCATTCTCATGTGTTAACTTTTCCTGGTTCTTACTTTAAACGTTTGTTCTTTTTTATTATTTATCACTGTTTGTGTGGGATTCTTGAGCTGTTTTTATATGTTAGAATTGATCGTTCCAATAAAGCCATATGCAACAACAACATATTTTCATTAAGGAATTCGAGAATAAACGTAGCCTGTTTGTAAAAAGTAGAACTGATTCCCAAAATTAAATCATACTTTAAAAAAAATTAACGAAAACAAGAGTAAATATCACAATTTTTTATTCACAGAGAACGTATAGTGTTTGACTGTTATCTGCAATAAGAATTTTAATACGTCAGGATAGATTGTTTTGTTATTGCCTTAAAATGTTTTCTTAGATATTTTTATGATTGTGATTTAGCCACTTCGCAAAAAGTGTTTAGTCAATATTTTCGCATTCGAAGGATTATATTTGAAGTCTGATAATTTTTTTTTTAAATATGTTCTAAAATCATAATAGGCGTCCTTTTCTTTGTACAACTGAGCCTTTCAAATATAAGTGAATGTTTATAATTGATACAGAACACATTCTTTTTTTAACTTAATTCTGCTATAAAGGATATTGGCGTAAAAATAAATTTAATAATATTTTAAAAAAAAGTAAAACAGAATACGAACTTTACAAAATGAGTAATCATGAAAATATGAACAAAAAAGATATAAGGAAAGGTATAATTTCAGGACTGTAGAATAATTTCAAATTAGGTCTGAAGAGAAAAGATGTTGGATTTTACAGTAAAAAAAACAACTACTTAAACATAAGTATAGTACGTTTAAAAATAAAATGCATTTTTATTTTTTTGAATTTAAATTTGCTAGAATAAACATTAATTTAAAAACTTCTTAAATAAGCTAATGCAACCTTAAAAAAAAGTTTCAAACTTTCCTTACTCCCGGTTCCTTCATAGAATCAACGAATTCTTGAAATTTCCATAATCGTACTTGCTTGAGCTCATCTTTCTCAACTCTGTTATCCGGTGATCGATACAAACGAAGATTTTTCTTTTATCTGAGGTAGTCTGGAAAATGTTAAAAGGAAAGGGATATTTATACAAGGACAAGTATATATATAAGGAGGGATGAACCAAAATAGCATAGTATTGAAATTTAGTTAACTATTTTTAGTATTGGAAGTTTTACATTACTTTTAAAATAATTTGAAACCTTAATTTTAATGCTTCCAGTGCAGGTTGAGGATATCAAGCGTTTTTGTTTAATGATTATTATAAATGGTTATGGAAATTGGATGGTTAAATAATATAGATGATGAATTATTTAATATTTATCGAATTAGTTAAAGTCTAATAACTTTCTATTGAAATTTGTCTTGATTTCATTTTTTATTAAAACTACACAGACAAATTTAAATTAACATGTCTGTATTTTAAATGAAAATATGTGTGTGGAATTTCTGAATTAAATTCAAGAATTATTTAAGAAAACTTTGCTGCGTAATATGGAAAATATAATGCATCTAAATAGTTAAAATTTAGATAGATATTAATTTATTTGAATATATATTTTTTAAAGCAGAGAAAATTGCACGTAAAAATATGCACGCACGACTTTTATTAATTTTACCTTTTCTAAAAAAAGTTCTTCAAATCTTTTTTTTTTCACTAATTATTTGAAAGGATGTTTATTGTTAACTCTTTAATCTGATCGATGTATTTTAAAAAGTATTTCAATTATGTTTTATATAATATTGTAGTACATTTTTTTAAAGTTATGATTGTTTATAGTTAAATAAAGCTAGTTTTTATTTGATCACTCATTTCACGAGTAGCAGATATTAAATAACACTAATATTTGTCAATAAAATCTGATCATAAAATTTCACTAATTTTTAACTCACTTAATTATATAACTATTAAGGAATATAACTATAAAAATATAGGCTTTATTTGGTATTCAAATACTTCTCTTGCAAAATGTTTTACTTCTGAATAAAAAACAAAACAAAAAAGTGTTTTTAATAACATTTGCCCCTATATATAAAATATATGTGGATAATAAATTTCTTTTTTTTTCTAAAAATTTTTTCTCATAATTTATTAAAAAGGATTTTGTTACTTACATTTGATTCAAATTTCTTTTCGAAATTTCAATTCATACTAAACATTTACGTTACTTAAACATTTATAGCATATTTATACTTCATGTATGAAATGTATTGTACGTGTATTCTAACGAACTGCAAAATACAGATTTTTGTTTTCAGGAAAGAAAAAAAAAACTTTATATCACTATTTTGTTCTACTTTTTTGCAAATGTTTCCTCTAAATATTATTGCTTTATGTAATCTCTACAACTGAAAGAAAAATATGAGCGACTTCTTTAACATTATAGAAACTTCAACCCTTCCAAGTATTATAATAGACGTGTAGGTAAAATTATTTCTAATGATCACTGTCTATATTATTACTTTTTAAAATATAAAATTAAAATTATCAAAATAACTTAGAAGAAAGTTTAAGATTAAATTTTTCTTACTCTTTATAAAAAAACATTTATATCAAACTCTTTTTATGAATAAAATCATTTCAATATCACATTTTTAAGTATCAAATTCTTTTCTTTTTATACTTTTATCTGAATATCTGAAAAAATATTGACAATAATTAGAATATTCTAGAATATTCAAAAATCCTACCATTTTCAGTTTCAATACATGCACTTTTGAGTTTATGACCTAGAAGTTTCATTCCTTTCAATTTCTTTTATAACCTTGTAGAAGAACAGTGAGACATTGTGTATATTTTTCTTGATTTTAAGAAATATCTCTCGCGCTTTTTTAAGTTTTTTCAACACTTATGTAATTGAAAAAAAAAGAAAACCAGATAAACAATATCGGTATTTTCGTACTTCCTACATATAAATTATTTCAGAAAAAAGTTGGTAGAAATTAAACTTGTTTAATTTACATTTGAATATTTTTACCCAATTAAACATACTGAAAAACAAGCTGAGATGAATGTGTCCTGCAATGATTTCACCACAATTTTGTCTATACTTTTCTTCAATTTTTCACAGTTTTTTAACCAGAAAGATGTAAAATGTTATTTTTTAAAATCATGAAAATTTTTACAGTATTTGTGTAAAATAAATTACATTGATAAAGTTTTCTTATGCAGTTGTTTAGTATGATATTAAAACATTATTTCAAAATAGTTTTATAGCAGTACAAACAAGATTGTTTTCAAAATAGATGTATTTATTCTTACTTTCGTAAAATTTTTCTCCATGCCATTAGTTTTATTTATCATTTATTCGCAAAAGAATTGTAAGGAATAAAAAATTCTGTAAACCGAGAATATATATTTTATTTTTACTTGCATCAAATTACTTATTTTCACACTTTTATGAACTAAATCTCATCCACAATCGGTAAACTCTGTAAGCTCCTAGCACGCCTCCTAACATGCTTGAGACTTAACTATTCAAGAACACAAACGTTTCTTCAATACTTTTTGAAAGAAAGTAACAGAGATGCCATTTTTCTACATTGGTAAGAACTTATTTATTTCCTGCATCTCAAAGAAACAAATCCCAACCCGTTATCATTCCGTGCATCCCCATCCGCCATTTTATTTCATCCCTGTCTCCTCAACATCCCTGGACGAGAGCGACGGAATCTCCTCCAACAACCACCCTATCGATCTCCGTCCTCCGACCTGCTCTCAAGCCTCCGTTGCCATAGCGACCGTATAGATCGTTCCTCTACACGCCGCCTTCCAAATCACGATGGAGACCCTTCTTGTCGCTAAGCACGCGCCCGGTACGGTAATTGGTGGATGCTTCTCGACCCCCCACCCTCCCCTGCACCCCCGTCCCTCAACTTTCCCGTCTTGTCCCCCTCTCCTCTCCTTTTCTTTTAGTTTTTTTAATTTGTTGCTGCCTTTATTATTTCTTCTAATTTATGCGAGTACCAAGTTTTCTCGTCCGAGTTTAATGAAGGCAAAGACAACTTGGATGGATTTGATAAAAAGAGAATAAAAGAAAGAATAAAGAAGAAGAAAAAAATGCATATTATTAATAAACGAAATAAAATAGTATAGAAACAACTAAAACTAAAAGGGAAAAAATTATAATAAAGGGGGTGGGAGGGCTATTGCGTGGAAATGCTTTTGTTCCATGCTGAAAAGGCAAAATTTCCGCTACTTAGTTTTGGGTTATTATTATTTATTTATTTTTATTTTATTTCTCTCTCTCTCTCTCTCTTTTTAATTTTTTTTTATTATTATTCTTCTTCATTTCTTTCATTATTTGAATTTCTGCATTCATTTCCGGTTGATGCATGAGAAAAATATTTGGGAAGTCAATCTGTTTCCGGTGATTTATTAAGTTTTTAAACGTTCTTTTTGTTTTCTTTTTGGGCGGGAACGATGAGATGAATCGTTTGGAGCATTATGATAATGCAAATGCAGGAAATGAAATATTGATAAGTGTTAGTTTAGTGTAAAAGAAGCGTTTTAGGGTTTTGTTGTTTAATGAAAAAAGATAGGAGTTGGTTTCCTGATGGGAATGTCTGTAATTAATGATGCATTCGGGACTTAACCATTTCTAGATGTCAACAAGAACAATTAAACTCGAAGAGGCAGTGTTTCTGAATGTCAAAAATGATGGTAGAATTTGATTTATTCTCTGTGTGTTGATTTGTACAATTTTGTATGACAATGCCAATATTTTTTGAATAAACAGCTCATTGTTAGTGCATTAAAGTTTAAGCTTTTTTTATGTAAAAGTAATTTATGAAATGAAAATAAAAAGAGAAAATGTTCAGTAACAATTTTTTTAATAGTTAATGTAGCTTTAAAAAAGATTATAATAAATGAAAATGAGTTAAATTAATTGTAATATTTAATTTCAGAAGAACATTGTATTAATGGTAAAACTGAAAGGAATTTTGAATATATTTGTATTTATTGAATGTATTCGTATTCAAAGAACAATTGATTTTTTATTGGTCTAAAAACGTAAGCGAAATTGGATAATACTACGATGTTTATTAATTAGAATTTTGCTTAGTAAAAAATTTGCTGTCACATATCATTTTAACTTCTTTCTTGACAATATATTTAAGTTTTAAGTTCCAGAGCTATTGAAAATTCATTGTGAATCTAGAAAGTAATTTTTACTTGGGCTCCTATAAATTTGTATAGCTAGTTTAAGCTCCTTGCCGAAAAATGTGTAACTATATTGAATAACGAAAATTCTACTCAAATACAGATTAATAAACATTTGAGGTTTTTTAGGATGATAAGAATTTTCGCTTACACATAAGTATGCACGAAAATGTAATTCTATATTATTCAGAAACATTCAAATGTAAAGCGTTACTTTATAAATACTATAATGAGTGACGATGTTAATATTAATATATATATTTAAAGTTCACAATTGAGATTTTGAATGACTTGCTTTAAAACTGAAAACGTCATTAAGATATTAGAAATATTTCAAGTCACCTGCGAGTTATCACAATCATTCTGCAATAGTGTTAATTTTACAAAATATTAAAAATTTTAAAACTATAATCGAGAATAAATAAGTAAGAAGGCTAAACTTTTTAAAGACATTATTTTGAGTAAAAAAACTGGAGCAGTTTGAGTAATCTCTTTCAACTTTATTTTTTAAATTGTAACGCTAAAATCGATGTCATGTGACCTTCGAGATAAAAAATTTTATCTTAGAAGAAACAAAAAGAAACTTCGCCTAAAAATTCGTGTTTAATACGTAAAAGCGACAACATTATTTATAAGTTAAAAAAAACACAACTGCTTTACAAAATTTAATTCCATGTGTTAATGCATAATAATCCAACTCTATTTTTACATGGTAGATACATTCTTTAGATATACACGTGCAAAAAATAAATCGTGTAAAAATACTTGCGACATAGGATAAATTTGGAGATTCGTTTGACAATTTCAAAAAATGTGAAAATATATGAGCAAATGTTTTTGAAACAAAAACTATTCATTTTTATTACAAAAAAAAATTAGTGTACAGTGAAAATTCACAGTCTATAAGTACATACAACATAGAAAAATTCAATTTGAAACTAGAAATAAAACTATACTAACTGACAACGATTTATCGCTACTTGATAACAATAGGGCATGTTTATTATAAACTGGATTAAAAATGCTGCCATCTGTAGGTGTGTCAGATATGTTTAACACAACTGTCGACTTGGATTCAAATGTAGAATTTTTTCGCTTCGTCATTAACCCTTAACTTCACACTGTTGCATTTCTTCAACATATGATTTATTTTAATTTAACAGACTCAATATTTTTTTTAATTACCTACAAATCACTTATCTGAGAAAAAAAGATTACTGCAACGAAATACATGCTAATTTTGTCACTAGATGGAAGTACATTTTTTCCAGAAATCACAACAATTATAAAAATCTCTGATGCCTCAAGAACTGTGTTTTTGCTATAAAAAGAATCCAATATATTTTATGGTTCCACTTGTGTCCATTGACAAAATAAATTACCAGGTAAGAAATTAAACATTTTTTGATGAATAATAAAATCCTCATATAAAAAAAGTTTTGTAATTTACAGCACTACTGCGCAATGTTGCACTTCTGCACCAAACAAAAAAATGACTGAAATTCAATTTAAAACTGCTTAATGCTGCGGCGTTAGCAACTGTTTTTTCTATTTTGGTTTTTCAAGTTTATATAATTCTTGATATATTCTGCTATACAAAGCTTACGTTGAAATTTTCATGCAAGTGTTATGTCAGGATAATTTTTAGGAAAATGTCATTCCATACTTGTAGCTAATTTCAAGCCCAGACAAATTAAATTAGCTGTTGATAGCTAAACTTCACCTTCGACTTAGTCATTATAGATTTCATATATTATAGTAAACTACAATAAATTCGATCAAATCGTCCTTATCCAAAAGGCTTTAACACAAAATACAATTATACTGAAAAACAAAATGCTGTATCCTAGTTGAAGTACAACAAAATAAAGAAAAAGTGGATTATAAAATTCGAGTATTCCTCGTACCTCTGGAATAAAAAGTAAACAAGCCATAAAGTAGGCAAAGTCACTCATGTGCGGGCATAAATTGACTGTCTTCTGATTACATAATCAAAATTAGAACCAAAAACAAATTAGTGGTGGAAGGAAATTCGTGCTAGAACAAAAAATTCGTCAAAAAAAGTATATTGATGAACCGTGTTATTTCGTGTAAAAAGAAATTGGATGTATAGATATTGTTTTCAATAGCTTCTACTACAGAAACAGAAATTACGAAACATTAACAAAAAAGAATCATGCAGATATTAGAAACTTCAATTCGATGAATATTGTAGAATTGTTAACTGTGCTGACTGAGTACAGCTTTTAATTTTACAAAAAAGATGGGGGTAACTAGTTTTTTGATTTGTTAATTTCCCCCTTTATGTTTATAATACTAGGGAAATCCTATTGTAAATAATGAATAGAAAGAATTTTTAAACCATTATAAAAAAAAGGTAACTTGCCAAAAAATATATTTAAAAGTGCATAGATTACGATGAATCAATGAACGATAAGAAAGTTATTACCAAATCCAAGATTCAAATACACATTCAAAGGTATAATAATACAAGCCGAAATGTAGCATAGCAATAAGTAAAACATTATTTTTATTTAAATAGTTATAAAAACTAAGTAAATAAAAAGTTAAATACTAAAATTATAATATATATATATTTATATAAAAATTTAAATAAATGATCATCTTAAGCAATAAAGCATTTTTCCAGAGAGTAGGTACTGCTGTTTTATATTTGAATTTTCAAATAAGTAAACGCTTTTAACAAGTTTGGTCGATGTAAATTAGAGCCTGATATTTTCTCAAAACAGCTTTTTTTTTATAGTTTTATAGTTATTTGTAATTTATATAAGCATTACCAATTAGTATTAAGTCTTACGTTGGCAGTTAATAGAACTGGATTAATACGTTTATTTGTTACAAGCACACTAATTAGAATCGGATTTCCAAAAAAAATAAGATGCTTAGAAATTTTTTTTTTATGTTTAGAAGGTAAAAAAACTTTCCAGGCAATTTATTCTCTTTGTAAAAGACTGACCTTCAAAGACCCTCTTTAAGAAACGAACATTTTCTTTTTTATTTTTGGAAACAACTCTTGGTACTCTTGTTCAATTGCATTTTATCTCCCCATTTAATTATTTTCTTCAGTTTCACATATACATTTAAGTTATAGTAGGGTTTACCAATTCAAGACAGTTTTGTAGAAAGTTTTTTCGACTAAAAATAGGAAGCGTTGTTGATTAAAAATTATTATCTTGAAATTGATGAAATTATTATCAGCATTATGGCATGAAAAATTATTTTAAATTGCTTCCCTTTTCTTTTCTTTTCATACTTGGAATCTATTCTTCATAAAAACTTCAAGAACAAATGTTAGGTTCCTTAAAACATATCTTTGTTTAATTTTTATATATATAAAAATTTATTTTTTGCATCAAATTCTAAATTAATAACTATAATTTTTTACATGGTTTTATTTTAGTTGTCTCTTTAAGAAGTGGGCGAAATCAGTTGCATCACTTAATCTAAGATTCATGTTTGTCGCAATTCATATTTATACATTTATCTTTTACTTACATTATAAAAGTTCAAAGATTCTATAGCTTGCAATCTTATGTCCCAAAGGAAGTTGATTTTTATCAGTCATAACAAAAGCTTTGATTTTATAAAAAAAGGGTTGTTTTCTATAACATAATTGAATTATGTGTTCAGTAGAGACAAAAATGGTGCTGTTGCATTTTCTGTTGTATATCCCGTTAAACGAGAGATTCAGATTACCGGTGTGGGCTTTTTTGGCAATAATGAAATTCGTTAAGTTTAACCCTCTGGAAAAAATTAAGAACATTGTATGGAAAATGATAAATAATGAATGTATTTTAAAGGAATAGGACCTTTACATCAAAATTTGTACCAATTTCAGTAAAATAAATAAAATAGAGAAAAGTAGAAACTTTGTAGAAAATACTTTCAAATAAAATCTTTCAATATGCACTTTTAAAAACTTTTCACTATATTAGTAGGCACACTTCTTAGTACATCATTTAAAAACTGGAAAAAGTATACTGGGCCTTTGAAACAAAAACTATGTATAATACAAAAATTATGGGACTCATTTTAAGTTATAGTAATGTATTAAATTATTTTAAATTTAAATGGAGATAAATAATTAAAGTTGTGCTAGAAATTTGTCTATAAATATCTAAAAATAATAAAAGGCTCACTTCCATTTCTGCATAATTTGAAATAAAAATAATTGTAGAGCGTTATATTTGTTTGAAACTTTATAAACGTCTCCTCTGAAGTTTTCCACCTCATCCCTATTTCAGAGTTTTCATGGCTCAGTCGGAGCATGCGTACATGCAACGGATTCCGCTTCAGATTTCATTCTGATCTGTCATACGAAAATACTCATTTCTGACAAAGCATGATGCTGTATTAAAATATATTATTCACAAAATCTGCCATTTATAAATGATTTCCTTAGCTCTCTTTTAGTTTTACTTCCATAAACAAGACCCTACCGTTTATACATGGCATACATTTTATTTTAACGGCATTAGAAGAAAGGATAAAACTTAATAACAAACGTAATTTTAGATACACATAAATTCGTACAATCTACATTTTTGAATATTGATGCCTTACTACAGAAAAGCTAATACAAGATAAATATTAAAGACTAACATTAAGTGATTTGTTGAAGAAACCAGAAGTTGTAGTTATTTTAATTAAAATATTAAGAGAAGAAAAATAAGTTTAAAGCGAAGTATTTTTTATACCTAAATTAACATTTAATTCATTCCAAAACAAACAAAAAATAAACGTGTGATAATATTCATAGAATTTTAAATGAGATTTAGCTATTAATATAAAGTATATTTATTAATATAATTGCTTAATTAGCATCAAAATAAATAAAAAAATGTAAAAAGCGTAATAATCATGTTACATCATACTAACATCAGAATTATAATAATTTAATAATTATTTCGAAAGTGTCAATATTATAAATTATTTAGGTATGAAAATAATCGATAGGCACAAATAATAGCAAGAAATTAAAAACGAAATTTTTAACTCCTTAATTACCACCACGTATATATCCCTCTCGCTCAATTGGTGAGTTGAGTGCCCCAGACGTATATATAAGTCTTACCGAAATACGATTGTTTTATCTGCGCTGATATCAGTAAAACTATTTCGAAGGTTTTGGAATACAATAAAATGACCTTCCCAGTGTTTTAAAAAGGGTTTATTTATATCAGAGGAAAATTTACTTTTATTTGTGAGTGTGTTTTTTTCCTCCTCCCCCAATACACCTCATACGCTCATCTATGAGAAAAACGGTGGTAGCGAATCACGTAATTTTTAACTGACAGTTAAGGAGTTAAATATAATTAGAAGACAAATAGATCAACAAGTGGTAAGTTTTTAAAATATCAAAATATTTATTTCTGAAATAATTCCTCGAAATTGTTTCCCTCTCATCAGAACAATTTTTTAGACAGTGAAGGGAAAAGAATAAAAACAATGTCATCTTTTAGCAAACTTCAGTGAATTAAATTAAAGTTCTGCTTGTATGGCTAATATTTGCTTAAGAGGGAAATTCAAAAAAAAAAAAAAAAAAAAAAAACCAAACACCCAAGAAAACAGTTCATGCTACTACGCAGTTCTTTTAGAATTATATATATGAAAAGAAATAAAAAAGGAATAGAAAAAAAAGGTTGAATTAGTCGTACTTACTTATTTCTAATTATATCTTTCTTTTTTCTTCGTAAAAGTATAGCATATATTTCATTATTAACATTCGCACCGCGCTTCATTGTTTATCCCTTGTATTGTCATTATTGTAGACGTCACTGAAGCATGCGCATTTGCGACGAGAATATCCACTTCCGTGGGCAGATATATTAAAGGTAAGTGGGTAAGTGTAATATCATAATATTTGACAATTTTAATCCAGTAAATCAGTTGAAAATTCTTTTAATTGTTAAAAAAAGTTGAAGTTTTGGTAAAATATACTTCAATGTCAATATTTTTTTTTGTATCAGGCCTTCAAATGTTTTAAAATATATCCTTTAAATAAATTTATTTAATTGAATATCATCTCAAATTTATTGCTTTAATCGTCTAAAATATCAGCAAAAGATAATGCCGGGAAAAACTTGAAAACCTTTAATGTTTTGCTAACTGCAATTAAAGAATAAATTACAGGTTTCATGTGCTGTAAAAGGTAGGAATGTTCTTGACAATGGTATGCGAGAACCTATGAAATTAGTATGTTGTTCATTATTTATTTTGCTAAAAGCACAAATGTAAAAAAAAACAACCGAATAATGTAGTAGATTTTTATATTGGAGTAATGAAATAATCATAGGTAATAGAATAAATATTCCATGTCGATAAGTAATAAATTTAAGAAAGTATTTAATATTGTAGTATATTATATATATATTTTGATCTGAAGATGTTTTAGGATTTATTAGTCTTCTTTTTAATTTATTTATTGCTATATATATATGACACCGTCATTCAACAAGTATTTTGTATCGTGCTTGTGGTTCCTGACTACATCCGAAAAAGTGATTTTGAAAGAGTGTATAAATTAATAAATTTTGGTATCAGTATCAGGTGAATTTGAATGTACGTGTCAAATTGTTTTAAGAATAATATTACAATAAAAAATTACTTAAATGCATTTTTTTGGCAAGAAATGAAGAAAAAAAAATATTTAAAAAATATTCTCCTTTTATTCAATTCCTACTATTAGTTCACAATCTACCTATATCTTGTTCTAATTTTCGCTCGTTAATAAAACACATTTTAAATCACTCATTGGGGCTGAAATTTTATGTACATGTTCATTTGGAATGATAATACGGTAATTTGATTATAATTAAAAAAATAATTGATTAAAAATAATTATTCAAAGAATTACGGATACAGCCACGTTGGCATCATTTTTGGGGACTTATCGACCATTTTGGGGTCTTGTGTCCAAACTTAAGAAAGGTTTTTTACATTTTAAAGCGCTCATTTGAGCTGAAATTTTCTACACGTGAAGGTTTGGGTGACAATACGATAATTTAATTATAATTAATTAAAATTAATTGACTGAAACTAATTATTTAAGGAATTACAGATAAAGAGTCACGTGGGCTTTTCATTTTTAGGGACTTGGGTCAAAACTTTAAAAGATTTTTTTTCCTTACGTTTTAAAGTATCCAGTTGAACTGAAATTTTATATACACGATTGTTTTGGATGCCAATACGATACTTTAATGATAATTAATAAAAACTTATTCCTACTTAATATTTTGATTTTGTCATATGCATATACATATTTATGTTAATTATAATTATTTGACAAAAGTAACTAAAATGAAATTTTTTCCTTTGTTAACCTAAGTAGGAATTGATGCTTTTATAATAAAAATGTTTTGCTTTTTTAGCTAAAACGTCTATACCAGGGTTGAACAAAAATTTTTGTAACACGTAATTTAGAAGCGGATTTATTCATATTTTATTACACCACAGTGAAGAAAATTTCACAAAATCACCCATTATTATTTCGATTGACAGTAACTCTGAAAGTAATGTGAAGTTTTCAAAAAGTTTAATTCAATTTTTGTATATAAGTCCTAGCTCTCTGTACTTAAAATGTTATTATTTTAGAAGCATTTTTCATAAAAAAGAGAATCCTTTGAAAACATATCTTCACTTTTTTGGCAAAAAAAATTGCAGTTCAATAGTTGTTTTTTGTAATAATATTTTTAATGCATTTTCATATGTATATCGTAATTCAACTAACACTAAATATACAGGAGAGTCTCGAGTTCATGGTACAAATTTTAAGAGTAGATATATGGCATTATAACAATCATTAATTGCATAGAAATGTTTGGAAGCTAGTGACGCGGTGAGGCACAAATAAGGGAAATAAAATAAAAGAAAAATAGAGTTATCAGTTAGTTGTGTTGCCGGTAGGAGGCAGTAGATGTCTAGCCATCGTTCAACATTATGCATCTCAGTAGGAGAAAGCATCATCCGTATTTGTGCTGCCGTCTATGTTGGGAGACTTTACGTGTGTTGTAAAAACAGACATGCATTATATGTACGGTCGTGCAAGTGGAAAAGGCAGAGCTGTGCTACGGATGTATCACAAGCAGTTTCTTAATCGACAAATGCAGGATCACAGAATTTTTCGGCGAGGTGTGCATTTGCCTGAATTCCACGTTTCGAGTGGATAGATTAGGCGTGGTGGACCAGTCCCTTGGCCGTCCCGATCTCCCGATTTATCGAGTCTGTATTAATTTTTAAGGCAACATTTGAAGAATCTTGTTTATGCAACTCCACTTGTCTTAGATGAGTATCTCTTAGCTCGAATATCCGAAGCATCTGCACGTGTGTGTGAAATACCTGGCATCCTTGAACTGGAACGCCAATCCCTCCACCGATAATGTCAAGGATTTAGCATTACCGGTGGACGTAATTTTAGACAGTTACTGTAAGCCAGGGGTGGCGAACCTTTATGAATCAACGTGCCATTTTTTCTATATAAATATTTAAGGAGGCATAGACGCGCCACCAAACAATTTTACTAGGAATTATTGGGAAAATAATAAAACCAAATACTAACAACACAAAACTCTTTATTTACAACGAAAAAATACGTTTTGTGGGCATTGTAAAGTATTAAATGTTTTGGTTATACGTGTAATTCAAATTAATGAAACATTAGTGTGACTTTTGTTATTGCAGATTAGATGACAAATAACTCATATTAGCATTGTAAGATGTTACTTTTAGCAGAATGCATGCTGAGTTGGAGTCATCTGCCAAACGGCTTCTAAAGTTATTCATCTCTGAAAATAATGACTCGTAGGCATAGTTAGATGAAAATATAGTTACAGCAGCATGAATCAGCTTCTTCAAACATTTAAGTGTGTGCGGAATTGAATTCCAAGTTTCCAAAATTTTGTTACTCACATTTTTACTTGTATTGCTTGTTAATCTTTTTGCTTCAATCAGTTCCAATTTTTTTCTTGATTCAATACGTTTTTGAATCCATACTGAACTAGATTCGAAATCAATCAGTTGCATTTCAAATTCTTCAATTTCTAGCCAATCGAATTGGGGCAAGTTCATTTTACCAAATGAAGTCACTTTAAGGTTCATAATAAACTTGAGAGCTTCCGATAATTCTTTGAACTAAGAAAATCTCGATGAAAATTCCTTGATTGTCGAATCAATTACGGAAATATTTTGAACAAAAATGCGAACCATTTTGTCCAGAGGCGTGCCCAAAATATTGTGACTCGTGCCATCAATGGCACGCGTGCCATTGGTTCGCCATCCCTGCTGTAAGCATTACGACGTTTTCAATAACAACTTTGTCTTTCCTTTTATCTCTTATTTTTTTGTGTTTGCGCCTCACAACATCACTTGCACCCAGACATTTCTATATAATAAATTATTGTTACAATGTCCTGTACCTTCCCTTAAAGTTTGAACCATGAATTCAGGAGCATCCTATATATAAAAAAAGACCCATTTTATACACTTTTTTCAAAATCACGGTTTTGAATGTAGTCAGTCTCGTAAAGGAAAATAATATTATAGCTTATTAAAACGCCCTCATCCGAATTTTTTTATCGTACTTAAAGAATTCGACAAAGTGCATGGAATTTTCACATTAGTATTGTTTTAGGATCTATCATTTAAATGTAAGTTTTCCCCCTAAAAAGACAGAATATTTTTCTGCTTGTAAATGAATGTCGTTTTCACAAATATCTGATCTGCCTTTTCTTCAGAACTGTAGGCCAGGGATGGGCAATAAGTCGATGTCGATCAACCAGGGGACCGTCAAGACATTTCGGAGTGACCGCTTTTATAGAGATCAAAGATGCGTATAGTATAAAGAAAAACATATTTATGGAACACCGATGTCAGCTAGACAGGAGAATCAGCATTTCACATTCGATTCAATTGTGTTTATTTAAGCAAATGATTCATTAAATGTGTAGAGGACACATGTACCTTCATTGGAAGTGCACGATGACGCTCAACACGTTCACTGCCACTGTAGGGTAAGAAAGCGATCACTGCGATATCAGGTGTATAAATGAGTTTTACCCCACACACCGACTGAAGGGAAGAATAAATATTGATGATCAGCTCTTCCCGTGACAGAACGGGATTGGCTAATGAGACATCTTCCCGTAAACCACACTGCCACGGGCTTTAGTTCTTGTGCTGAAATCATAGCTCGGGACTTGGTAGCGAGCAAATTAAGTACCATGAGTCGGTTTCAAATTTATATATTCACTCACGTTTTGTGCTCGCTCATAGAATACACCCGAGCTCCACGAGCTAGCAATCGCTCATAGATGTTCACGCATTCAAATTCACAATTTTGTGTTGTTTGTGTTTTTGTAGCAAAAATAGTAATCTGGCATACTTTAAAAGAGGAGTACAATGTCGAAAACAAGTGTTAAAAAAAGAAAAACATACAGTTTTAATACAGAATTGCCACACCTCTGCAACTGGTGGACCGCAACACCTTAACAACAGAAGAAACAGCCCGTGCCCAAGAAAAGTCCACCCACCCCCCACTGCAGGCCTTTTCGAAGTTACATTAGATGCTTTGAGTGATTGAAGGGGACTAGCTTTCTTAAATTTCAATCCCGAATAAATGGAAAAAGTTGATTTTCCTGCAGACATAAATGTTCAGCAATTGCTACAATATAAATATATGTGATAGAGATAACTATAAAAAATGGTAAAAAGACAGTATTCATTCTATATTATCACAGAAAGGAAAGATCTTTCCAGATAATTGCTATTATCAGAATATTGCCATCATACAGTACTGGGTGTTCTGGGAATTCCCTATACAAAAACGACAAACTTAAAAACAATTATGTTTATGCCAATAAAAGAGGAAAAATATTTCCAAAGAAACATGGAAAATAATTTAATTTGCTATTATAATTAATGTTAAAAATGTGTGTGTATGTGTGTGTGTGTGTCTGAAAACTCAGTTGAACATATTTTGTGAAATGCTAAAAAAAAAAAAAAAGATTTTGCAAGGACTTATAAGGATTGTCCAAATGAAAGTAGGCACTACAGTCGATTTGATAAATGGTTTAATAGTATGATATCATTTAGTACACAAAGGAAAGAAGTAATACTGACGTAACAAATATACAAGATAAAGACACCTTGTAGGTTAAAACAAATGTCCCAGCAATCCACGAGATGATTGACACCCTGGTGAAGAAGCTCCGAGATTGATTGTGGAACCAATTTTCAACAACAGCTTGGACCTCATTATCATATGCAAATTACACCGTCCATTTAGAGCTTTCTCAAGTGAACCGAAGATGTGGTAGCCCCATGGTGAGAGGTCTGGTCTGTAAAAGAGCTGTTCCACAGCATCCTAGTGGAATTGCCGTAACAATTTTTGGCACACCAAAATCCATATGAGGTCATGTGGTTATAGCGTGCCAGTGTCACGAGTGGTGATTTGCCGATTAATTATGATGAGACGGTTCATATCTACAACTGCTTCCTTGTTGATAAACACATTCACTTGACCAAGTCGTGACCTGTCGTCAGTACTTCTCCTACGAAATTCTATACACATCGGGATACCAATCTACAACTCATACACTCCGTGCCATACACATTTTGAATTCATCAACAGATTTCACTAGCTCTCACATTCCTTGCTGTTAAAAGTTGCACAGCCACGTGTTGACACCGTTTGGAGGCATCCATGATGAGAAAGATGCTTTTTAAATGCTCCTGCACTATCACACCCTCATCTGGAGAAATCTGAGAATATCGCATACATTCCTAACATTCTGCAACCTCTATAGGAGCATGCACAGTCACATTTCTCTTCAAATGGGGGAGTTATTACACAAATGCCACTTTCAGTTGGGTAACCTTTACATATCCTTTGAGTTATGGTAGCTTTCAGATAATCTTAGAAGTTAGCTCCATAAAAATTTTGACTTTAAGCATTCTTCCCTAAAAGCTATGAGTGACAAAGAGGCCAAAGATCTCATTAGATTCGATCACCAATGAATCTTGAAGCATATCCATTGTTTCATTACTTTCATGACTTGTTGCACCTTCTTGTTAGGACCAAAAATATCGTTCAACCACTTCTAATATTATAAAAAAGTTGCATCTCAAGTACTCTGTGTGCTCTTTTAAGTGCCATTAACAACCAAATTGGGAGACAGAGATCCAACAACCAGTTTGCGTGGTACAGAATACTACACGTTAATATTTAGAATTTTAAAGATTTATATTTAATACATGAGGATATTTATGATTTCACTCATTCGTGAGATATCTGAATGTTAATTAAGACGCTTGAATACTACCTATTCATCGGAGAAAAATGTTTCGTCTAGAATGCTTAGGTTGTGAATAAATCTCTGATACCATTGCCAAAATAAAAATCCACTTCTCATTGTTCGAGGGTAATAGCTCCTATATATAGTATTTTTACGCAATAAAAATTCAAACTTTAAATCTACTTTGTCGACCTTCATTCTGTGTGCCTTTGTTGCGACAAACATCTCGTGGATTTATCAATAGGTTTCATTAATTTTCATTGAAATTCGCGCATAAAATTACTTATATATTTCTTGTGTAATTTATATTCAAAATATGCCACATGCAGCCCAATTCTCTGAATGCTTGTAAGAACTTTGAACTGAACTGAACTCAGTAGCACAACAGGTCATGAGGGCCAATGCCTACTGTGCCTGTTTTAGTTTACGAGAACTTAAGCGCTGGGGTGCATGTGCAGATGTTTCGGTAAAGTGGTCAGTCTGACGCGAAACCCCCAGTGTTCAGTTCCCAAGCAAGCTTGATACTCATTTATCGACTCACTGAAAGAACGAAAGGCTAAGTCATCCTTGCCCAGCCCGGGATTTGAATCCCGGACCTGTGGCGAGGAAGCGCGATACAGTACCACTCAGCCACTGGGCTTGTGTAAGATCTTTGTGAAGAACCTTATATATATATATATAATACTATTAGTAATAATTCAATTCATTTGTAACAATGGGAAATCCATGAGGTCTGTCCTATCTAACTCGAGTTTTCTTCCCTCCATCTAAATTGGAACTTTAAGCTTGAACAACACAGCACCACAAATGAACGTCACTACAGAATAGCATATAAAAAGGCAACACACACGATTATGAAGAGTAGTAGATTTATAGATATTTGTAAATGCATATGAATGATATTGACACATTAACTAGTGCCAGTACAACATTTGTGTAGTCACTTTTATGGTAGGTACAACTTGATTCTTACCCTTTAGTTTGTCTTGTCTGCATATCGCATACTTATTTCTTGTGATTACATTTTTCTTCTTTAATGGGGTAATGTACATTAAAGTAATGTAATTCTTTAATGTACAGAAAGTATATTACGGATTACCCCAGGAGCTGGTATCACTTTTTAGTGCGGAACCATATAGCCAATACCACAATTAATTTTGAAGCCCAGTTTCCTCCCCAGAGGGAGGCACCCGAGCTCTGGTGATGCAAAATGATACTTAGGATTTTAATTTTTCCGAGAGCACCCAAGCCAAACAGGCACTCAAGGGATTTTCTTCATGCCATATAACCATACGACATGGCCATTGTCAATTTTCTGCATCATGAAAATCCACCGACTTGAACCGGAGTCAAACCCGCAACCTTAGGTACAGAAGGCCAACGACAAACGCCACCCAGTCGACCCATTCTGCGTTCGGATTCCCCAGGAATCAAACTAATGAGCGCGATTTTCACCTCAACCAACATGAGGAGTAGGGACACCCTTATTATAATGTAAGAGAGTATTCTTAAAGGTTGCATTAAAAGTATTATAGTGAATATAAAAGTGGAATTTTATTTGTTTAATGCAACAGGAAATAAATTAAATAAATAAAAAAAAACTAAATCCACGCATCAACCCTTATTGTAAAATCCAATTATACCGAAAATTATATTTTAGAAGCAAAAATTTTACATTTTGCGGAATTAATTGTACATTTGAATTACTTAAAAATTGTCTGTATAAGTAACTTTTTTTAAAAATTTTCGTGAAAAAATATTGGTATTCCATCACAGTACATAAATAAACACATAAAACCTAATTAAACTACAAGCGAATTTCCTGCATTAATAGCTATTTTGAAATTTTGATAAAAAGTATTGAACAAGAAAAGTTAGTAAACACTTAAAAGCTAATTAAATTTTAATAACCTAATAATTATATAAACAGTTTATATATTATATTAAAATTTACATAATTAAATTAATTTCTAATTCAAACAACTTAGTTTGGAAAGTAGTTTGTACTTCTTTCAATACATAGACTTTAATATAATGTGACTTATATTCCAAGTCTACACATTACCCAGCAAGCAATTCATATAGTGGGAGACATTTCTTACAGAAGAAGCCTAGAATATGAGGCTAACTTAATAGAGTTTTGCAAGGATTCCTAAAGAAAGTTTTTGTGTCGTAATAAGCTTCTGAACACACCGTGTATTCCGTGTATGTGCACACCACACAATACCTTACATTTTCTTTATATCTTTTTAGATGAAAGTATAGAAGCTGGGAAATAAAGGGATGTGAAAAATAAACTATTTATCGAGCCTCACTATTTCGTAAACATCCTTTGTATGGGAAAGTGGAGAAAATCGCAAGTTTTCACAACGGTTCAGTGTAACTAGAAATTTCTACAGACTGCTATTCAGAAGGTAGAAAGTTTTGTTTATTTTGCATAAAGAAATTAAGGATTTTCATTTCAGCTTAGGAATTAGTGTTGTAAAATTTTTATTTTTATTTCTATTCACAACAATAACAAACATTTTCCGACGACGCTTGAAAGGAAAAAATATATATTTTATAGAAAAACACTTTTTAAAGTATATCTTTGCTTGTTGATATTTCTATTATATATCTACTTTAAAATGCTGTCATATATATTTTGCTATGATATGTTTTCTATAATAACTTAAAATAAAATTTTAAGAGCTAACGAATTTGAATTAAATATCTTACAAACTGAGTTATAATTAAAAACAGTCCTTAAAGAAATTAATAATTTGATAAAAGTGTAAAATAGTCGAAAACGTAATATCCTAACTCTGAGATTTGCATAATCAACTTAAATCAGTAGTTGTAATTTCTGTCTGAATTTTCTCTTTTTTTATGAATATCTAAGAAAAAAATACATTAAAAACATAGAATACACCAGCTTTACTACCCTGTCTAATAATAAATTATAGGAATAGATAAAAGAAATGATGAATAAATTAAATACAATACAAAAACGAGGAAGCTTAAATTGTTCTGAAATGGAGAACTAAGAATAAATACACACACTCACAAACACACACATATATATACATATACAGGGTGTCTACAGATTAGTTGGGAAAAATTTGTAAGTTAAGAACTTCCACAATATTAATTATATATATATGTGAAAAATCCTGCGTAGTTTGTAGGAACTTGTAACCTAAAATTTAGGAAATCTTCTCACTTCAATTTATATAGGCCTGCCCACTCTGCGGCCATGCCAGAATGGATGGTGACCGCCTGCCAAAATGCACTGGACTCGCTGAATACCCGGATGAAGACATCGTCAGTCGGTCCTGGGAGACTCGGCGTCAAATGGTCAAGAAGCCAAGGACGGGTGTTGGATAAATAAATAAATAAATTTATGTTTTAGCGTCGAATCTGTGGATATACCGATAAGTTGTTCCCTCTCTTTCATTATAGGTGATTTTTTTCCCAAATATAAAAAGATGCATTTTCCATTTAAAAAAACTATTTGGTTGTACAAACCTTGCACTGACAAATGTAAAACTATTCCGTAGAACTCGAGATAGCAGATAATAGAATATTCCCAATCTAGTAGATGAACCATATAAAGAAAAAAAAACGCGCGTTTTAATATTCTTTTATTAAATAACAATAGAAGTTTTAAAAAGTACTGCAAAATTAAATTATGTTGTGTAAATAAAATCTTCAGTTTTAATGAGAGTGGAATGAGCTTAAGAAATTTGTGAATAAACAAACTTCATAGAGAACGTGAATCTATTTTGCACATACATTTATAATTTTTATTTAATTTTGGGTATGCCTCGGGGAACTCCTGGGTTCCGTGGAACACAGTTTGAAGACTACTGATGTAGATCATCTAACACGAGAAATGCTTTGATTCCGCTTCCTTGATAGGAGTGTTTCTTGCATCACTCAAAGCAACGGAATAATGAAAGGGAAGTCATGCTCAATAGTGCAGTACAGCAATCCATTGATTCTCTGCGTTATGCTATGTTTACAGAAAATGAGCTACCATTCTTGCATGAGTTATGGTCTTCCTTCCTTAGTAGCTCGACAGCCCAGGGTGGGCCTTGGCCTTCTCAAGAAGCCTTTTCCAGGCCAACCTTCTTCCAGCTAGTGTTCTCAAATTATTGGTTTTCAAAACTAGGACATCCTTTTCTAGGCCGTTAATCCATCTAAGATTTGGCCTGCTCTTTCTTCGTGTGAAGTTGTGATCTTACTCTAAAAAAATAGTTTTCATGTGTAAGATATAGCCTATGCCATTATTAACATTGCCATAATGAGCTAAATTCAGGACGGAAACGTGATAAATGCAATCACATGTCTTTCGCTGATTCAAAGCTTAAGTTAGACTTGTTCTTAGTGTTCTACTTCTAAAATTTAGATAGAATATTTAATTTTATTATTGGATAAAGATGTTAAAGTTTTAAAAATGTTCAGAAAGTATTCTACAGTTAAAAAAAAGCTTATGTTATATGTGTACATTTATAAATCAAGAGCCTTTTTAGTTCACCTGTATGCATTGTTTTAGTTCACAAATGTATATTTTTTTAAAAAAAAGTTTCTGCAAAAAGCAAAAGTTTGCAACAGCGAAAGCATGAACTGATTGGCTGGAAACATGTAATTGCTTTCATCATGTGACTATGACATAACATGATTTATCCCATGGGATGGAAAAACAAGCTTTGAATTATCATATAATTATGACCTCACATGAATTTTTGAACTAATTACCTGGAAACTCGTGATTGTACTTCTCACGTGACTTTGACATCACATGAATTTTATCCATTATATGTGATTTCTTGTATTGTTCTGAAAACCTGTATCAAACTAGACAAATATATTTTTAAAAATTGTAAAAAAAATATCTATTTCTCTATCATGCAAATGTTGATAAGGAATTTTTTGTTTTATCTAGCTCCATTTTCATTTTATTTCATTACTTTAAAATTTTCTTTTCCTCGGATGATTTGAATTTAAAATTCGTATTACCTATTTTTATATATGTATATATATATACACACAGTTTTCTAGAACAGTCCCCGCTAAACGCTGTTTCAGTTTAACGCTCTTTTATTTGAATTGTGAGAATCCCCGACATTGCACGCAGCGATAGGCTTCCCGATATCCGAAGTAGTTTATCTGTGTTTCTTCTTTCTTGCTGTGTTATACGGACGTATTTTTATCGTTTCAAACATTTCACATCGTCATTGTAAGTATAAATTTATATAATATAACGATTGCAACAGTGACAAATATTATGACTTTTAGTTTGTATCTCATGGGTGATAATAAAAAACACGAAAATAAAGCAACAAGAAAAGGCCTTTCACTAGAAACTAAAATGCAAGCGATTAGAAGATTAGACACTGGTGAAAGTCAATCTCAAATTGGTGCTGCATTGAATTTGGCAACTTCAAAAATAAGGACCATTCTTAAGAATAAAGAAAAATACTGTCATCAGCAGCTGCAACTACGACAAGCTCTACAGCTAGAATTGCCCGTTCTAGAAATAATATAATAAAGAAAATGGAAAAACGACTTTCTATATGAATTGACGACGAAATTGAACGCAATATGCCATTAAATTTAACGGTAAAATACCTGACCAATTTTCTACCCATCTTCCCCTAAACTCTTATTTACATGATAGCATAACCTCGTTTCTCATATTACGCTTTACTTTGATGGAACGCATAGCCCGCGTTAAGCGGGGTCTTCTGTATGTTCAAATATAAAAACAATTTAAAAAACGCATAGATTTATATATCAACCAAAAGGCGCTTTGGTTGTTGTTAATTCTTTCTTAATAATTTTAAAAGATGGTGCACTGCTTTTTAATTTCCTTCTTTGAGAAGGAATTAACTTCTGCTCTCAAAATAATTCAAGGAATTTCCTTTATTAATATCCCAGTAAATATTTTAAAATATTACCTATTGCTCTTTAAGAAACCCAAAAGGAAACGTTACGAAATCAAAGAGAATCGATTTTCCTTGAATCAATTCTCCTCTTCGATCGCACACACGGAATCTTCTATTTCTTTGAGCTCTTGTGTCGCATGTTGCCATTCACGTTGCCAAAACTTTTTTTTATAACTACGCTATCTGTTAAATTTCAGCGCTATACTTAGAAATTAAGCTATTTTTTTTTTTTTTTTTAGATTAAGCAAAACATTGTGTAGTATTAGTTTGAAACAAGACTGTTTAGCTTTTATTATACATTCTGAACACGAGGAAGAATTGCTTTTGTTAAACAGAACAGTTTTATAAAAAATTCAAATGTGTTTCAAATATTTAAAATAAAATGTTGGATTGAATTTTTTTTTAACTTTTAAGTTCTTTAGTATTAATGCAATTTGAGATAATAGTAAGATAGTGAGATAATAGTAATTTGTCACATGAATTGACAAATAAAGCTGCATTCACACCAAGGCTGTCAGTGTCGAGTGTTGATCGTCTAGCCAATCAGAGACTTCATCTTGCCCGAAATGAAGTCGCTTATTGGCTAGACGCTCAACGCTTGATGCTGACTGCCTTGGTGGCTCATAAAATGTGCAATTCCACATTCTTAAAATAAAATGAAAACCTCATTAGCGGCATTCAGTATAGGTTATCAAACTTTATGATGGTAAAGCGGATACAATTGTACCAATATTTTAAAAAAATCTTACAATAAATGAAAAATTACTCAAATATATAAATAAACCATCAGTTTATTTTGATTCTAAGAGATCTTTCCAATTGTAATATTTTACTTCTTACACTTTTCATTTTATTCTACGTTAGATAATAAATGAAAAACTTCATCACTTCACTTCAAATATCCAAATAATTTCAAATAAAAAAATATATGTAATTTATATTCTATAATAAATAAATAATGGAAAATATTTGAAGTTTTTAATTTCATTTCACAATCTTTTCTATTCTTAAATACGTCTTTTTACAAGAACAGGTATACAGTCCTGTACTAGTTTATCAATAAATATATTCTCTTTTACAGCAACAAAATCATCACGGAAGTATCACATGTATAAATAAAAAGACACGCTTTTGAAATATTGATGAAAAAATATCTGTAGAACAATAATGTTTCATTTTGTGGACAAAAATACCATCATTACGATACAATCATCACAGATCGACACATATATCAAAGCAAAAATTACTAACCTTTCGAATCTCTTTTAGTTATAACTAATAATAAAGTATATCGATTTTTCGAACAATCGACAGTGTTCATCATTGATATAAATAACCATCGATTAAGGTTGAAAGGTAGATTTTTCTGCCTTCCATTTAGTCAATTTATTATGTCCATTTTACTATCGTATAAATGAAGTTTACTTAGAAATAATAACGTTATGTTCTCAGCTATATATATGTATTGTGTTTATATTCAACATATTAAAGTGCATTCGGAATTTTATTTCTGATTTGTAAAATGGTTGGTATCAGTAATAGTAATATTCATGTTTTTTTCCTTGAAACACTTCTCTCAGAATTTCTATAAATTGATTAATTTAAACTATAAATCTGTAGAACAAGATTTCTTTTCATTTTTAAAGAACATTTCTGCTAAAATAAGAATGCGAGTAATTTTTATCTATAAATTGTGCTATGAAAAATTTGTAAATTAACGTAGCATCATATATGTATTATTTATTTTTCGATAATTATTTGCTTTTCTAACAAACGGAATTTTTAATGACCTTTAATATAAATTTTATAATTATTTTAGCAAAAAGCAAATGATTTTAATATTTTCCTTCGAAATAATTATTTTTATTTTACACAGACGATTTTAAATTGCTAGATTTTAGAATTTTTTTAAAAAATGTTAGAAATAGACACGTATTGCAATCTAGTTTTTCAAAATTAAAATTTCCTTTTAAATTGTTATTTATGTAGCTATTATCAAATCAAATTTGTAATTTTTTTTTGTCTTTTCAACATTATTTAATGCTATATAATATCCATAAGAAAACTTTATCTGATTTTCTATTTTGTTAAAGAATTTGATTTTTTCTCCAGGTAAGTTATTATTTTTTTTCTTCATTCAGTTTTTTAATCAAATATGTACGAAGGATTTGTCAAACTGCGAATATATATGTGCAGTAAATGCAGTATTTGTGGTATAAGATTTAAGAATACAAAATGACCAAAACTTTCTCACTTCTATCCTCTCAAGTCTCATTCCTAGGGCTATCATGCTCTCCCACAATGGCTGTAATTGTAGTGGCTAATAAAAGAAGAGTCTTGACACTATCCATTCGATAAATGATTTCATTTCATCAGGAGGCGAAATAGAAAGCATTCTATTAGGTCTGTCAATTATTTAAATGGCAATCCTGTCCTTTGGTATTTATTGAGACTCACAGGTTGCATTCTGAACAAGTTCATTGCAGCCATCGCAATGTTGGTGCATCCATTCTGTGTGGTGATAAACTCACTTTAATACTTTAATTCAAAAAATGAAAAGAAAAATTGCTAGAGATAAAAGTTGTAGGAAATATAGTTACTTATAAAAGATTCACACACATAATTTTAATGACGGATTTGTGAACAATTTCTTATAATTGATTCTTGAGCGAGATAATTTTTTTTAATTGAAAGTTCTCTATCTAGAAATATTTTATTTGTTCAATATTTTAAATGAACATCAACATAAAAAGAAAAACTGAAGTAAAAGGAAAGTTTTCTTTATGCACGTATCTCTCTTAATCTCTCAATTTTTTTCCATTAGGAATTTTTTTTTTTCGTATTACGTGTTGAATACACTTTATCATTTTTATTTTCCAAAATTAGGCAAGAATTTATAAAGTACTTGGTTATAGTTAGTGTAGAATAGTTACGAATGTGTTGTTGGGTGTTAACTCAAGTACAAAACTTGAGTTGTGGAATTATTTTCTGTCAATTCCATTTAATAGATCAATTACGGGAAACAATTTTAAAAATCTATTTACCTAAGCAAATGCAAGATATTCTATTCCAAAACAGTTCATAAAATATGTAGAATTAATCTACCAAAAAGTATTTTAACAAAGTTAAAAGCATTATCAGAAATTCTAACATGTATGTTAATTTCACAATCTCAATCAAAAGTTTTCTCAGTTCGTGTACCATCTACACATTCATGCATTTTTGTTCAAGCAAAGTGTGCCCACCAATCATTTATTTCTAGCAGCAGCACTTAATAAATACATAATTCGCTGGAGTGAAAACACTCTCCGCAAACAGATATAGAATAACAACAAATTAAACAGTAACTAAACACTAAAAAAAGAATTAAAAAAAACAGAAACATGAACACAATCAGAAAGTTAGTGAAAATGGAGAGCTTGTAACTGCTCACTGGGGCCCTTCAGTATCTATCGTAACTGTTTCCAGAGACAGCAAGACAAATTTCCAGATGCTCAGCATTCATTAGTGAAATCTCTCTACACAAAAAAAAAACATTGGAGAGAGGGGGACCTTCAGTCTATGTAGGTCTACATAGGATCTATGTTGACCTACAATTCAGTCTATGTAGGTCTTCAATCTACGCAAGGCTGTCGTGGCCCAATCTCTATCGTTGCTTGCCCAAAGATTGTCCGAGCCGCGCTTTCAAGTTTGATGCAGATACCATATTCTCATCCACACGTATGGGTTTCTGTGCGGCAATGGCTTATGCAAATAAATTTATACTGAATAATAAGCACGTGGACGGTCCTTTAAGCCGGTATTTGGCAACTTAATAATTCAAAATTCAAAGTAAGGTAGTATAATGGCTGTGTGTCTTAGCAGAGTCCAAACTGTTTTCATAGTGTTCTATCTATATTTTTGTTCAATATACCTTCGAAAATTTAAAGAGCTCAACAATATTTCCATATCATAAACATACATCGATATTATGTACTAAAAAGTATTTCATATATATCTGTGCCAGAGTTTAAATATTATTTACTTATATGAAGTTTATTTCTAAAGGATATATTATTTAACAAGGAAAAAATAGAGTCTAAACATAAAATTTTTAAAAAAATGTTAAGATTCGTCGTCTACATTTTCACAATCGTTTTATATCGATTACTGAATATACTTCGTCTAGTATATTTCTCAGCAAATATTTTATAGAGAAGAACACAATGGCAAATGTGTGCTAGTATATGTAAATTTCGTAACAGATTTTCATTTCCATGCGCATGTTCTTAACTTTCTTTTAACAAAGACAACTCATGCATATTTTTCGAAAAACAAAATCTTAATTTTTTTCAACCGTGAAAGGATGTCTGCTTATTCGTAACGACAGGAAATCATTAATCTATAAATCCCTTACAGATCGTCTTACTGATTTCAAGGTAATTTTTCTATTTCCTATGAGAATTTTTGACTATTTAAAAGATTCGAATCTTTGCAGTTAATTAGCTGTTTTAATATATGCAGACATATTTTTAAAGAGAAATTTAAATATTTTAGATGGGATTTATATAAGTAACAGAATTTTAATATTTAAAATTCCTTAATGGTTTGCATTTGTAATTGTTCTTTCTTCCTTTATTTCAGTTTTAAAATCATAGCATAACATGTAATTGACCATATATATATATATATATCTTAATTTGTACGGTACCTACCTTACTTTTATATTTTTGCAATGATTATTTTTTAAATTTTAGTTTATATTTATTTCCTAATTTATTCTTTGTTTTTATTTTCGTTTATTCGATTTATTTATTAACTCAGAATTAATTTTAGTAGATTAACTGGTTAAAATTCTATATAAAAAACCTAAGAAAAAAAATCCTTATTTTAATACTTCCAATATAGCAATCCTGCTGTAATTTTTTATCTTGAAGTTAGGAATTTAGTTGCAATGAAGATATAAAGAGTCGAAGGGATAGAATAAATTAAATTATTTAAGAATTAATACAAAAAGTCATGTTTCCAATGTTCGGGAAAAATTAATTAAAAAAATATTTTGCAGAAACTAGCTTTGTTAATTGCAGTTAGTTCGAACATCGTAATTTTTTAATAGTTATTCATCGTTAAAACTATATATCTATATTTCAAGGATTATTTACATCATAAATAAATAATTTTCAGCGTTTATAGGTATTTTTAATAGATAAATTGTGAAAAATACTTAACGGTATCTAAAAAACCCCTTATCTTGAGGAAATTAAACACAAGCAATAAGAATAATTGTAAATAAACGTATAAAATAAATACTCTTTATACAATATGTTCAAAAACTTTTTCTAAAAAGCTGAATTAAAAAATATGATTGATTTAATGATGTCATTCCATTTTTGGGAACATTCTTTGTATGTAAATATTTCATTTATCGTTGTTGTTCACTTAAAAAGGCTGAAAGATGTAACGCGCAATGTACCAATGTTCAATAAATTTTCCCGGTCTCAAAGTTATAAAAGTTACGTGATGTGGAAATTTGGAAAGTGAGGAGCCTTCATATTATACTTCTTGGTGTGGCGTTTGTATATAATCAATCAAATGAATGCAATTTTTTTGTTTCTTATTATTAAAAAAAATAGAATTCTATCAAACAAATGTGCTGCATTAATCTACATGTGATGTAATTTTTAAAATAAAGTCTTAGGAAAATTTCAAAACTCCAAGCTTAAGAAAGCACCCGAAAATTCGGACTATTGATTCAAGATTGCGTAGAAATGTTTAGAATTTTTTATTGGTAGAGAAAACGGAAAAGGTAAGCTCAGTTTTTTGTATTAATATAATTGAATAGAATTCTCAAAACATTATAAATAACATATCAATCATTTGCTTTAACTAACTATGAATCAATCACAGTGAATTCTTCATATTTTTAGAATGTGCTCCCCATTATAACTACTATTGTCATTTAATTGAATTGTATTTAAAAAAATTTACAGTAATAATTGAAAAAAGCAATAATTCTACTTATTAAAACGTTTTTTTAATAGGAAAACTGCCTCATTTTTCTATAACAAATTTACCGGTAGTCCGAATAATTAACTTGAACTCGAATATGTGTTATTTGTTTCCGGTATTTTAGATTAAGGCAGATTATCCGTATCATTGTATCAGTAATAAAATATCAAGAAAACGTATGTTTTGAAAATCTCTCATTTTTGATATTCTGGGCCATAAATTAAAATATTTGAACATTACAAACTAAGTTGCTGTTAATTATTAGATTTACAGATCAGGGTGGATTACACTTCTCAGAAACAATGCGGAATTCAATTCCTTCTTCATTATATTGATTATTTAGGGAAGTATTTTGTTGAATACTTTAGAGCAAGGGTGTCAAACTCAAAAGCTAACTTGCGCAAATAAACAAGGTTTAACTTTAGGTGAGCCGAAAAAAAAATCAATATTCATCAAAACGAAGGTTTATTTCGAACAATTCATGGTAATAAATATATATAAATGAAAAAGAACAATTTAATGTTGAAGTCCTGACACTGACATCTCTTCTCAGCTACTACCTACCCTATTTCGGGAGAAATTATATATTTTATTATATATTACAGTAGAACCTGTTTTTGTACGACCTTTTTTTATGCGAATTTTATGTGCGATCTTTTTTTTTTTATGCGGTGTATGAATTTCAATGGCTTTGGCTCCACTGTAATATTTTCTATCTGTTTACCAGTGGCGTAATGGAGAATGTTATGATCCCCCTCCCCCCTGAAAGTCAAGTTTTGCCTTTAATATTTTATAAAATTACGTTACGCCAATAAAATGTATACACGTCAAGAGGCTCTGTTCATTTGTTATAAACAGCCTCCCGACAATGCGCCTCCAGTTGCTTTCTCTCAACGTTCCAGCAGCCCATGCTTGAAGACGAAACTTTCTATGACAGTGACATTATCAATAATTTGATAGATTATGAAAACGGACAAGAAGAACCGGATTCTTTGAGAACGGATAAATATATGCAGGGATCCAGCTTTCCAACAAATTGGAAAAGCATTTTCTTAAAATAGATACCAATTAAGAAAGGAGTATAAAATTACAAAAAGGGCTTCAATCATGTATATCTAATTATCTTGACATTTACAAGCAACTGATCCCCCGACTTTCGTCACAAAAACTTATCTTATCTATTTTGCCAACAAATAAATCAATTGAAATTGTACATTCAAGTGACGAAAGCGATTTTGAACTTATTCATTACAGGGCTTTGGACTACGTTGAGTAGCAATGAATTATGTATGTGCATTTTGAAAACTTATCCATGTATACAATGAGAAACCATATGTTTTAAAAATGTTTCCATGTGTAGTATTTAATTATTTATGTTGTTATGAAAGTACTTTTACATAAATTTCGTAAATAATTGGCATATTTTATAAATGCGACTTTTTTTTATGCGGTCCTTATTCATCGCATAAATAAAATTGCTGTAGTATTTCCAAGAATTATTTTGTTATATGTGAGAATTTATGAAATTTTTGATTATTTTTTTTTCTGCATTTATGCGATCCCTATGTACCTCACAAAAACAGGTTAAACTGTATTGTGTGTTGAAATACTGGCCGGGCCGCAAAAATGTTCGCTAAGGGTCACGAGTTTGACACACCTCCCTTAGAGGAAGGGACGTAGTAGCCTAAAAAAATCGCGACTTCCCCCCCTTTACAAAAATCGGTTACAAAGATTTCACATTAAAAATCAATTGCTATAATGGATTCATGCGAAATTTAAATGAAGAAATGTGCGTGAGATGTATGCGAAGAATGTATCGAATTGTACATATTGTATACTATACTTAAGTGTTATTTTAAAGACAAATATTTTATCCCCCCCTCCTCTCACCCGGGTATACTTTAGCTCAATTTACCTTAAAATAATCAATTTTGTCCAGATGCATAAGATACGTGATTAAGAGTAGAATGCTTTACTCAAATTTTAACTTTTATTTATAATTTCTTAAAATCTAAAACAACTTATAAACAACACTCTCCCATTTCGTGCAAAATGGATAATTCATTTTAAACACGATTAAAAATGTTTCGACGTATAAAAGTGTGTAATAAAAATATCACCCCAAATTTATAACACTAAAATCTTGTTTTTTTTTTTAAAAAAATGTATGGCGTGTTAAATAAACTTTTCCCGAATACAGTATCTGGATTGCAAATTTGAAAGTTGGAGAAGTAATTACATTGATTAAAATATGTTTTCGAATGAGCAAATATTAAAGTTAAACACGTAATGTAAAGTAATTTGAAATACTGCTCTGGTGCTAAATGAAAATAGTTCATAAAAAAAACTCAGATCAGTTTGTTGAAGAACCTACAAAAGTTATTCCTGTTTATTGGTTTATGGGAAATATCGTAATAGACTTTATTCTATCACGTAATAGAATTTTAATCTAATTAAATGCAGTTATAATATTACTGTCACGACCCTTTGTTAATTTAACAATTCATTTATATTTGGTTCTTTTTATAAAATACTATATGTTCTGATTAACAGAAGCACAAAATAACAAGTGAGTAATTACATCTACAGAACTTTGCCATTCCCATAAAAAATTAACTTTTTGCAAAATACAGATAATAATCAGGAATACAGTGTGAAAATGCCCCCTAGAGTGCCCTTCTCTTTGATTATCTGCGTGAGCTAGAGGTGTAGGTTCAACTAAAGAACTAGAAGTTTGCATGTTCTTAAAATATCTTTATTAAGAACTTGAACTTAAAGGGGGTCTCAGGGGTGTTAAATTTTTCTAGAGGTCTGAAAATATAAACAATTTTCAAACAGGTATAATTCTTTTAAATTTAAATTAAATTATTCGAATTTTTTACACATTATTTATAAAAGAATGGGGCTTCAGAAAAGTATAAAATGTTTAAAATATAATAATAATTTTAAAAATAATATGCGTATGAAAATTCTATGATAAATATTAAGTATTTTTTGTGTTACGCACGCTATTTTTTAAAATAGTATCCTGTAGTGTATAAAACTTTATACAATTATAAAATGCATCATACTCTTTAAGCCCTACCTAATTTTAGTATTATATATCTTTTGTATTCCAAAATATTTGTAATACATTGCAATTTTTTAAATTTTTTTAAAAAATTTATTCTTTTTATTTATTAAAATATGTAAGTTATTATTTTATTTATATAAAAAAATAGCTACAGTGTAATGAGAATACATTTAACTTTATTAATCAACTTATAGCTGGTAATTAAAGCTACTATTTTAGAAAATAGCATGTGCGACGTAAAACTTAAGAAATATTTCTTATAGAAAAGTTTCTTATTTTCATATGCTTATAATTTTTAAAATTCTGATTATATTTTAAACATTTTATACTTTTCTGAAGCCCCATTCCTTTATAAATAATGTGTAAGAGATTCGAATTATTTAATTTAAATTTAAAATAATTATACCTGTTTGAAAATTGTTTATACTTTCAGACCCCTAGAGAAATTTAACACCCCTGAAACCCCTTTTAAGCGTTTAACAGGTTAGATAATAATATATATGAGAGAATCTAGGATGAACAAACACACAATACAAGTAATACCGAAATAACGAAACTCGGACCACTATCAATATCTAACCCGCCTAATCTCAATTCCAATAATATCGCAAGTCCTAATATTAAATAGTCAATCCTACCTTAAATCCAATCGTTAATCCGATACTAAGGAAGTTGCGTCTTTACTCGAGTGCAATGGTATGCACCTTGACCTATTGGCTCTATCTTCGGGATAACTTCTGTTGGCTGTCACTTCACGATTGTATCACTCTCTAACATAACATTCGCCAATTTGCCACCTCACTTACTGAAACTTCTGATATTTAAAAGCTATCTAATTTGCATCTTGCATTCACGTTTCACTTCTTGGGTTTTGGTTGGAAAAGAGTTGCCATTAATCCTGGGGCCAAAAGAACCCAAAGGACATGTTAATGAAAACACGCGTGAGCCCGTCACAACAGATATTCAAATTTAAAAAAATTTAAGAGGAAAGATTAATAATATGTATAGCTGAAAGGTTATTAAATATTGTGTGTGGAGTTCTATAATCAGTTATATTTTAGTTTTTCATTTCTTATAAAGAAAGGAAAAGTAATGGCATCATAATATTGTTTGCCAAGAGCACTACAGACGATTATAGCTATTCTATATTACAGCTATTTTTTAAAAATACATCCATCGATATGATAATGCTGCCGATATAGAAACTAAACAAATTTACATGAACATTTATTAAGAAATCTAAAAAAATTAGTTGAACCTCCAAAAAATAAAACTTATTTGAGCAAACTGTCTTTAATAATACCAATTCTCATTCAATAAGCAGTAAATTTTCCCCCCATTTATTTATTCATTTTTTCAATTCCTCTCTACTATTAATTCACTCTCTCTCTCTCTCTATATATATATATAAATATATATATATCTTGGAGGAATTCAGTCGTTAATAAAACACATTTTAAAGCACTCAATTGAGCTGTAATTTTATATACATGATTATTTTGGATGACAGTACAATAATTTCATTATAATTAATAAAAATTAATTGATTAAAACTAATTATTTAAAGAATTACAAATACAGCCACGTTGACGACTTAGGGACCATTTTGGCGACTTGGGTCAAAACTTGAAAATGTTTTTTTCTCACGTTTTAAAGCATTCAGTTGAACTGAAATTTTATATACACGATTGTTTTGGATGACTTAATGATAATTAATTACCACTTAATGCTGTGATTCTGCCATATGTATATACATATTTATATTAATTGTAACTATTTTAAAAAGTAGTTAAAATAAAATTTTTCTTTGATCTAAGTAGGAATTGACTTAAATTTTTTTTTATATTACTTGCTTTTCATTTTTTCCCCACTGTATGAATTAAAAATATCCCCAGAACTCAAGCTTTCAAAAGCTAATAAATTTCGTAGAAAATAATTCATTTTTCATAAAATTAATCAACAGAAAAGAAGTTACTTCCTTCCTCATCTCATACAAAAGATCCCCTTCCGAAGTCTCTCTCGAGCGTTTTCATGACTCTTTATTCTCAGATTCGAAACAAATGGTTTATCTATTGTCTTTCCAATTTCCAAGCTATACCGAGCGTTCATTCAATATTTAATTCTTTAAGTCTGATGATACAATTACTGATAAAAATTGTCCGTTTAACATCCGGGGGACTTCATTACGTATGCTCCAATGCTAGCCAACCACAAGGAGTTATAAGAGATCCTTCTATTCAGCAGAGACGTCGGCAAATATTTGCTTAAAGTATTAGCGACAAATTTTTGTGCTTCACTCGGCTTAAGGCACTCTTTCAGCTCTACAGCAGTTAATTAAATTGGGTTTGAAAAGAATATAAAAGTCAAGAAATGTTTAAATATTTGAAGACATCCAGACAGGGTTTGAGGGGTGTATCTTGGGTTTTATTTTTATTGTTAGAGAATAATGAGAACCTCAATGTTTAAAGAATCTGATCATAATTGTAAAATTACTTAACAGTGGAATTCTTTCATACAATGTACTTTGAAGTTTAATAACAGTTTTAGGAACATTTTTCTTATGTTGTTGAGTAAATATATGTTTTTAAATAAGGTTTGCTAAAATAAAAATTTTAGAGAAGATATTATTTTGCGCAGTTTTATAATAAATAAATGAAATGTATGACAATTGTTTTTATTCCCTTAAGTGCCGCTGGCATATATATACTTTCTCTCTCTTCTAGTGCGTTATTTGCCTTAGACGTATTATATATGTCTTTCCGAAGTGCACTTTTTTCTTCACGTTGCTTTCAGTAAGATTATTCTGAAGAGTGTGGAATGCAATAAAATGACCTTGACATCGTTTATTAAAGATTTACTTATTTAAGAGAAGAATTTCCTTATTTATTTCTTCTCCCCCCCCCCAATATTCCGCATATGTGCACCTGTGTGAAAATCGGTGGCACTGGGGAGCGAATTCCATAACTTTTAAACGCCAGTTAAGGGGTTAAAGCAGTGCTTCTCAAACTTTAAATATTTGCGACCCAATATTCAATCACAATTTTCATCGCTCCCCTCCTCCATACAAATAACAATACATTGAATTCAATAATACTATAGATACTAAATACCATATGTATAATAATACTAAAGCTACAATAGGACTTTAACCTCTTAAATGCCACCGGCGTATATTTACATCTCGCTCAACCGGTGCGTTAAATGCCTCAGAATTATATATACGTTTTTCCGAAGTACGAACTTTTCTGTGCATTGCTATCCAGTAAATTATTCCGAAGGCTTTGAAATGCAATAAAAGGACCTTAACAGGATTTGCGAAGGATTTACTAACATCAGAGGAATTTTTTATTTATTCCTTTTCTTCCCCTCAATACATAGAATCCCCCCTTCAGTAGAAAACGGAGGCATTGGGGAGAGAATCGCGTAACTTTTAATCGGCAATGTGAGAGGAATATTTATAAATCGTATAAATTATCAAGATAAGTGTTAATTTATGTATGCAATTTTATATATGACAAACCCACATGGAGTCTCTGGTAATTTTTAAATTTGTTCTTAACATAGAATTGTTAAATTAATTATAAAATACATTGTGCAGTAATGATATATTCATAAGTGTATAACATCAGGGTGAATGTTAATTTTATTTTTTATTATGTCACAGAATATACTTTGTTTTCTTTCAGTATATTAATATATATTTTTAAATAATCTTTTGTTTTCGACTTTCCAATATGCTCGCGCCCCCCTCGTCGAGATCACACCCCCTAGGGGGGCGCGCCCCACAGTTTGAGAAACTCTGAGTTAAAAAATGGGTTAACACAGATATACTGATCTTAAAATATGTTTTAAAATTTTTTAAAAATGTAAGCAAAACATATATTTAATCATTATTTTTAACTTCTTTCATTCTCATTGATCTTAAACTTAATTTGTAATAATGTACAGTAGAACCTGTTTTTGTGCAGCGATAGGGATCGCATAAAAATAACAGCACAAAAAATATTCGAAAATTTCATAAATTCTTACATACAACAAACAAATTCGTTGAAATGCTACATAATTTTTTTTATGTGGTGGAGAGGGTCTGTATAAAAAAAGTCACAATTAGTAATCACTCCATTCACTTACGAAATTTATAAGAAAGTACTTCCATGACAAAATAAATTATTAAATTACGCTTGGAAACATTTTAAAAACATTTAATTTCGCAATGTATATATGGAGAAGTTTTCACACAAAATACACATGCATAATTCACTGCTACTCATCGGATTCCAAAGTTCTCATCTTCTTGTGATGAATTAGTTTAAAATCGCTTTCGTCACTTGAAAATACAATTTCAATTGATTTATTTTTTGGCACCATAAAGTAAAAAATAAGTTTTTCCGATGAAATTCGGCTGTCAGTTGCTTGTAAATGCCACGATAACCAGATATACGGGATTGAAGCTCTTTCTGAAATTTCCCACTCCTTTCGCGGAATCGGTATATATTTTAAGAAAAGGCTTTCCCAATTTGTTGGAAAGCTTTATCCCTGCATATATTTTATCCACTTTCACAGAATCCGGTTCTTATTGTCCCTGTACATAATCTATCAAATTATTGATAATGCCACAATCATTTAAAATTTCGTCTTCAATCAAGCGCAGGCTGTTGGCGCGTTGAGAGAAAGCAACTGAACGTGCATTGTCGGGAAACTGTTTATAACAAATGATGAGAGCGTCTTGAAGTGTATTTACGTACATTGCAGTCGCGTAACGTACACCCCACAGTCCCGGGAGGCCCAAGGCATGACTGACGCATTGTACCGTATTAACCTAATTTATGAAATATTAAAGGCCAAACCTGACTTTGCAGGGGGGCTCTAACATTTTCTGTTACGCCACTGGTACATTGTTAGAAAGCATAACAGTGGTGCTAAAAGCGTTGAAATTCATATACCGCAGTGTTTCTCAAACTGTGGGGTGCGCCCCCCTAGAGGGGCGTGGTAACCCTACAAAGGGGGCGCGAGTATATCGAAAAGTCGAAAACAAAAGATTATTTTTAAAAAAATTAATAACTTACTGAAAGGAAGCAAAACAAAATACATTCTGACATCATAAAATTACACTGATATAATACACTTATAAATGTATCAGTACTACCCAATGTATTTCATAATTAATTTAACAGTGATAAGTTAAGGACAAGTTTAATAATTAGCAGTGACCTTATGGGAATGTCATAAAATTATATGCAAAATTCAATACTTTTCTTGATAATTTGTACGGTTTATAATAAAAGTCTTATTGTAGCTTTACGTCAAACTATATTATTATTGAATTCATTACATGTTATTGTATGGAGGGGGGCGCGATGAAAATTATGATTGAAAATTGGGTCAAAAGTATAGAAAGTTTGAGAAACACTGATATACCGCATAAAAAAAGATCGCACAAAAAAGGACAGCACAAAAACAGGTTCTACTGTAATGGATTTAAAGTGAACTAAAATATTAATGAATTAGTTTATTAACGTAATTAAAATTGAATGAATTTATTTTAAAAATAATCTTTATTACTTAATAAAGATTATTTTTAAAATAAATAAATATATGTATAAATATACATACCTATTTTTCTGATTTCTTATCTTAAAATTAACCTAAATTTCAAATTTCGTAAAATTTGATATAAGAGCTTTTTATTTATGGAGATTTAAAAGAAAGGGAAACCTTCAGCACATTTAAATAAGTTCTCAAATTTTAACATTAAAAGGTTTTCTAAACAATTGTCAACAATTTTTGCATCAAACGATAGATAGTTATTTTTTCCAGCTATAAGACCATGCAGAATATATTTTCATGTTATCAATATGTAGAGCATAAATAAGCATACATACAGAATAAAAAGAAAAATATAGATATAATCGTTTAAGATATCTTCATTTTTAATTATTTGCATATCTCACGTCATAAAACTTGAAAATATCTAAAATATCATGCAAATTTCTCCAATAGGAAATAATGAAGGTCAAATCTGTACGATCGAAAACTGTACATTTTAAGGTTACAAATCTATAATTGATGTACATATTAATAAGTTAGTTTATAAATCGTAATTATGATAAAATTTTGAGGTATACAAACACGTTGAAATGGTCAATTTTTTCAAAAAATCACGTTTTTAGGTTTTGGTTTTATAGAATAAAGCATTTATTTGGCTATGCAAAACTGTTCTTATTTTGTTTCTAGGTTGCTTAGAAGCCAAGATATTAAAGAATTAGAAAAACGCAGAAAACCGGAAGTGGGTATTTAAGTAACCGGAAGTCAGCATTTAAATGAACCTAAACTCGTCAAACAAAGTTTAAACAATATTAAAGATTATTTTTAAAATTTTATTTTTACAAACTTGATTCAATGTTAAAAATAATTACGCATTTTGAGAGTATTTGAAAACTAAATCTGGCAATATTTGTTTCGATTTGATAAAAATTCTGCTTCAAAACATAAGTTATCTTTTATTTTGTAGAATATCTGTGAATTATTAGCGCGTATAATTTTTTTAAAGAATTATGGAACATAACAAAAACAAAATTTACTCCTATACGAAAGAAATAGATACTGTAATAAAATTTCAGTTAAAAATAATACCGATAAGTAAAATTAAAAAGTACCAGTAAAATTAATACCGATTTAAATATTCCAACTGTGTGAGTGAATCAAAAAGTTAATTAATTTTTTAAAAACTACAGCTGTTCTAGAGAGCAATGTAAGATATTATTTTTAACTTAGAAGTTTTAAGTAATATAATTTCATTGTTATATTTTCCTGTGAGCTTTGAAAGAAAAGTTAGTGTAGTGCATCACTCGTTGTTGCCATAAAGCCATAAATATGACTTTAAAGTGTAAGAGGTTTAAGAAATTTTTAGATATATAGAAACATTTCAATGTGACTTATGATGTATTAACACTGAAAAGTTTTGCAGAATTTGAGGAAATTTAAGTAACAGAGTCTAAACGATATTTTCTGTCAGTAGCAAAAGTTGCCAGGGAAAAAAATAATAGATTTTCTAAAAAAAAAGTGATTAAAAATGAGCAATTAGAAAGTATAAGCTATAAAACTGTTAAATTTTAAGTAGGTAATTGTGTAAACATAAAAAAAAATGTGATAAATGGTACTAAAAATGCATTTTTTTTCTCAAGATCTATTTTTTTTTATATATATATTTTGAAAATATCAAAAATAATAACTCAAAATACTATCGTTCAAGGTCTTTGAAACTTGGTGCAATTTTTTCTCATAATGTTTTTAAGGCATTAACTAAAAGAATGATCATGGCAAAACTATTTTTTAAATTATTGTCTAGTATTTGTATAACAGTATTGTAAAATATGTCAAATTTCTTGTATTGGCTCAACGAATAGATCTGAAACTTTTATTTATTTTTGTAACCAAAAGATTTTAGTTCACATGCCCTGGATACAAAAATAATGTAACTAAATTTAAGTCAAGTTGGGTCAGTAGATTTGGATGTTGGATTATTGGAATGTTTTTAGAATTTCTTCAAAATTCCTTATAAATTTATCAATTTTCTGAAGTTTAAATAGTTTATTAGAACTATAAGATAAATATAGTTTATTTACATATATAAAAAAGTTAAAAATGGTATAAATATTCTTCTAAATGGTGTTTAAAAAAATGGCTTCCGGACGTGTTTGTACGCCTTAAGTAAAATCACCATGCGTTTTTGAAAAAAGAGTTTCCTGTGATATCTTCAAAGCTAATACTCAAATTTCAATGAAATTTGGAACAGAAGCTATAAAGACTATTTTTGATATATCTGTTTCAAGAGATAATTATCTGTAAAATTAAATCAATTATTCAATATATAAATGTCAGTTCCTTTTCGGTCATTAACATTAATTCCTTAGAGACAAATGTACTGCCACGACTCAAAAAGCCAAGTGCTTTTGGAAAGCCATGGGAAACCCTGGCCTCTGTGGTAACCCTGGCCTCAGACCGCTGCCCGCTTTCTGTTAGCCACCGGACGTGATTTCCTGGAAGTATACCTGGACGTCACTGGGAAATGGAACGCAAAACGTTTCTCCATCCCATATCTAAGTTGTTGATTGTGGCCTGATGTTGATGGGCCTCAATGATAGAAAGTCTCCTGATTGGAGGGTGGGATGTGGCAAGGAGGCGTGGTTACAGGAGCAGTTCCGGAGGTATCCGAAGTTGGCGGGAAATCCACTTGGCGATGGCTGAGTGTTGTGATTGTCATTGGCTGATAAGTCTCGGAGAGCAGGCACTCTATTGGCTGCACTGATACGTTGGAACATAGCAATGGGGAGGGGTCTAGAAAGCTATCCTGTGTGGGATTCCAAAATGGAATCAACATTAAGAAATTTAAAGAAGGAAAAAAAAATTAAAAATTAAAAAAGGGAAAAAGCATTTACTAAGGTCACTCACCACAAGGTGAGTGATTAAAGTAATTGTTAGGGAGGATTTTAAGAGTCTAGGAGTATTCTCTAAGGTCCTTTGATATCTGAGTCTGGGTAGTAATTTAGATTTTGAGCATTGATATTATGGATATTATGAAGATTATTGAAAAAGGTATACCCCTCCCCTAGCTTGGCCTGGTTGCTGACGAGGCCTGCCAGCTCTTTTGCCATGCCAGGATGGACGGCGACCACCTGCTCCAATGCATTGGACACGATGAATACCCGACTGCCGACGTCTTCAGTCGGTACTGGGTGAGTGAGTGAATATTAACGTCGCATTGTTTAGCTACACAAGGGCTTTTGGTGACAGACCTCATAATTTTGAACCATGGTTAAGTGACGAGGACGACCCCTGAGCTGGCAACTCCTCTCCTAACTACCACACCACATCAACGGGAGGACGCATGAGATCTCGACAGATTTAGCGTGCATAGTTTCCCTACACGGCGTGTCTTAAGCAGTACTGGGCTCATGACATGCCAGCCACGATCCGATACCTTGATTACTAGGCTACCACGGCCACCAGTCGGTATTGGGAGGGTCGGCGTAAAATGGTCAAGAATCCAAGCAAGGGCGTTGGATAAATAAACAAATATATAACATTAATTCCAATTTTGTCCAGGAGTGATTAAATCTTTGAAAGTTAAGAGTAGTGTCTTTTCTTTTTGATGACTGCTCATCAACTATCTATAATACAAGAGCAAACAAAAGTTCATGAAATTAAATTTTATTTTTATTGCATTTAGTATGATTATATTTTGTTTAATCTTCTTGCACGAGTTATCTAGAGGGGGGGG